>CM023486.1:46478074-46855574 GCA_013339685.2 Hyalomma asiaticum
GATTGTTTTTTAACCAGCCTAATACTCTCCGATTTATCTAACTTATTTTTTAACTTGCTCAGCATGTTCGAGCGCTGGTAGGGTATTTCAAGTTTTCTGACCGCCTGGCTCTTGGCCGATCTCTCAGAGTGGGCTTGTGCCATCCGATTTGGCTAACATCTACAGTTAGCCAGTCCGTCACGGCCTAGATCAGTCAAATCAAAAGCCGTGTCAGATATATAGAAGTCGAGTAAATGTGCGGCTTCCTTAAGTCACATTCCACTGAGGTGAGGCTAGAGAGAATGGTAAGGAAGAGAACGAGGAGAGAGACAGAGAGGTAAACGCACAAACACGACAGTGTTACAATCATCCGGCGAGGTCCCTTCCTCGTATAGGAACTTAATCAGCGCCTTTGTGGCTTTCGTACTTGATGGTCGATTGTTCCGCCATTCAAGTACTGATTAATCGAGCAGCGAGCGGTCGCTGTGGCGGCCCGTTCTGTTGCAAGGTACTGCCGCTGGCAACTGCACCGAGGACGAGTCACAGATGAATGTGTGCGATGGATTCCTTGCTACCGCCGTAATCGCTGGCAGAACTGTGTGAGATCTCGATGCGCCGCCACGGTGGTCTAGTGGTTATGGCACTCGGCTGCAGATCCGAAGGTCACGGATCGAATCCTGGCAGCGCCGACTGCCTTTCGATGGAGCCGAAATGTTGAGGCCCATCGCTGTAATATTATTATTCTCAGGTATGGTAACGTAAGACACACAAGGACACAAAGGGAAGAGGGAAGGAGCAAGCTGGCAGCTGCCACCGGATGGATATCAGTGCACTTTAAGGGACCCCAGGCGGTAAAATTTTTTGGAGCCCTCCACTACGGCGTTTCTTATAATCAAATCGTCGTTTTTTGACGTAAAACCCGAGAAGTCAATCAAATCGCAGTGCACCATCATTCCCTTTTAATTTGCTTTATTTTTTCTTTTACAGCCACGAGCTAATCAGTCCATTCAATCTAGGGCTTTATTCAAATTTTGCCGCTGATTAGGCTGAGCCCTTATAAAATTGTTCACACCATGAATTGACCGTAAGCACCTGACAGCATTCGGCAAGCATTATGAGATAATGAATGGTAGCTCACCATTGTCTCTGAAGAGGAAAGTGTATAACAGCTGCATCTTACCGTTACTCACCTACGGGGCAGAAACTTGGAGGCTAACTAAGAGGGTTCAGCTTAAATTGAGGATGACGCGGCGAGCTATGGAACGGAAAATTGTAGGTGTAACCTTAAGGGACAAGAAGAGGGCGGTGTGGATTAGGGAACAAACGCGTGTTAGGGACATATCAATAGAAATTAAGAAGAAGAAATGGGCGTGGGCGGGCCATGTAATGCGAAGACAAGACAACCGTTGGTCATTAAGAGTAACAAAGTGTATTCCTAGAGAAGGCAAGCATGGCAAGGGGGTGGCAAAAAGTTAGGTGGGCAGATAAGATCAGGAAGCTTGCGGGGATAAATTGGGCCCAGTTAGCACAGGACAGGGATAATTGGAGATCTATGGGAGAGGCCTTTGCCCTGCAATGGGCGTATGCAGGCTGATGACGATGATGACCTGATAGCAAGGCAACCAGGGAGCTTTCGTGTCGTGCTCCTCCTTACGACTGCTGTTTCTTCGAAGAAAGCAAGAGATAAGAGTTCTCAACTGCGGAGTGCGCGCTAGCAATGGCCGCGCCTCCCGTGGCAGCCGCCGCTAACCACATCAACAGGCAGTTGATCATTGCCGAAGCCTAAACAAACACTGGTCCACGAGAATTAGTGTGTCGCGGACGCGAGTGCGTTCCGCCAGGTGGCCCGACAATACCTGCGGCTGTCCGCGAAGAAGAGAAGACATAGTGGAGAAAGGAAAGGCAGGGTAGTTAACCAGTTGCAAACAACCAGTTTGCTACCCCACACTGGCCGCGAAAGTTTTCTAGAGCGCTTATGATGTTGGTGTTGGAAAACCAATCACATCAGCCACTGCGCTTTCTTGCATTACCAATGGATGTACAGTTAAAACCACCGTAGACTGGATTGCATGGATCATTAGTGATGCATATATATAAAACGTTGTAGCAAAGTACACATCGAGTTCCGTTACTAGTCCGTTAATGAGCAGAATTACTTCTGCCAACGGCGCAGTCTATTTACAAGATCCCAAAAACCATTTTGCCTCGCCACGGTGGTCTAGTGGCTATGGTACTCGGCTGCTGATCCGAGGGTCGCGGGATCGAATCCCGGCCGCGGCGGCTGCATTTCGATGGAGGCGAAATGTTGAGGCCCGTGTGCTGTGCGATGTCAGTGCACGTTAAAGAACCCCAGGTGGTCGAAATTTCCGGAGCCCTCCACTACGGCGTCTCTCATAATCAGGGCTGGTTTTGGGACGTTAAACCCCACATAACAACAACCCAAAACCATTTTACAATGCCTTTAAGATAAGTGCCTTGCAAACTGCCTTCTCTCCAGTTCGGTCTCGGTCACCGACGCCGAAGTTTACACGTCCGTTGAAAGCATCCACACTGCGCCCTCCAGCGAGCTTTCTTTCTTTTCGTAACCTCGAAACGAAGACAGAAAACATACCCATATTCTATTGCGAAACAAAAACAACGCGCGAATGGCAGGCCGAAGGTTAGAAAAATAAAAGCACAACACAATTTCATCCAGCCCTTTTGGGCGCCCTTCTTGTCTCATAATGTGTTACCAAGTAGCCAATGTTTCGGACTTGTTTCAGATTCTATTCTGCGAAAAGGCACTCTGTGCAACTATAATGTTAACACTCGACGCTGTACATTTTGGTAGGAGATATGGTCGTAAGACAATATCGACCGGGCTGGTTGTGACATTTCCCGTCTTCTATTTCGCCATTTATCTCGGCGCACATTTTCTTTTTTGCTCTTGTTGATTCTGTTCGTTCCCTTCCACGTTGCCCTCTGTCGCGCTGCCGGTTCAGTAAAGTGACATATAAGAAGACACTACCACCTTTCGCAATTTGAGGCCGAACAGCGGCCGAGGCGCATAACTGCTGATAACAGTTGCGTTGGCTTAAACAAACGCTTGTTGAACATCTGTCTGTCTGTCTGTCTGTCTGTCTGTCTGTCTGTCTGTCTGTCTGTCTGTCTGTCTGTCTGTCTGTCTGCGTCTGCATGTGAAGAAGGAGCCTTTTAATACTCTTAACGTACTGGAGCAACTAGGCGAGAACAGCCACGACGACCCTGGAAAATGATAATTGCTGGGGTTTAGCGTTAGAGAATCGCGGTATAATTATGAGGCGAGCTATATAGAGCAGGGTTACGGGAGTTTAGACATGCTCAGGTTCTTTAACATGTACTGGAAACGCGAAGTATACGGCTTCGAGCATTTTGCCTCCATCGGGATGCGACGACCGTGGCCGGGACTGTAGCCTCGTCGTTCGGCTCGGGAGGCAAGAAGCCGCCGCGGTGGTGTAGTAGTTACGGTTCTCGGCTGCCACCCAAAAAAACGCCGTTTCGATCCCGGTCGCGGCGGTGGCATTTTCGATGGGGGCGAAAATGCCAGGGACTTGTGTACTGTGCGTTGTCAGTGCGCGATAAGGAACCCCAGGTGGTCAAATTTTCCAGAGCCCTCCACTACGGCTTTTCTCTCCTTCCTATCTCTTTCAGACTCTTTCCCCTTCCCCCACGGACGCTTAGCCGTGCTACCTACATGGCTGCAGAAATTAGCGACCTTTCCTTAACCGAACCACAATCATCATGATCTCCACCGCATTGGACAATCTTGGACAACATCTGCAGAGCCTAGCGAACCTCAAAAACTATTTTGAGGGGTTAGGCTCCTGGTAATATTGTTAGTATCACATTTAAAAGCGAATCTCTATATCAGGAAATCGCACGTACGAGTTGTCCTTTGGTGGTGCACCCCATCTTAGTGCGAGCAATACCTCGACGCACATTAAAAGAGAAAATTGAACGAATATATGACGGAAGTAGAAATTATATATACAGACAGCTAAAAAGTACAGTACCAGAAAATACATCCTCTGATCATCGTCATCATCATTATCAGCCTATCTTATGTCCACTGCAGGACGAAGGCCTCTCCCAATCCTCTCCATCCTTGCCTGTCCTGCGCGAGCTCATTCCATTTGATGCCTGTGAATTTCTTTATTTCGTCCCCCCATCTTCCTCTCTGTCGTCCGCGGCTACGCTTACCCTCTCCTCTGATAGGTTCGCATAAATTAGGAAGATATCTTTCACAAATAATTTCAGCAATGATTACGATAACTTCTAATGCGAATTGCGAGGGGAGCTTTTCCCCTGTCTAATGAGCTAATGGGCTGAGCAATGTAACAAAAAATGATAGAGATACAGATGTTCTCCTTCGCACACATCTAACACGCCGAGCAGCGCTGGAGAAGCCCTTTTACGGGAAGCGTCGTTTGGTCGTTGAAAAGAGACCGTTCAACTTTTGGCTGCGTCATTTTCATAATTTTGCTGACTCTTGTAATGTCTTTGAAGAAAGCTGGCTCGTAATTCGCGATAGTCCAGGCGACTTCGGCAAAGAAAGAACGCCGTGAGACCCGACCAAGGAGGTTTAAAAAAAAATTGACGGCAGATCCACGAGGTGAATATGATGACATTGGGCGAAGCTCCTGGAAGTAATCATCGGTTAAACCGTGAAATTTCTTCCGTTAATTCGCCCGATAAAAATGACGTGAAACGATTGATTAAATGTTTTATCAAACTTTTATTGATGGTTTCCGTTGTCCTTTCATTATGGCCGCTTTGTGGTCGGTGAAATGTAAGCTAAGTGGTTCTTGCACTGGTTGCAGATGAAAACCATTGCTTTACCTGGCGTCTTTCGTTAAGCAGCTGGCGTCTTTTCGTTTTGCTTTAGAAACATCTGGCGTCTTTTCGTTTTGCTTTTAGAAAACATCTGGCGTCTTTCGTTGGTTTATTTCATCAATCAACGGCGTTTTGAACAAAATTTTTATTGTTTAATCACGCACCGGAGAAATCTCACCAGGCACTACCTTGGAGGTAAACAATGGCTGCTACTGGGAATGAGAGACAGCAGAAGTCGGCTTTTAACACTTCTACTTCTACTAACGTTTCCTACTGGAACATGCCAATGGCTGCTAATGGGGAATGAGAGACAGAAGAATTCGGCTTTTAGTTAACGCGCACGCTGCGAATTTTTTTTATTGTTCAACAACGCACAGGAGAAATCTACCACCGGCACCACCTTGGAGGTCAAAGCGTAAGACTGGTTACGCACTACGACTACGACTACGACTACGACGAGGGACGAACGGGTGCCGCTTTAAGGAGCTTCGCCCCTAAAAATTCTGGAGTGGCGATTTTGTGCTAAAGGTGAAGCCGGCGGCCGCCATCTTACTCAGGGCATCGATTAACAGCATTCAAGTAGCACAAAAGTAAAAGCGTTTTCCTCACGCTTCTAACACCTTTAAAGCGGTAAACTTTGCTAGGCAGACAATCCTTTTTGTGCCCGTTTGTGCCACGGGTTTTTGAATGAAACATGAACATCGAGAAAATTTGTGTGCAATATCGCGGCATTGATAGTTGTTCAATGGCGGTCTATTAAATCAAAACAACGCGCTTTTACATTACAATTAGTCTAGGGTTTACATTAGCAGGTCAAGAACGCTTGAACTGATACTGGTTTCTGGACACTTAGGCAAGGTTTTAGGGCTGAACTAAGGGCAAACGCCGGCTTCACTTGTCGCGGTAAGGTTCAGCGGCCGCTGCCACTCCAGCATTGGACCCGACACGCGCGAGCCGAGATATTTCACGGAGAAGCGGTTATAGGCCTTAGTCGGTGGTGATTTTTCGTGGCATTATCCTCCGCACATGAAACCTTTGGGAGCACCGACCCCGCCTGACACCAGGCGGCGTATCCGTTTCACCGTTCGTTCCGCGACGAGGGGCAAATGGGCCATCGTGGAGTATGTAAGACGGGCTATTGCATACCGCAACGGAGAACATGTTATTGTAATGTCATGTTATTGTAATATCTCTCCCTACGTAATACCATTTGTGAGGGCCTTTGGGGGTATTTTAACAAATAAAAAAGAAACCCTTGTTGGAGCTCTTTCTTTGAGGCCGTGCTTGTAGAGCTCAAAAAGAAACAGTAAAAAAGCAGAAAGTTCAGCAAGAAATAGAGAGGTTCCCTATGTGTCTGACCACGGTACGCACCTCTATCTTTGAAGTACGCCTCTACAACTACGACGGAAAATCCCTTCGTTTTCCGCGCAAGCGTTATTAGCTCGATCTATAGAGAGGTGCCTGAGTGTTCTTGACGGCGGGAGGACATGGGGATAAGGAGACACTCTAGGGACAGCAAACCCTGAGCTCGTCGTTCGTTCCGACTGCGGATAGGGTCTCGAACTACAGCGATAGTGACCACGCGAAAGCCGGTAGCGTGTCAGGTGACGTATGTAATTCCCATACTGCTGTGGGTAGGTCGCCCATTCTTCGCGCCAAAGATGTGCTTTTGCTGCGGAAACGCAACGAGTATAAGGTGAGCCACAGGTGGTTCGACACCCGGAGGAATAGCGGCCACGAAAAGAAAAGAGAAAACGCGCCACAGGCTTTCTTTTACTGTCAACGAGTGTGTGTTGGGGTTGCTGGCTTGCAGTGAGTGCTGCCGGCGACTGCGGCTTCTTCCTTCGTGCCGTCACCGTGGATCTCGTCACGAACTGACAGAAAGATGGCGGTTTTCTATGTGTAGTGGAGTTAGTTGCTTAGGGCATGCTGTGGGGTGGTGCTTGTCGTTTTTCAAGTATCAATTCGGTGTGTTTCTGACATTTTCACTATACATCCTTTGTCACAGGGTGTAATGAAAGGTAATTTTTTTTCTTCGGCGTGCTCACTGGCTCCGTTACGGCGGGGGTCGACGGACGACTCTGTACGCGGGATGGGGTGTATAAGAGCGGTGATCTAAACTACCACTGAGCACCAATTGATGGAGGAAGAGGCTTGCCGCCGGATTTAATTATGTTAACGGGCCTCCGCTGCCTACGGCGTGCTCTCATGGCAGAGTTTTATTGTGAGCCTGATGCAGGGCCTCCGTGATTATATTTTCGAGAATGTTCATCAATCAATCAATCAATCAATCAATCAATCAATCAATCAATCAATCTATCTATCTATCTATCTATCAGTCAACCAGTATTTATTTCGTGTAGCAAAATAATTCAGGCAGATTCGTATGCAGGGGGAGGACCTAGCTTACAAACCGCAGGTGGAAATTCTTATTTTAATGCACCAGAAAATAAAAAAAAGCGAACAAGAAATAGGATATCTTGCTAAAAGTTACTCGTAACAGGAACATTAATAAATTATCAAGTTTTATTTGTATATACTGTACGTTACAATTTGTTTATTTGCAGAAAATGAAGGAATGTCAACCTGAGTGGTTGTCGAGGGTCGTAGCCTTGACAGCACTCAAGGAATTCTATATGGTGTACTTCCAGTTACACTGAGTGTATTTGTTGCATACGGCTGCCGAAGCTTGCTGTTGTACCGGGTATGTACAAAGAGGCAATAAAAAAATTGGCAGATCCCACGTGCAGTGGGAATCAAGGAAATGCGAAGCACGCATCAGGAACGTAAAATGGATTTGCATTGTTGTCTCACTATACGGAGTTTGGTACATATGAAGTTAACGAAACGGCGGCAAGAGCTCCACGACTGGGGCATGTAAACCATGCCGCTCATACACGCATGTCATAATTCTAACGTTATGACCTGTCATTTACGTTCGTCATGCAGTCTTGTTGTGCCGTAGCAATTTTGGTATACATCCCATTAACGAAACGAGTGACATGTAGATCATCCTTCTCATGACATCCACATCACGATTTTCATGTTATAACCTGTCATTTATGATCGCCATGCAGTCATATCGTTGCATACCAATTTTCCTATACATCCCACTAACGAAGGGCCAAGAGAGCACCAAGTCCGTGTCATGTAAATCATGTCGCTCATGACGTGCATGTCATGATTTTCATGTTATGACCTGTCAGTCATGTTCACCATGCAGTCATGTTGTGGCATCCCAATTTTCAATTACATCCCATTAACGAAATGGCCAGGAGAGCACCAAGACCATCGCATGTAAATCATGTCATTCATGACATGCGGTCATGATTTTCATGTTATGACTGTCATTTATGTTCGCCATGCAGTCATAGTGTGGCATACCAATTTTTGTATACATCCCAATAACGAAAGGGCCAGGAGAGCACCAAGACTGTCACATGTAAATCATGTCACTCATGACATGCATGTCATAATTTTCGCGTTTTTACCTGTCACTTATGTTGGTCATGCAGTCATGTTGTGCCATACCAATTTTCGCATATATCCCATTAGCGAATCGGCCGGGAGATGACCAAGACCGTGGCATGTAACATGCCGCTCATGACTTGCATGTCATGATTTTCATGTTATGACCTGTCATTTATGTTCGTCATGTAGCCATGTTGTGGCATAACAATTTTCGTAAACATCCCATTAGCGAAACGGCCAGGAGAGCTCAAAGTCGTAGGCGGCTAGATAGATAGATAGATAGATAGATAGATAGATAGATAGATAGATAGATAGATAGATAGATAGATAGATAGATAGATAGATAGATAGATAGATAGATAGATACGCTCAAACTCGTCGAAGTTCGCTAAGAAATGCTTCGCATTTAATAAATAAAAACGCACTCAGTATGCGGAAGCTCATAGATATCGACATAAATGACGAGGAAGGGGCCCGGAAACATTTTGCAACTGTGAACCATTCGTGAGTTAGGCACACCAATGAATTTTCTGCGCCCGCATTCGGAAAAAGTAAAAGCTCATTGCTACTTACGAAACACCTTGATGCTGTGGACAAATGCGCCAGGTACGATAAAGGTATAGTTATTGTGCGAAGGCAAAAAGACGAGACGATGTGGCTCTATTCTTATGGCTTTCGAACAAGCACATACGGCGCCGAGTTACAGTGCGACGGCACAAAGAAGAGACGCTGTAAGTCCGGTACTTGCGGTTGTCGAATAAGCCCATACTTAACGCCGCTTTTGTAACATACCTAACGCCCTTGTGCTGGTGTCCCCACACCGTGAAATGAAAGACGAAGATGGCGCTACGGCGCAGAGCTTGGAGAACCGGCGATGTCTGATGGACCAGCGTTTCACGAATTCAGAATTGTGTGGGACGCTCAAAGTGACCAGTGCAGCTTCTACTTCTGAAATTTTTCTGTGTAATTTGAGGCCTTCAGAAATATAGTATCGTAAGGCGTTGCTTAGCTGCTGCGCAAAAGCACGCTGCGACTTCAGCCACCGCTCGATTCTCATGCGCCCCTTAACCCCTGAACGCCCATATCCACCTGGGGAAGACTCACCAGTTGCGGTCAGTCCAGAAACGCTGATCGACGTATTTGTTCTGTCGTACTGACAGCACCGCTGATGAAAGGTTCGTTGAATTGTCGTGGCCTCCCTAATAAATTCCGCAACAGTACTCGACGGGTGACGAAGGAGGCCAGCAAACAGTTGCTCTTTCACACCTCGCATCAAATGCCGGACTTTCTCCGCTTCAGGCATCTCGGGGTCCGCACGGCGAAAGAGGCGCGTCATATCCTCGGCAAATATGGCCACGCTCTCATTGGGTTTTTGGATCCGCGCTTCGATGAGCTTCTGAGTGAAGTCGCGACGATCGTTGTTAGCAAACCAATCGAGGAGCTGTTCCCGAAATTCACTCCAGGCAGTTAGAGTCCCTTCCCGATTCTCGTACCATGTGCAAGCGCTGTCGGCCAGTGCGAAGCAGACGTGCGATAGTTTCTGATCTGGGGACCAGGGGTTCGCCGACCAGGCACGGCATCAGCCGACGGCTTTCTGGACTGAGAGAGCCGCCCACCCCGGGCGAACAATTGCCGTTTCTCACAGCAAACATTTATTCCTCCTCCTCCTCAAACAAACCAGAGACTCTACACTCGCTAGGTACAAGTATTCAAAAAAAAAAATTCACGCATCTCCACTAAGTGAACCATGACGAGTGGGCGAAGCACTGGAGATCGTTCGGTGTAACCGTAAATCACCAGTGACATTGCCCACTCATGCATGTAAATGAGTGACAACGCGTATGTATATTTACAAACGCGTTGTCATTTATGTTCCTGGTCTTTATGACGTTCCTGCGCTCCCACGTCGTAGATCATGCTGAATTCCGGATTACTTTTAGTTAACGCACACGCTGCGGATTATTACGGTTTAGCTACGCACAAGAGAAATCTCCCACCGGCACTACATTGCAGGTCAAGAACCAGTGCATATATATGAACGGGGTGGCCGCTGAACGCTAGTGAAGAGCGATCAGTCGGTTCTTTCAATCAAGAAACTCGCTAACAGACGCTGCCTGAGTCAGCGTTGTATCTCGCGAGCGAGGGCACGTTCTCGTTCCTTGCGAACTTGGGCCAGCTGTTGCGCAAGCGCAGTGGTGGTGTGGTTGGCGCAGGGACGGAACAGGCTCTATACTATCAGCTGCTTCGCATCTAAAAGTGTTAGGCAGTAATTTTTCTTCTAACCTGCGGGAGAATATGTCGGATGAAACTTCCGTTTGTCTGGAAGTAAATCCCTCATTTTGCTCATTTGCGATTGTCGTAATTATCTACCGGTTCCTGAAGCCGGCGTGGAGGGTTGCCTGTGATGTTAAGTGGTATATAATTGATTTGTGGGTTTTAACGTCCCAAAACCACGATCTGGCTATGAGAGACGGCGTAGTGGAGGTCTCCGGAAATTTCGACCGCCTGGGGTTCTTTAACGTGCACCGACATCGCACAGCACACGTGCCTCAACATTTCGCCTCCATCGAAATGCGGGCACCGCGGCCGGGATTCGATCCCGCGACCTTCGGATCAGCAGCCGAGTGCCATAACCGCTAGACCACCGTGACGGGATTAAGCGGTATACAAGGGTGAGCTAATATTTGAACTTCCGACTAGATTTTGGACACTCTTTGCTATTCGCTTCGGTTGCCACCTAAAATTTTTTATTTCATCCGTACAATTCCTTATGAAAGGACAAAATGTCTTGTGCCCCGTGACAAGTCGTACATTCTAAAGTATATGGCAGTCTACAAATGAATCTCCACAAAAGTGGAAGCCCTGCCACGGTGACCTAGTGGATGTAGTACTAGGATGCTGATCCGAGGGTCGCGGGATCGATTCCCAGCCGTGGCGGCTCCATTTCGATGGAGGCTAAATGTTGAGGCCCGCGTAGTGAGCGATGTCAGTGTACGTTAAAGAGTCCCCGGTTCTTGAAATTTCCGGCTACCTCTGCTCATAATCACATCGTGATTTTGGGACCCGAAAACCTCAGAAATCAATCAAAGGGTGTAAGTGAAGAAATGTTAAAATGTTAACCTGGGATGGTACACTTGCTTTAAATTCAGTATTGGTCAGCCAGAATAGCGTCACCGTACGTGATTCTGGTAGGAAGAAAAATTCAACAAAGCTGTTTAAACTTCTGTACATACACAGCAGTAATGTGATGTAATCACGTGACCAAAATGTATTGTTATTTATTTTCTCGCTCTATTTTTTTCTTTTTGACCTCTGATTTATTGATTTAGCCGCTTTGTTCGTTGGGCCAAGGGATGGCGCTTTCGCTCTTATCGCACTGGCTGCCAATCTGTTCGGCTGCGGCTGACACTTTTACTGCTTAACATGTAAAATCTTCTTCTCTATACTTTCAAAGTTTTTTTTTTTTTTTTGCGGGCAAACGCGATGACAGTGTTCGAAAAACTGAAGAGAACGCTTAAGGCATGCTGGGCTGCTGTGTAGTGCGAGAACTCTGAGAGGAACAGCATCGCGAACCTTTTTTCTCGCTCCCCAGCGCACGACAGGTAAACACATTTTTTCTTGCCAGCGTAAATGCTGACCTTGTCGTAACAGCTATAGGACAGGCCGAAAAAATGGCTCTTGCTTCCCAGTGAATACTTTTGTTAAGTGTCACGCTGCACACCCTTCAGAGGTCTAGCGAAAATCTCATGCTAATTGTTGCGCATGAGCCGATTGATACCATCTTACGCTGAACTGAAACGGTAGCGTGTGCGAGTCTTTACGCTCATTTCGTCGAGACAGTTCTCAACTGTACGGGGACCAGAAGGGCAGTACACAGGACAGGCTGAAATCGCAAGTGAGGTTTCTTTGAAAAAAAGGAGAAATAACACATAATACGCTCGTGTAGATGTACTGCGCGTTACCGGGTCAACAAAACCATACAATGGCGCCAGCAGCACTGTGTGTTTTCTGTTTTTATACGTATTGTGGTGTTTCGACATTTTCCTAGGTGCACCATACGTCGAAAAAGGGAAGACTTCGCACATCTGACAAGGTCGCAAATGTACAATGGCTACCGCCTCTGCTGGGACCACTTCACGAAAGCCTGGTCAAAACACGGCCATTGTGGAGGGGCGTCTAGGTACAAAACGACGGAAACAAGAATGGACATTTGCTATATAGTTCTTTCTTAAATATGTATCTGCACGTTAGCACAGACTAAGTCACGCGAGAAACTCGCAAGAGGAAGGAGACTTCTTGGGGCTAGAAATTGTACGAATTGTGCAGAAGTCGAGCTGGCATGCGATTGAAATATGACAGTGTGCTTGTTTTCATAATGCATTCATTATTCACAAATGCATGTTACTGCGAAGCGTTACTTCTGCTGGATCACATCGTGTACAGTAGCCAAACATGTGTAACCGTTTAAGAGAATTTTATTTCCGGATGTTCTACAGTACAAGGCAAATACTCTTTTGTGCACTCGAAAAATACAAAATATACAGAAAGTACAAAACACAGCATACAATGTTGTACATGTGTATGTACAGGCAAACATGACGTTCACAGTGTATGATATTACAATGAAGACTGCATATATACAATGAAGACTGTTTGCACTTGCAGACAAGAATTCAAGCAAATACACTACGTCTTTCAATACACATTGTCTTTCAATACAACATTCACACTGTAGGTTTTTAGAGTAGAACAAACACTAGCCTACCTTCTCAGTAAGCAAGGAAAGGCATGGACACTATGTTTTCCCTAATAACAATGAATCGTGTGGACCAGCGCCGAAGGAATGCTTCCTCCCCCAGTATCACTAATTCTTCGTTTAGATGCGTGAGCATTAGGTTCCTTAAACGATACAACAGAGGAAACATGACTCGCTGCGGGCGTCCCCGCAGGCACGCCAGTCCCCTCCGCTTCCATACGACAAAAGCTCCAATCGCCATTATCAACTCAACAAAACCGTCTCTATGGCGAGACTGCCACTGCATGCTGACTTGAAACATGGTGGTAACCAAGCGCCAGAAAGTGCGCGCCACAAGACATTCGTGAAGGACATGGTTGAGTGTTTCCGTACGACCGCACTGCGGACATGAGGCGGAGGGCGCCACACCCCACGCCGCTAGGCGGTCGGCCGTCGGGAGAGCTTTCCATTCTCTTAGCCAATTGAAATCGCGGACTTCAGCGGGAAGGGAAGCGTTTCTGAAGGACCAGCGTCTTCTTTCTCGGCACTTTCTGCGTTGTTCATGGCTCAAGTTTTTCAGTGCTATACCTTCACAAATGTCTGTGGGAGTCACGTCCGTCAGTTCACAGTCTGGATAGTTGTTTCGCCAGAACTGCATCGATCTTATCATGTACATATAGAACGCCGGTGGCCGCTCAGCCGCCGGTCCCGTGTCTGTTAAACCAAAAACCCTTCTGGAGGTTCCCATCAGATACACTGCTAGTTTTCTGCCACGGTATGTCGTGTCTGCGAAAAGTGCCCATGTGTTTTTCAATGCCAACATGCGACACATTACTTCGAAGTCTAGAATGCTAAAGCCGCCCCATTTTACTGGCAGGCGGACTAGTGCTCTGGCTACGCTTTCGGTGTGGCCATCCCAAAAGAAAGAGCCACACGCGGTGGCTACTCTTTGCAAAACTCGTCGAGGTGGTCGAGCGATTTTGGCTACATAGAAAAGAGATGCTGCTATGCTTGTTTTGATGAGATAAGCTCGCTCAGTAAACGGCAAGTAAAAGGTCCTGGCTCTCCCAATGCGCTTATCTACTTTACGCTTAATCTCAGTCCAGGTGGTGCGGGCTACTTCTCCAGACGCAAGGAAAGTAACACCAAGGACTTTTACTCCTTCAACTATTTGGACCCCATCAGGAAACTCTTCAGTGTGCGTACCAAAGCGCATCGCTTTACTTTTTCCCGGATTGAGTCGTGCTCCCGATAGGCAACTATAGGTGTGGAAAATCTGCAGAAAAGCTCTATAGTTTTCCATGTTTCTAATAAACAGTGAAATATCATCGGCATAGGCCGCCACTTTCACCTCTCCCTGGCCTGGAGAGGGAATCCCCGTATTGATGTGCATTTCTGGATTTGCTGTAGTAATGGTTCTATGCACAGTACAAAGAGCAGTGCAGAAAGAGTACAGCCTTGTCGTATACCGCGGCTTACGGTGATAGGTTCAGATGTATGGCCAGTGACTACCAAGCAGGTTTCCAGGTCGGTATAAAGCAGGCGGAGAACTTCAACTAAGCGGTTTGCGCGATCTTATGCGCACGAGATGCTGTACGAACGTATCCTGTGGGATGTCTAACCGATACTCAGTGCTCCAGTTCCTACACGAGAAACGAGGAACTGAGCTCAAAAGTACCGTGCGGTGTATCGCACGCCTTCTTTTTCGATACGTTACTAATAAAAGCAATGTGAAAAGGCGCTTTCTGACTACTTCTGTTATTTGCCAAAAAAATTGACGGCAGATCCACGAGGTGAATGATGATGAGATTGGGCGAAGCTCCTGGAAGTAATCATCGGTTAAACCGTGAAATTTCTTCCGTTAATTCGCCCGATAAAATGACGTGAAACGATTGATTAAATGTTTTATCAAACTTTTATTGCTGGTTTCCGTTGTCCTTTCATTATGACCGCTTTGTGGTCGGTGAAATGTAAGCTAAGTGGTTCTTGCACTGGTTGCAGATGAAAACCATTGCTTTACCTGGCGTCTTTCGTTAAGCAGCTGGCGTCTTTTCGTTTTGCTTTAGAAACATCTGGCGTCTTTTCGTTTTGCTTTTAGAAAACATCTGGCGTCTTCCGTTGGTTTATTTCATCAATCAACGGCGTTTTGAACAAAATTTTTATTGTTTAATCACGCACAGGAGAAATCTCACCAGGCACTACCTTGGAGGTAAACAATGGCTGCTACTGGGAATGAGAGAGAGCAGAAGTCGGCTTGTAACGCTTCTACTTCTACTAACGTTTCCTACTCGAACATGCCAATGGCTGCTAATGGGGAATGAGAGACAGAAGATTTCGGCTTTTAGTTAACGCGCACGCTGCGAATTTTTTTTAATGTTCAACAACGCACAGGAGAAATCTCCCACCGGCACCACCTTGGAGGTCAAAGCGTAAGACTGGTTACGCACTACTACGACTACGACGAGGGACGAACGGGTGCCGCTTTAAGGAACTTCGCCCCTAAAAACCGCCACGCGCACTGAACTGTTCAACATCTTCCGGCGAACATTATGGGCATGTATTAAAATGGATGGATGGATGGATGGATGGATGGATGGATGGGTGGGTAGGTGGGTGGCTGGATGGATGGATAGATGCATGGATGGAAAAACTTTATGTCCATAAGGTCACGCTAGCTTTCTAGCCCGAACGGGGCGCTCCCATTAGGAGTTCAAGAAAAGTAGCAGGCGAAAAGCTGCTGAAACAATGTGCGAAAGGAATAAAATCAGAAAAGGCAAATGCATGCGTTGCTTTTTTTCCTTTCGCGGCCATTCGTCGCTCATACCCGTACATCGAAAGCGGGTATACGCCCCACAGGATTGCCTTCTTTCCCCGTTGTTTCCATATGCGATTCATACCCCCGTATTCTTTACGAAGGAGACACTTGAATGTCCTTAATTTTCATTAACCATCTTGGCAGGTCATTCACCTTTATATCTACTATGTTAGACTCTGATATGATCTTAAAGCAGTAAATACTCAACAGACGTGCGACTGGTGTGTCTTACAAACTAACACGTACCCCCACTTGCGGGAACTACACAGAAAGTATCCTGAGAGATATGCGAGCGTATGTCCTCGATGCAGAGGCATTCCAACACAGCACTGCACCCGCCTAGAGAGTCTAGTCTCGGTAGGCTCTGGGCAACACGCCGAACGGACACGTGGTCGTGGGAGGCACAGCTCGTTAATCTGGACTTGCGATGGCAGCCGGCGGCTGACAGTCTGGCCAGCCGAGCCGGTGTGGCCAGCGGTGCACAGGAAGAAAGGCCCTCCCTGCCCGCGATATACCACGCGCTGCTTTGAGTATACGAAGCTAAAAGTCCTACGTAAGCGTGCTTACGCGGAAGTCTGTCACTGTGTCTTTCTTTTCTTTTTTGCGCTACCGTAACTCGTCAAATGAGATGTTGTACTCTGTGTGCTGTGTAGTCAGGGATGTGATTTCCAGTTGTTAGGAATTGCTTTAGCTCACAGCAACTCCTCATTACCTTTACTGCTTCCTGGTTGTTTTCCTCTTATTTGTTGTTGTTTTTGCTTTTTATTATCTTGTGCTGTCTGTGTGATCGAGCGCTGCTTTTAGTGCCTGGATCATTGGCATTGATTGAGATGTGGGGTTTCACGTCCCAAAACCAGCTGTGATTATGAGAGAGCCGTAGCTGAGATCTCCAAAAATTTCGAGCACCTGGAGCTCTTTAGCGTGCACTGAAATCGCACAGTACACTGGCTTCAACAAATCTGTGGTGTATTGATGAATTCCTTGCGCAGATGAGCTTTAGTTGAGCTGCATTCATTATTTACTTGCAACCGGTGCTCTCCGCAATTCGTCGTCTCAGACACTGTGGCAAGTGATGTGAATCTAACAAATATACGAAGATTTTATCTCCCAGAATTTGTAGAGCCCACGTGCTCCCAAGCGCTTGCCTGTAGCGGACACTCCCCGTTTCTTATCAAAACGAATGCATCACGCAGCATTTTTACGACTCGAAAACATATTGAAAACTCTACATGACGGTCAACAGCGAAGGCGGTTCCCGCAACCTCGCCCGCTCATGGCAGTTCCGTCCGCACAAGCGTCTTATCTCGCGCACGTGATGGAGCCGGCAGAGGAACTCAATTGTCCCACAAAACAATAGCTTCGCTGCACGAGCAACACCCAGAGCGCGATATCGGGCACGCCTATCGCTTCCGATGGGTCTCGTGCACTTTCGCCCTGCTAGATCAATAGCGGTTACGAAAGAACGCAGCGCGATAAGAAACTCCGCATGAAAAGGTATAAAGATCATCTGATGGCGCATCCTCACCGCAGGGTGCACCGAAAGAGTCGAGCTCTCCACCTGGTAAGTCTCGGTTCATCGAGTGATGCGCTTGCGTTTCTTTCTGCCTGTCAGTACTCCACATATAGGTTGCAAGGAGTCATTTCCTGCAGATTATAAGGGTTGTTGAACTTCACTACAGTAACATATATTGGTACAGTGTTAGTCTTGCAAAAAAAAGAGCATGGCCAATGCCGATCCTAACACTTGTTGAATTTTACTAGCGCAAGATATATTGGGACAGGGTTCGTCTTCCAAAAAGGGGCATGCCCAATGCAATTAAAGCCCTTTAAAAAAGTCATTCGGCACCTCAGTTAACACTTAACTGTTCACATATAGCAGCTTAGCTCCTTTACTTAATTAAATGCGTGTAGGCGAGTTTTCGAACATCTGGCATGCGTACTTTTCCTTAGTTTCACAGAATTAAAGAAAGCGCTATCATTTTTGCGAGTTGGCTGCACCTTTTCTGGCATTGTCACCAAGGTCACCCATTTAGTGGATGTTCATTCACCAAGTACTAGAGACGTAACAGAAGCGGAAGCTTGTGGGGCGCGCGCTACACCACCTAAAGTGGAGCACAGCCGATGGCTTCATCACTCTCGCCCGGCACTTCGTTTTCTTGCATCTCTCTATATTGTGTGTCAGTAGCCCCTTGCAGCACAGCTAAGGCTACGCGGCCGTCGCGCATGGCTTCTTGCGAAGCGAGATATAGTGCTAGTGCCCAGAGATAATCAAGCACTCGCTGCTAGGAGATGACAGAGCGAGGAATGATACGTTCAAGGCGGGCTCGCCCTGTTGATTAGCAGAAAGTACCTGTAGCTTCAACAGTGCTACATAACTTTTGTAACACTGTATGGCCTGATATGTCAACTTGGGCGAATCGGGCTAGAAGTGGCGTTGTGAAGAACTCGAGAAGTAGGCAACCATAATACCTTGTAGTGGAGGCGGGGCTGGGCAGGGCGTGTCACGTGTTATGTGGCATATGCGCCATGATAGGCAGAAATTTTGGCGGGAAAACGTGGCTGGAGTGTCACAGCCGGTGTGATAGCACGGTGTCCCAGTCGTTTGTTTTTTTCTTCCAGTGGGCGGGGGCTCCCATTCAAGAAATGCTTTTGGAATGTCACCGAGCTTTTAGCGCACATGGTATGATGGAGATCTTCTGTGGTTGGTGCGCCAGTCATCATTTCTGGCGGGGCACAGCGAAGCGGCGGCACAGTAATTGTATTTAATTACGTCATAACTTTCACACTACGCTAGTGGCTACGTTTGCCTTTCGCAGCTTATAATTAACAGACAAGCACGTACTTAGTGATACGTCAAAATCACAAACGATTACTGTCCTGCCAGTGCTAATGAAGTGTGGAGAGCACATAAGAGACAACACACGCCCCGAATTGACAAATTGCGTCGCAAAACAAAGTTGCAACCAAGTTAATGAATACCGCTTGTTTCATTTCAGGTCCACAGTCCTTGCCTCCACCATGCTCAGACTAAGCCTACTTTGCGCCGTCGTGGCGGTAACCCTTGCGGCGAACTCTCAGCAAATCCTACGCACCCAATGGGAGGCATTCAAAACTACCCACAGTAAGTATGCTTGTTTGAAAAGAACTTTTGGTGCTATGGACGTAGGTTTACTCTTCTTTTTTTATTTTTTAGTAGGGCGACCGTGTATCCTCCCGAGGAGTGTATAAGTCGAAAATTCATTTTTGGTTTTGGTTTTAAAGCCCCGCTTAACACTTACCTATTTAGAAGAGAGCAACGCAGTTTACTTACATCAACAGTTTGAGAAAAGGTTCCATAGAAAAAGCAGCCGAGTAAATTCATTATCATTTTTGTCATAACTCATCAAATGAGCACTGATTTTGTTTTCTACGGAACAAAAGGTCTCGAAACCTCTGCTAGCCTACAGCACGTAGAAAGTTCAGCAAGCATAGATGGTAAGCCTTCCATGTGTGATTTTTCTAGGCGATAACATTCTATATTTGTAGCTATCTTGCAATTTCTTAGCTTATGTTTGCTTACTACAAGCTTTTCACCAAAAGATTTCATTGTTCCGGCACAGGTCCATGACAGAGTGATAATTTCTTTACAAACTCTTTCCTATATAATTTGTAAGATTTACAGGCAAGAGAAACAGACATTGCTTGCAAGTGTCACCCCAGAATGATGCGTAACTTTGCACACTTCCATTGCTCTGAAATTTTTGCTACGGTACCTTAAATATTTTTCTTGTGTAAATTTCATTTTACAGCCTTCGCTGTATCGCATAATTAGCGCAGCAAACGCCGAATATTCAACAAGAATAGTGGAGTTAGACTAATCTGTTCTAGACGGATTATGTATCATAATCCATGGCTTTTAGCTGTATTTAGCTACGTACTTTACAAAAAGCAGTACGGTTCGAACTCAGTTCATTTTCAAGATGTCTGCAGTGGCTCAAATGGCATGCATCAGGTTCCCAGTGACCGTATAAGGGAATCTGTATAAAGCAGTCGGTTTATGCATTTGCTAAATTTCAATTCGGCCGTTTACAAGTGGTGGCGTCAGCTCAGAGGCAGACAATCATGTTACGAGATATAGAAAAATGGACACCTTGAATGCAGCATGTAGGACAATGTATTTTTCTGCACTAAGTTTGGAATGACTGAGAAACGTTGGCTGAAATGCTCCACCGCGCATAAAAGAGACACAATAAAGGAAGATTTCTTTTGGCTAAAGCAGTAGGAACAGGATCTCGTTACTATATAGTAATATTATATTAAACTAAGTATGGCATTAACTGACTCGGATTAAAGAGCTTTACTTGCTAAATGAGTTTACCTATTTTTAATGCAACTTGCTCGGAATTATGACGACATAAATGCCAATCTTGACAGTTCTGCGGCTTCGATGTCATATCATTGAAGTATTGTACGGGACTCGTCGATTGTAATGTTGGCCTAATGTTCCAAAATGTGCACCTATGACAATCAAGATTCCAAATGTTGCTCCTCGTGAGCGTGATTTCTTTCAATTATTACGCTAATGTTGAGACTGGACGTCTAGAGGTAACACCGGACAATCAGCTCTGATAAGACGGAATGGCTATTGAATCTATCTATCTATCTATCTATCTATCTATCTATCTATCTATCTATCTATCTATCTATCTATCTATCTATCTATCTATCTATCTATCTATCTATCTATCTATCTATCAGCATTCGCTTATGCTCACGTAGATCTGAACTTAATTGACATGACGCGTAACTCCGTCTCGCAGAAAAATCGTACCAATCGAACATGGAGGAGCTCCTGAGGTACAAGATTTTCACTGAAAACAGCCTTCTGATCGCCAAGCACAATGCAAAGTACGCCAAGGGCCTCGTCTCTTACAAGCTCGGAATGAACCAGTTCGGTGACCTGGTGAGCAGTTATGTTGCATTGTTTTTTTCTCTCATGTCACATGAAATCCAGCTGGCTATGTTTACCTTGCTAATAAAACTCAGACATCTCCTAAGGCGTTCTTTTTATAGGGTCCTTTCTTTTCTGGCCTATTCAGTTTAATTACTTGTTATGGAAAAGGACACAACTTTCATTGCTGCGGTTATGTCGCAAAGAAAAATTTTCTAATTATTGCACGGATATGAATTGGGCAAATCTAAGCGAACGTACACGCTGCATTATCTCTCATATGAAGTCAGAAGCATCTAAAATAAGTCTAGTTTCTCATTTAGCTAAAACACGGACAGGTAGCTATAAAGTAAGTCAATTGAAACTTTACCAAGGCATCTACTGACACCGAGCTCTGAAAGAAGGTGCGCTGTGGCTGTGACGTGTGTTCGCTAATTGGAATTTTCAGCCCATATCAAAAAGCACTAAGATTAAGCTGAACTCATCAAGGTGCTTTTGTCTTTACATCTATTATTTCTGACCGCATTACTTGCGGTCTGTTCTTTCTTTAATAATTCAAGCATTTTCTGAAGTCACAAAAGTCTTATGTAATAAAAGTTTATACTTCTATTATAAAAGATGCATATCGCCTCTGGCCTGACAGAGAAAGCTTCTTTGAAAACGCAGGTGCTTCGCCCATTTTAGTTTGTTCGTGTATCAAAGTGAAAGTGATTCGAATATGACCTTGACAGAGTTCTCAACGTCCTTGTCGAAAACTCGTTGTCGCCCGGAGAACAGAAAATATGTCACGTGACGATGGAAAGCTCGTGAGCGTGCCACAGCATTTAAGACACCATGCCAAAGTTCATGCGACCTAGTAAAGCCGTTAGTCACACAACGTCGTGGTGAAGTCACAGCATCAAATTACGTGCTAAATTTATTTCGTCCCCAGTGACGTGATCAGTGACGTCGTTGATGACGCCAACTGTGTGAAAACATCATCAATGACGCCTCTGATGACGTGCTAATGTTAGAAAACGGTCCGTTTGATGTCCCATTTCTCAAAGAGGATTTTGCTAACAAGATAAATTCTAAAGAGTGCGGTTTGGGAATGACTCGAAACCAGAATACTGAGGTACCACCCAAGCACGCTAGCATTGATCCCCGGCGGATTTCAAGCAGAGCCGACTAGACGTATGTCTAGTGTGTGCGTGATTTCAAACAACGTGTCGCAGCCACATGGCGCTGACTACGAGTAATTTTGTATAGCAATTTTGTATAGCAATACGCAAGCGAGCATGATGCATGTTTCTGCAGACATTTACTTTTAGGAGAAATGTAGACAGAAATCCAAATGTTGACGAGCTGTACAACTTTCCCTTTCACGCGAAGCTGCCACACGAGTTCGCCAAGATGTTCAACAGCTACCGTGGTGAGCGCAAGGTGCGCGGTTCCACTTTCTTGCCACCAGCAAACGTCAACGACAGCAGCCTGCCGAAGACTGTCGACTGGCGCAAGAAAGGAGCTGTCACACCCGTGAAGGACCAGGGACAGTGCGGCTCCTGCTGGGCCTTCAGTGCGGTGAGTGCCCACGACACCAAATGTCTTCTATTACGATCAGAGATGTTCTCACATGGTTAACGAAGACTCTGTGTCGTGACCGTGGTCTAAATTTCCTTCATGTTGACGTAGAGGAGGTCGAGTTGGCCTTCCGCGAACCAACGATGTTGCATTAGGGCGGGGCCACTGGCAACCTCTGTGGAGCTTCAGCAGAAACTTATACGTCAGACCTTTGCGCCCTAAGTGAAGTGTCTGCTGAGAGGAATAAATTTTTGTAGGAAAACTCTAAGCCAGAACATCTGGAGTGAAAGCTGGACGTTTGTGTATTTATCATTGGCGCTTTCGAATTATTCTCGCTTGCTTTGATTTAAGCTCGTTATGCGATTTTTTCCTTATTATTTGATTTATTATTATTTTATTTTATTTTGATATTTTATGTCTAGCTTAACTATTCTTAATTGGGATGCGTTTTAACCGGCTTATTTCACTTAGCATGATGTGGCCCTGTTTTGAGCTGCTGTATTCTGAGCGTGAGCATACAAGTAGACGCCTCTATCCCAGGCCCCTAAACTGATCCGCACTTAAAACGCTTCGCTGCGCGTTCCGCACGTGTTCCACAGCATCAGTCCAGTCTACGCGCTACGTTTGCTTTGTCGTACGTGGAAAGTGTAGGTTGAAAGCGCGACAAGAGAACGCTCGAATAGCACAGGAATCGAGAAAGCTTCGCTGGTCACCTACCTTCTCAGGTTGGAATGGCTGCTGATTTTTGTCTTCGTAATGCATATAGTGGTGTAGTAGTGGTATCTTGCCTGAAGAAGCCTAATCATTGAATACAAAGAAAAGAATGCTAAGGAGTTCCTGATTACAATATACCATTTAGCAGAAAAAAACATATCTCTGCTTTTATAAGTTTCGACCGTCAAAACTGTTGTTCGGTGCTTGTTGGAGTCGCCTGAACACCGCCCAGAGGCACTCTTGAATGTGGCGCGCCGAAGAAAATGCGTCTTAGCGAATTGTTATATGCGTAAACATATATAACCAAATGAACCTTAAAAGAAAAAAAAAAACAGCCGTTCCTGACCAAGCATACTAGTTTTGCTTCCCGGTGGGAGACAAACCTACGTGTACAAGAAAGATAACGCTTTCGAACAAGTATCATGCCATACCATCATGTGCGATACCTTACGCAGTTTTTGGTTAACAGCAAGGACGGCTTCTTTGTACTTACTTGTCCTGACTTAGACACGTGCGCCTCGAATGTATAAACTGCAAAAGACGGCACAGGACTTCGGTTCACCAACAAGAAACTATTACCTGTCTTTCCAGACTGGATCCCTGGAAGGTCAGCATTTCCTGAAGACCGGAAAGCTGGTCTCACTCAGTGAGCAGAACTTGGTCGACTGCTCCGGCTCCTTCGGCAACCAGGGCTGCGGTGGCGGCCTTATGGACAACGCCTTTAAGTACATCAAGGCTAACGATGGCATTGACACCGAGGAGAGTTATCCATACGAGGCTGTGGTAAGTAAGAGCAAAAACACTGAAACGCAAGTTGTTTCTGTGTGTCTAGAAACGTGTTACCCCTCCTTGGCAGCAACGTAGCTCATGTATTTCGCGATTGGTTTATGCTGATAAGGCATTGCGGCACCTAGATGACAGGTCTTTGATGAAAGAGATCTTAAGAGCACGACCTTTTGTAGTTGCAGCGGAAAACGCTCTAAAAAGCGTTCATGCGCTTGTCGGGATGTGCTTGGCCCCGTGCGATCAACTGTGCATGAACGCTGATGTTTGTCCGTGTTTATGCAGAAAGTACGAGCTGCCCTAATCTACATATTTCAGGCCTACTTTCTCGTCTCTGCCGCCAAATGGGCAACCGGCGTCAGTCTTGTTAAACATCATTTTTCCCTTCATCAGCGTGCCTTCTATTTTATCAAGCTGTTGAGCTATTGTGTTGTCCAGTTAAATTATTTCAGCTAATAGAAGGACATGTCAGAGAGGCTTTAAAGCAAACTCGTAGCTATATAAAGCTACAGAGAAAGTGTCCTTCTGAAAGTATCACGGACATGAAGGGAATAATATACATAGAAACGCATTGCGATGGACGCTTTCAGGGCAAGTTGAAGGTTAATGATTTGACAATGGCGTGCCTCTCTTGTGCAGGATGGTGACTGTCGCTTCAAGAAGGAAGACGTTGGTGCAACGGACACCGGCTTTGTGGACATCAAGGAGGGATCCGAAGATGACCTGCAGAAGGCCGTCGCTACCGTTGGCCCAATTTCCGTCGCTATTGATGCTAGCCACTCGTCATTTCAACTCTACTCCGAAGGTAATCCCGTGCACGGATCTATCGAATGATGCACGATGCAGAAGGCCGCTCGTGTAATTCTTACACGAACTTCTTAGTCGGACGGAGCTCATTCGCAGTACTGCTTCTGTATTATCAACGATCTAAAACTAGCATACGGTGAAACGAGCAACAACATTGAAAAAAAACTATAGCTGCCCGTATTCACATTTAAAATAGTCATGGGCGAATTCACAAAACAACTCTCTCATAAATGTTCTTTTGCATTGGTCGGTCAACTTGTGTAGTAATATGTCCAGCATCATTGCTGGATAAAATTTAGTCAAACGAAGCATTTTATAGTAAGTTCGTATGAAAGGATAACAACGCAGTAGTGAAAAAAATGCACGCGTGGGTTCCAGACCCACCACCCATCTGCAAACACTATTGTTTCTTCACTTCTTCCTATTTGGGGTTAATTTGTTAAGACAGTTGCAGTTGGCTTGTGCTCCAAACAGTATTATCGTCCACGCGAAAGATAAGATATAAATATTTGCGCAATAAAAAATTTACATGATCACATTGATTTAACTTCATTGGCAATTCATAATGCTGCACCCTTGCACGTTATATAGAAAGCATCCTGAGTATGAAGACTATGAGTGTTATGTTACTGCATGCTCGGTTTCTCTCTCAATCGCTCGTGTTTAAGGTTGACCGCGGGACAGAGCAAATTTAATATCCTCGAAGTAGATTGTTTGGACAGGAGTATGAGGAGGAGAAGTGCAAGGAAGGCAGGAAGGACAGCCGGAACCGTGTATGGTTTGTCATCGTACGCCGAGGGAAGGATATGGAGGGTAAAAAGGAAGGAAGAGCTTTTGAAGACGTTTTCGAGGGCACGTGCCTCCATGTGGCTTCTAACTTCCCGATGTGTCTGATTTCAATATGCTTAGAAGAAGTTCTACACTGAATATCTACGATCAAAACCAGGGAGCTACATCTAGCACACACCTTCTGACGAGTTGTATATGTGGCTTGATTTATTCGGTGAGGAATACGTGCTTCAACGAGTAATCGGCGGGTGTGATTAAGATTTGGCTGTCTGTACTACTGGCCTTATAAATTTCACAGTCCACTGACACCCAACATATGCAAGAAACTTAAATTAGGCCAGTAAAAGGGTAATATTGTCGCAGATGCTCTATCTTCTGCGGAGTTTTACATGTACAAAAAAAAAAAACAGGGAAAGCTTGTTTTATGCAAAAAGGACAAGTTTTGCTCACCTTCTTGCCCCTCTCCAACTGATGCGGTCATATCTGCGAACGCCCGTTGCTTTCTATGGCAGCAATAACACTTCGGCTGCACCATTGCACTTACTTAGCCTGTATAGAACATCTAAGTTGCTTTTATTATTTAGCTAATTGTGCGTTTTTATAACTTTGTAATATAACTTTGTAAAGGCGCGTTAGCCTAATCAATGGTCAGTTTATCCAAGCTGAAAGCTTCTTCAGTAACCGATGTTGTGAAATTTAGTAATTAAGCCATGTCTATGAAAATTCAAGCAGTACATATGCACGTCGAGGTTGGTGCTTGTTTCTTCGAAGCTGCATCCTTTAGCTGCGACATGCTGAGCCACTGCCTATGTTCCTTTTTTTCGTGAATCATGTAGTGACTGTCTGTCTGAATTATTTCTAGGTGTGTACGACGAACCTAATTGCAGCAGTGAAGAGCTGGACCACGGTGTGCTTGCTGTTGGCTACGGTGTTAAGAACGGCAAGAAGTATTGGCTTGTCAAGAACAGGTGAGCACACAAAGATTATTTCCTAGAAGGCGACTGACCAACGTCACAGATAATTCACATGAGCCGACTGGAGTAACTTTACCACCGCTTAGATATCATTGTTTTCGTTGTCTTTAACATTTGCAGCAATATAATGATGTATTATTGTGTTAGTGCAAGTTTTGTTTGCAATAACAAAGCTCGCACGTTCAGCGCTTCTGTATGTCTGCGTAAAATCGCGCTACCAATTTCGTTAACGCTTCTTTACGAATGTTTTGCAGCTGGGCTGAAACCTGGGGAGACAATGGATACATCTTGATGTCCCGTGACAAGGACAACCAGTGCGGCATTGCGTCTTCAGCAAGCTACCCACTTGTCTAACGAGCCATTTCACGTCATGACGTTCCCCTGCACGCTTCATAAAGCGTACATAATTTATTCGCTCAAATAAATCGCCGAGGGTTCGCCGCGGTGACATCTGTTGTTGTCGCTGTTCTTTCTGTTTTCTTAACAGGCCTCTTGCAAACAAATTGAATTTCAAAGAAATTGTGGTTACAGAACAGTTCACTGCTTCTCACAGCAACTGTGCTAACCACGTAAGAAATGTTAGTAAAGCAACGATTAGTTTTGCTAAGAAGCACAGCAAGAAATACCACTACGTGTAAGTAGAGACATTGCAAAGAAGATAATGGTACAACTTGTAAGTTTGATTTGTGGAGTTCAATGGGTCAAAACCACAATATAATTATGAGAGACGCCGTAGCGGAAGGCTCCGGAAAATTTGACCGCATCGGATTCTTTAGCGTGCACTGACATCGCACAGTACACGGACCTCAACATTTAGCCTCCATTGATACAACTCAGAACTGAGACGGTATTGAGGTCAGCACCTGAATTGCTGCGCATTTGAATGTGTGACAAGCTGTATGTTTTGAGTCACCTTTCATGTATTGCTTACTTATCTAAGACAAGTTTTGATAGCGTACCAAATCGAACAAAGGTAGCTAGGGTGCATGTTTGGTTCACCATTTGACAGCACAGGCGCAGTACATAAATCTTTCACATACTGCATTTGTAGCTCAACAGCAGAGCTGGGATATCGGGCTTGTATCTTGATTTTTGCTATATTTTTCGTGTCATTTAATGCAATTTTTCGTAGTCAGTTTTCTCATTTCTGTTGGATACGTTGGACTTGCTGCAAAAGTTGCCAGTTTGGAGAAAGATAACCCAAAAGCTTTGCATCTGTTTTACTTCCTCGAAAGGTGCAAACAAAATGTTCAGCAGTACTAATGCAACATTATCATCGGCACACACATTTGGTTTAGTGATAAAAGCAGAGCAAACGAGCGTTCTTCAATACTCACAAGAAATTTTGTCCCTCTATTCAAACTATTACCTCTTTCGGGGACTTCTGCTGAAAACGCTGTATTCCTTAGTGTTCTTTCGATAGGATGCTTTCTTGCGGTTTCGCCATTGCTTTCACGCCAATTCAATCACGCGTCTTATTTTGTTCTCCGCATATGCAAATACACATTTTCACGATTACCGGAAATACCAGGTCGGTTACCCATCAATAAAAACTCACCTCTTTCGCCACATTAACTCTTTCGCCACATTAACAACAAAACCAGTAGACATATTTTAACCGGTAAGACCTACCGTACTATCCAAATATATCCTCCTTCAATCTACATGTGCTACAGAATGTTTGTATGGAGCAACATGATCATGAAGCAGTTGGATTATTTCATTATGTTTGCTACACATACATAAAACACACAGGATTAAAGGATAAGGTTTTGGGATATCCCATTTTCCGGAACAATCGCTCTCCTGCCTTCCTTCGAGCGTTTGAAGGTAGTATACACTGTGCTATAAACAAGAAACGCCACGCGCGTCTGAGCACGTAATTTTATTAAACGATGCTTTTGTGGACGTTTCTTACTGGTTTCGGAGCGTAACGAGAAGTGACTTGCTGAGCAATACCAGCGGATTCAGGAAGAGTTGTACGAATTATTTGGCCTAGTTAGGAGACGCTATAATCTGCAGTCGTTTTTATCATGCAGGTAGGTCTCGTGGTTGGAATCGATGAACGTATCTCTCTTGTTGGGCAGGCTCGACGAAATGGCTGTACCAACAAGATAGGTAAGGAAAACGCGGCGAAATTACTAGATCAGTTACAGAATATATATCTTCGCGTACAGGCCACGCGCATGGAGACTCTCTGAAATTCTAATCAGCAGTGCTCGAATAGCCTCGTATTGATTGAGATCCTACACGGAAAAGCTCACTTGGATAGTGGCACAGAAGGTGCAATTCAGTACCATTCCAATATTCCCCCGCACTGACGCAAGTCAAGACGTTTCCTGTGGTAACAATACAATTCATCATTCGGCAGGTTTCTCGTCACAACTACAGCTTGGAGAATCTAACTTGAACTGACCTTTAGCCATGAGGATGATTCGCAGACGCGACGTACCCTAAGGTAAGCGTTGCTGTTTTCTTGTTCATGTCCCATCACCACCACGTTCCCTTCTTTGAAATGCTTACAATGTGAAAACGGCATAAGGTGAATGCGTTAAATAAGGTTCGGTACGTTGAAGTATTAATAAATTAACACTTTGATAATGAGGACTTTTGTGAATGCAAGAGGGGTACCAGCCTTTGGGAATTGAAGAATTGCAATCGCATCAGGGAAGATAAAATAATCAATCACCCTTGCGAAGAAGAGACGTATTCCACTTTCATTCATGGCAGGTTGTAATCAAAACGTCATATTCTGTACATAATAACCATCAGCAAAGCAACACTACAAGCTGCACGCAATGTGCGCTTCCATATTACTGCATGTGTTCTCGCAGCGCGAAGGATGCCCGAAATAAGGTGAACATTTGCTTTTTTTTTTCTCATTCAACATAAAATATTGGCAACCTGACGCACAGTGTAACCAACCGTGCAAATGATTTAAGGAAACTACAGCCAACGCTGTATAACGAATTCCACGACAAACCAAAATGACGCAGCTCAGTTTCGGCAAGCGCTGCCACCGACAGCAAATCGATGGACATTACTCAGCAGCTTCCTTTGTAACTCAATTAGTGCTTTCTTTCCATGTCACGTTTGTTTCTCGAGATGACTTTCTGTAGCCGATCCTCTATGAAGTTTCTCCGGA
The DNA here is from genome assembly GCA_013339685.2 of Hyalomma asiaticum. Taxonomy (NCBI): domain Eukaryota; kingdom Metazoa; phylum Arthropoda; class Arachnida; order Ixodida; family Ixodidae; genus Hyalomma; species Hyalomma asiaticum. The sequence continues at coordinate 46,507,628 of CM023486.1, forward strand.
CGCATTTGAGGGTAATTCAGGAATGCATGCAGAATGGTGGTGGTGGTGTGGTAGCATAGGCCGAGTTATCTGGGCTTACGTAAACACGTGCGTAGTTGTTCCACATCAACATCTCTCGCACGAATCGCTAAGCCTCTTGTGTCGAATGAAAAAGTTCAGCAATCATTCATCGCAGACTGCTGCTTTGAAAGACACGACACTTTTAGAACTCGCCTATGTAAAAACCACTCTTTTTCAGTATTTTAAACACGATCGGAGCTTTCATTTTTTAGTGAAACAGTTGTCATGACCAGATCAAATGCTCTACCTAGGCAGTTTAAGCCTAGAACTGTTGCAAAGTTGGGTAGTGCACCATGGGGTATTGAATAGCGTACCTGGGCACTGAAAACCTCGAAGCAGAGGCGCTATTTTCTGTATCGAGTTTGCGTTCAGAAACATTAGCGCTCTTACGTTCGGAAAGAGGAGAAACATGCGTGGCCAACTCGACGTGTCCTGCTAGGGGCAGGCGTAGTATATAGTACAATACAATTAACTCTTTGTTAGTACATTTCTAGACCGCTCAGGCAACTTGTTGGTTTGGGCGGATCGCCCTAGATCGATGAAAGAATGCAGTTACCAGCATTTAACAGTTTGTTCAGATAAATCTACTTTTTGCCGCATGTATACTGTTTTTGGCATTTTGCTGGCTCCATACGTAATTTGCATGCCCCAATTCAAGCCCGCAAAAATAAAAAAAAGACAAAATGAAGGAATTCGTATGACATTTCAAATGTTAGACGCGTAAATCGGTATATTTTATGACCGCTTCTGACATTCCGAGCGGCAGTTTTATAAGCTACGTAAGAAATTTTATTCTCCTCGATCTGCTGGGTGTCTCACGTTGCGCATCTGGCTGGTGTAAATCGTTGCAATGATTATTAAATCATTAAATCGCTTTTCCTATAATCTACCGCACGCATTTCACAAGCTTTCCTAACCCTTTATGGTACACAGCGAGTACAAGCTGCGTGGACGAAACAAGTATCGAAGCAGTAGCTGGCGACGAAGTTCGCGGCGCCGCACGAAGGCAGCTGTCTTAGCCACCGACACAAAGGTACTGCTTCACTGTTTGCGGAACTGGACTCTTGGGTTGTTCAGAAGTTTTCTGACAATGAGTTGTTCCGCATTTATTACAACCGTTGTCGAGACAGCTGATTGTACTTAATCAAATTGTAGCCGGTATAGAAGCGGGCGATAAGACGCGAATGCTTAACACCAACTGCAAGGCACAGATATTCCGCCATTTTATGAGTGTAATAAATGTAATATAAGCACTCTCTCTGTCGAGCGTTCGAAGCGGCAGACGCCTCCGAAGCCATGTTTCTTATAACAATCTTTGCAAACATAAGCTACCTGCCACAGTGACTTCTATTTGAACATTGAGGCCATTCGCTGTAGTTGTCATCGGCACAAAGAAGAGCACAGTCTTTGCGCAAGTTACAAGGAAAAAAAAAAACGAACCTATCTGATAGCCAGCTAGCCGACACAAACTACCGTGCTCAATACAGCACGGGCGGGCCGGGAATACTTGGCCTTTTATCTCCTTCTATCAGACATTTTTTTCCTCGGAAGCCACAATGGTTTGATATCGCCTGTATCGCGCTGTTTGCGCTATGCGGGCGCTCATGTGACTCCCCTGACTGGTACACAAGAGAGGCCGCGTTTGATAACCCTAGACAGGTGATAGGTAAGTGGCACCCTTCGCTGAATCCGGAGCAGCTCCATATCTTTATCCTAACAAGGAGGAGAACGTTGTTTTTGCATAAATATTTTCTCTGACACGTGCTAAGGCTACGTTTTAAAGCGATTGACATTACTGTCATGCTCGCATAGCTTCAAAAATTTGCCTGTCTCTTGTCATCTGTGAAAACTTCTGCCCGGCATTTAGTGTAACTAAAAAATCCACGCATCTCCCCGAAGTGAACCATTACGAGTGGGCGAAGCTGGGGATCGTTCTGTGTTGCCGTAAATCACCCGTGACATTGCCCACTCATGCACGTAAATGAGTGACAACGCGTGCGCGATCTACGACGTGGGAGCGCAGGAACCTCACAAATATCAGGATCATAAATGACAACGCGTGTGTAAATATACACACACGTTGTCACTCATTTCCATGCATGAGTGGGCAATGTCACGGGTGTTTGACGGTAACACCGAACGATCCCCAGTGCTTCGCCCACTCGTCATGGTTCATTTCGTGGAGATGCGTGAATATTTGTGCTAAAGCATTGTGTTGGGGAAGCACGCCCCGAATGGAGGGCTCTGGATTAGTTTTACCGAATGGTGTTCCTTTACTTGCACTTAAATGCAGGTACACTTTTTTCTTCTTTTTAGCATATCGCCTCTATCCGAATGCTGCCGTCGCTGCCGCGATTCAATCCTGCGACCTCGATGTTCGCAGGCCGACACCTAGCTGTTAAGCTAACAAGGCGGGTATTTAGTGTAAACTGAGTCGCACTTTATTTTTTTTAACGAATAAAGCTCCGGGGTACCAAGCTGAAGAGAAAAAATTGTTCCACAATCAACCATTCGATCCACTCGCGTCTCGAAGCGTGTTACACTTCATATGTGCCGCTCATTAATGAACGCCCCCTCACGGTGGTCTAGTGGCTATGGCTCTCGGCTGCTGATCCGAATGTCGCGGGATCGAATCCCAGTCGTGGCAGCCGCATTTTGATGAAAGCGAAATGTGGACACCCGTGTACTGTGCACTGTCAGTGCACGTTAAAGAACCCCAGGTGGTCGAAATTTCCGGAGACCTCCACTACGGCGGCTCTCATAATCGTATGGTGGTTTTGGGACGTAAATCCCCAGAAATTATTATTCGTATTCTTATTCGGCTGGCCCCTTTCATAACTGAAATTTTCTCACTTTTACAGTGAAGGAGAAAGATAGCTGTCCAATCACTACAGACGTTGTCTACGATTTTTGTGCATGTCAAATGTATCCTTGTCGACGCAAGGTCTCTAAAACTACACATATTTCTGTTGAGTGGAGGCTTTTCCTAGTCTGTCCAAGACATGTCACGGGTTTGTTATACGTGTAAAATTTCCCACATATTGGATTGATGGGATGCTTTTGGCTCATTTTGGAACGTGATTGGCCGAAGTCTGCTTCCTCTGTTGGTCTGTTAAAGATGAGCGTTTCTTTACCGCATTGAACCACCGCTGCGGTCTACTGCCTATGGAACTTGAATGCTCACACGAACGTCGTGAGTTCTAATCCCGGCCGCGGCGGTCACATTTCGATGGAGGCGAAATTATATAGACCCAGCTACTGTGCGGTGCCGGTGCACGTCAAGGTCTCCCAGGTGGCCGAAATTTCCGGAGCCCTTTCCTTTGGCGTCTGTCGCAATCATGTCGTAGCTGTTGGACGTAGAACCCCTGCTATTATATTTGATGCCATTCTTGATAACTTAATGTATCCAACTGAAATTGTTGTCTTAATGTTCCATATGACGCATTAACTCATTCATGTAGATGGTTTTAAATGTATTATCATTATATTGACAGTTTTCCAGTTGATTGGAACAGCTCATTTCATGAAAAATTTTGCGCAGAGGGGACGCCATACCGTCAGCACTAGACCACCACCATCTTTGATGAAAAAGGGCTGCAATTTTGTCTTTACCTGCTGCTTTTTCGCGGGACACGCCTGGTGCGACCTTTTTCTTTCTTTATTTTCCCTGGGGTGTATGGCTCTTTACACAGTACACTTTAGTGTTCTCTTCATGCTTGATCTCCGTTATGTTGAGCGTTTTTGAGTTGTGCAGTTGACATCAGAAATCTGCTGCAGCCTTAACTGTGTCATCGAAATTAGTCGTAAGGTTGCCCAGCTTGTCCTTTAATGCATGCGTCCATTTTTATCCTACACACAGTTTCGTTTTAAGAGATTTGATGCTCTTTCTTTTCTTTATTGAGGGCATGTATTTCTTTCATCTTATATAGTTCTCTCTACGTCTGTCCATCTGGTTCGATAGCCCCACTACCTCTGTTTTATTTGCGGTGGTTGTCGCTTGTACTTCTTATCGTACCTCAATTATGTCCTGAGGGCTTTGCGACCCACTGCTTATTTCTTGCCTGGCTGCTTCACCTCCAAATTCCCGCTTCGGAAATCACATTAATTATGGTTCCTAAAGCTAACTCGTTCTCAAGGCTACTGTAAATTCGTTTGTTTTATGCTTTTACTACGCTGAGCTTTGAATGTATTGCGGCAATGAGGCTTGCTGTGCCCACTGAAATTTTTGAGTACACTGGCCACGAATTCCATATATTTTTTGTTCTTGTTGTCGCTACTGCGGTGAATTCCAACGCTGTCATTTTATTTTCTTTTTCATAACTTCAATCTTCTGTGTCTTTTATGCCGCCTCCTGTATGGGCCTTCGCAGCCTTACAGTAATAAGAACTAACTAACTAACTAACTAACTAACTAACTAACTAACTAACTAACTAACTAACTAACTAACTAACTAACTAACTAATTAACTAAATAACTAACTAATTAACTAAATAATTAACTAACTAACTAACTAAACTACGATCTACGTTACGATACTCGGAGTGCAAAAAAAAAGAAAAACAAGCACAGCTTCATTTACCTGTTCTTTTCTTGCAACTAAACGCATGGTGCTGTTAACGTACAGGGTATTTTTGCTTTCAGCCGAGCCCTATGAAATCATGAAGTTCTTGACGGCGCTTACAATGCCCATCGTGCTACTACTGATCGTCAAACTTCAATTCGGATTCGCCACACTTGACCAGGAGTACAAGGAGGAACAGTGGAGAATTTTCAAGTCCGAGCATGGTAAATTATAACTTATACTGCTGGAGCTTTTCTTTTAGTATGCTCGGTGCGAGAAGTATGGGGAAGAAATAACTTGTTGCAAACTAATAAATCAGAAAATAGGGCTTGTCATCACACATATTCACACACACACACACCCACACGCGCACCACACGCACACATTATATATATATATATATATATATATATATATATATATATATACTTCAAAGATAAATCCTTGGCAGCAGGTCAATTATAGAATCAAAGGGTCACGTTGAAAAAACATAACATTTATTACGACGTTTCGGCCGCGAGACCGGCCTTTCTCAAGCTTCTACTACAAATGGTGCGCACAGAGTCTACATGACAGTAACGGGGAAAAGAAAGGGAGGGAGCATGGCTGAAGTTGAAAGGGGGAAAAAGACGAAAGGAAGAAAAGGGGAGGGGGGCGGTGTATGGAAGAGTGGTGGCGGCCTTGAAAGCCCAAGGATAAAATTAAAACCACGTGTTTGACGTATACCGAAGTAGAAGTTAAATGAGGGAAGGTGGAGAAGGAGCGGTTTCGGCGCCGCCGCTTTGAGTCACGGGAGCCGTGCATGTAGCCATCAGCTCAGCCCTCTCCTCAGGGCACAACACGCAGCTCCAAGAAGCGCGGCGCATGGAGGGCTAAAGAAAGCCAGATGTAGAAAAACTGAGAGCTGTGGCGGCCTATATATATATATATATATATATATATATATATATATATATATATATATATATATATATATATATATATATATATAATGTGTGCGTGTGGTTGGCGTTTCGGCTGGAGACCAGCCGAAACGTCAGAATAAATCCTATGTTTGTCACTGTGTCTTTCTGAGAGTATATTTATCCCGATAGCCAGGAAGAACTCTTTTTGATATATATATATATATATATATATATATATATATATATATATATTTTTTTTTTTTTTTTTTGGCGTAGTAGGTGGCTTCGGCTGCCGCATGAGTATAAGTAAGTATGAGACGTAGCACTTCAATGATATGCCATTTATTGGTCGACGTTTCGGTCAGAGCCTGTCCTTTATCAAAACAGCATTTCTCTTTCTCCTGTTCGTTTATATAGGCATGGAAGAAAGGGCGGAAACTGTTTACTAAGTGGTTGGCGAAAGATGGGAGGGAGCAGAGGGGCGCCGACACATTTTATTTGAGTGCGCGTACAGTTGCAATTTTGAGAAAGCGGCGTCAAAGGACGGGGCTTATGGACATGTGACATGCTCCACTGAAGCATTGAGAAAGAAAAAAAACAAAAAGAAAAAGAAAACGAGGGCTGTTCCTCGTACTGCACCGGGGCGATCCTGCGAAAGCCATCGCCAGCCTAATAGCACGTGCAGCGACAGACATGGCCCCCTAAGTGGTTCCTCATTTTGGGGACCTCACAACGGTGCCTCCCTCATAAATATAACGGGTTTCGGTTAGTAAAACCCCATCAAGTATATTAGTATACATTGGAACAGTTAAAGAAAATGCCACAAGTAATACGCTCTAAGAAGCCTGAAAGGTTTGCAAGCCTCTGGTCGGCTATCGATCGCTCGTTTATATGTTACCCCTCTTGTCGAAGCAATATGCCTGCGATAACGTGCATGCACTATGTCCTAGCTAGCTAATGTGTAAGTAGCCTGCACTGACTGAGCTTAGTGAGCCGGAATGAATCCCTTTAGAACTGGGCGTCATCGGAAGTCTCGTTTCGGTAAAACACCACCCGCGGAGCCCCGCATCCAGCTGGCGTTGTCGAGCACCGTGGCACCCCCTCTCGGAGTAGGCGACAACGTGTACTGCGTGCCTCGTCTAGCGCTGGCGCTCAAAAGACGGCCGTTAGGTTCATGTGGTGCGCTATCTTTCTTGAGAACGTCGCTATTGGAAATGATAAATAAAGCTTCGGGGTAATGTAAGTAAAATCGTCAGGGGTATTGTGAACAAACATTAAGAAACAGAAAGAAATATATTTCGTAACCTGCACAGAGCTGGTTGCCACAGACGAGTTTTTTTTATTTATTTTTTATTCGGGATGGGCTCCTTTTGCTCGCGTTTGATTGCCCGGATAAGGCATTTTACTTGATCTAGACTAGAGTACTCGCCTGCCGCCTCTCGCAGAAAAAAGAAAAAGAATTAAAAGCAATTATTGCCTAAAATGTTACCGCTTTAGAACGCACTGACCTGCAGGCAGAGTAGCCGAACATGTTTTCCATCATTTGCGTCTTAGTTCTCAGCATTTTGGGTGTGAGTTGGTGCAGTTGCATCTTTCTATTCCACAATGTTGTGCCCCAATCGTTCTTTATGTTGCACAGCCGTTCGACTGTGGCGGAAAATTTGTTACGTGTACGACGCGTTGTTACCCCTTGAATATACAGTTATAATAGGAATACATCCATTAATTAGCCGAAGTGTATTATGTCATTCACCGATGGAGCGTTTTTAGTACCACTACAGCAAGTGGCGAAGTGAATCAGTGCCAACTCAGCATTTACTGTCCGTGGGCGTGTGTGACACTTTTTTCTGTTGCCATGTTGTTACGCAACTACGTGAGTCTCCACTTTGGCACGCTTTCTTATTTAGGGAAATTCTACCGTTCAAAGCAAGAGGAAGACCAGCGGTTTTCAATCTTCTCAAGCAACCTCGAGTTTATCGCAGAGCACAACAAGAAGCACAAGGAAGGGAATGTCAGCTTCAAGCTCTCTATGAATCGCTTCGGAGATATGGTAAGTAAACAAAACGAACGTTTATTGAAAAGGTATGTCGGATTCTGAAGGTTTCCGATAATGGCGATACTTCTATAGTGTACTTTTCGGGTTGCCTGCATTGAGTTAGAGGAGACACCGCCAAACACGTTCCACTTGCCCATGCTTATAAACTCACACATATTCGCTTAGTAGGATCGCGTCCTAATACACCCTTAATATCGCGCAACCAATGACATTACATACGCGGACACTGTGCTTCACTTTTGTAATGGAACAGCGGAGCGTTATACTCTGTATCGGGCAAGTACCAAGTGATAGTAGTTGGAGTTCAGCTGAGACAATGGAATCGTAAATAGCAATTAGGATATTTAATTTTTATTGCGGCATTTATTATGGTCATCTTAGATCACGTGTGCTGAAGTAACTATAAAATGAAATATTAGGAATATTGTTATGTGCGTATACGTTCTCTTGGGGGATAGACTGACTAAGCGTACCTCGTCTCCGGGGTAGGCATGTAGCACTAATTTTGTTATTGAAATTAGGCGCCGCAGCGAGCCGCATTGGTTTTTATGCATAGTCATAGTGGGTGATTTCTGAATTATTTTTATTCACAGGGTATGTAGGAGATGTTTTTGCCTCTGCTGGATATTTCTGAGCCCTTTTGTCATAACGTACATGACTGAATGCCTCAAATAGAAGATCGGTAAAGCAAAAAAAAAAAAAATTGTAGACAATGAGAACATTTCGTCGAGTCCGGTACTTATGTTTTTGTTTGCGTAATAAATATCGCAAACTAAATTAATAGTCTGCTCTTCATATTCATTTAATAAAAACAAGACATCATGTCATATTTCTAATAAACGTATCATTCTTATGCAGATATATTTAGAGGTATCAGATTGTCAAAGCTGCCTCGTAACCACTTAAGTGTTGTTACATAGTCTTGCCTGACCAATAGGGACCAATTCACTTCCAAAAATAGCTCAAGTAATAAGGGAACACCTGCATCTGCGAACCAGATGGCTTATCTACTGTGAGAAGAAACACTGAGAAAATCGGGGGATAATTAACCAAGTGTCTGGTTGGTTGGACACTTTAGACAAATTGGTCAAGCTAAAGCAGTACAGAGTTTTTTGTGTGCATGGCAGATGAGGCTGCCGATCTTATTTACTGTCAGTTATACACGGATCTTTTGTGCGCAAGGGGACATTTTGGTTCTAAAACTTCTGACACATTTATTACGGGCATGAAACGAATATTACCTTAAATGACGAGGAAATTCGAGGAGGTACTTGAAGAAGAGATACAAGCACTGGTTGCAGAAATGCAGAAGCTCGATCCGCGGAAATTTGGTGCGGATTACTATGAAAATGAATAACGTGCCACCGTTTTTATTTTATAAACAACATACTTGCGCAGTTGTAAGCACCTCTGAAACTTATCAAAACTCAATGGCGTGGAAACCTAAGACCAATAGGACTTGTTACATTGAAGGATACTTTCATCAACTAATGCATCTGCAATTAAGCAATAGATGGTCACGGTGTTGTGTTTGCTCTGAATTAATGTTAATGACATGACTTCATGTTTCAATATGAAGCCACGTGTTCATGTTTTGTGTCTTCAATTCATGTTCTCATGCTTTAACATGAGGTGTTATTGCTTGCAGTCACAGTCGGAAATCACACAAGTGGTAGACGTCTTACCTGCAAGAAGAGAGATCTTAACGATGCTCTCTTCTCCGGAGACAGGAAATTTTGTCAATGCCACTAATTTACCGGATGAAGTGGACTGGAGAAAAGAGGGCGCTGTGACGCCGGTGCCTGATCAAGGATCGTGCTTGTCGTCCTACGCATTCAGCGCAGTAAGTAACGAGGCCTGACGATAGTCTACTGTACACAGCGGCATTAACAAAAACACTAAACGCACTAGACGCTGCTTCATCATCTGTATAAACAATGTGACGACAAGCCATAGTTGCTAGTGGTCTTAAGGTCAAACATATCAAAGAATGAATTGTACGAATGGTACACATACCGCCTTCGTGAGAACTTTCTGCACACACATTTTCTTGTTTTCGTTTTAATACTCCCACCTTTGTGGAAGATTTACACATATAATCCTTTATTGAAGAGTGTTTATGCAAGAGTTGTTAGCACCGCTATGTTCATTTTTGTGTGTATGTAACTTCTGGTGTTAATTTCACAAAAGATCCCCGCCGCCTATGCAAGGCATGATGGACATTTAGAGTAAACAAGAAATGAAAAATAATGCAACCACTACAGCGCCACTGGATAGAAGCTAATATGTAAATATGCCTACGTCGATACGGACTCAAGCAAATACACCCGAGAGAAGTGGCAGGTGGATACCTGTTGACCGAAACAGCATAATGGTCGCTGAAAGCGCGTAAAGAAATCAAAAGTCGTGGCATTATTGAGCCATGATGGTTACCGGCACGGACACGACGAATGTATACATTACTGCATTTTTTTAAAAACATTGAATGAGTAATGACAAGAACTCTTCAAAAATACCGAGCATTGCTACAGTTACCTCCAGACTGAATTTGTGTGTTACACGTTTTCATACTGCCTCTTTGCTATTCATGATGAATCTTTTTTTATTACTACCACCGCTAACACACCTCCAAGTATATTATGACTGTTTTTTCCGTGGAAATGTACAGTATACCCGGATTATATGGATAAATGTATAGAAGACGAAAAAGAATTCGCATTATCTGTTCAAACCTACTGGCTGGCGTTGTGGATCAGGGTTTTGCCTCATTTCACCTAATTCATCGTGTTACGTAAAACGTACTCCAAAAGAGAGAGACAGCAAGGGAAAGCGCTTTGGACATTTTTTTTTCTCTGACGAATAATGCTAGTCATACAATGCATGCTTATTTTTTCGCAGATCGGAGCTCTTGAAACTCAATGGTTCCGCAAAACAGGCAAGCTCGTACCACTCAGCGCCCAAAACATCGTGGACTGCGGAGCCATATTTCACAACAGAAATTGCGACGGAGGTTTCATGGATTCCACTTACGGATACATTATAGTTAATGGTGGTATAGACAGTGAAGAAAGCTACCCCTACGTGGGAACAGTGAGTTGCATTCAACAACGTTTCCCTCTTTTAAGTCATTCTTCCCGTATAGAGAGCCTTGCTGGCTAATCACGATAAATTTACGGTCGCATGATTCGACGTATATGCAACAGACTACCGTCTTCTGTAGGTTGTACACGCATGTGGTTACTTCTTTAACAAACTCTGTATAACCAGGTCGAATTTGGAAGCTTACTTTCAGTCATGACATTTTCCGGGGCATCTGTGCGGTGACTGTGTTTATTTGTGTGTTGTATTTATAGTTTTCATTAAGACCTTGTGATTAGAAGCAAGGTGAGAATTTGGGCAAGTTGGTGATGCACTACAGCGCAAGCGGAGACAGGGACATGGGCAAAAGACGAAGAGAGCGCTGACTAACCAATGAATTTATTTTATTTAGACACGCGCATATAAAAATAGTGCAGAATAGTGAGTAAGAGAGTTCATTTCTTTTCGTTAACCTTTTCATGACTTGTATTTTCTTTTTCTGCACTATTTGTATATGCGCAATCCAGAAGAAAATAAATTCAATTGTAAGTCAGCGCTCTGTTCGTCTTCTTTATTCCTAGAGTGTCCCTCTCCCCCCTTGCGCTGTACACTCAAAACCAAGTCCTGCGTAAAGAGCTACATATAACCAGGACATCACGGCCTTTTCGTCTGCTTTGCTGGCTGCAGCTATCATTTTATATGGGACCTGATTAAGAGTGTAGTTCGTTATAGTGATAAGCAAATCGTATACCTGTGTATGCGCGCCACTGCACAGAATGCAATCGGTCCCACCATCTCCATGACCGGCATTGCTAAGTTGCTTACAAATACCATAAGGTATACATTGCGCAGCTTCTATGCTAACTGGGCATAGAGCTGAAGCATAAATATTTCAGAATTGCGATAGCTTCCTGGAGGCACATGCGTGCGATCGTTGAATTAAATGGATGTATACGGAGATATCAGTGGTGGTTAACCCAATGCTCGATTATAGCGCTTTCAGTAATTTCATTGAGTACGTGTTACTATTCCATTAGACCAATTTTCGTAATTTCGGCTTACTTTGCAGAAATCAGACTGCTCATTCGACGCAAGCGCCGTAGCTGCCACCGTGTCTAGTTTCGTGGACGTTAGCTCTGCAACTGAATCGACGCTGATGACCAAGGTAGCTCTCGTTGGTCCCATGTGCGCTTTCGTCGACAACCGGATGCGCACGTTCACTTTTTATTCTGAAGGTAAGTCCTAGCTTACATCCGCTATGAATGCAGGACGGGCTTGTCTTCCATGAGCACGCTGCACTTTCGTTGTGAAATGAAAAGTTCAATATAGCGCGATTTACACAGACACACAAGAAGAGATGAAACAGACAGGACGGGCGCTTCCTGTCTGTTTCGTGTCTTCTTGTGTGTCTGTGTAAATCGCGCTAAGTTGAACTTTTCATTATGCATAACCTACTAGCTTAGCAGCCTGTCCTATTAAAGCACTTTCGTTGGTCGCCAGCATGTTTACATTGAAGATTTCCGATTACATATGTTCAAAAGTCCTATATTTAATTAATGCAGTATAACAAAAGCATGGCGCCTTTCCTGCTCAACAGCACTCATCTCTGAAACAAAAAGGGTTGCGCGAAGAAAGACAATCACAAGTAGGGTACAGGGACAAGCGCATTGTCTTTCTTGATTATCTTTCTTCGCGCAACCCTTTTTGTTTCAAATATGTTATACACACTAGGCCAAGAACGTGTTTTACTACAGCACTCATCTCATACATGGCCTTCTGGAATAGTACGGGAAAATCATTGCCGATTATTAGGACATTTCGTAATGCGAAACCTGTGTGCAACTCTACTCGTGTGAATATGGGGCTTTATACTGAGCATCCCTTCCCTCATACTATAGCGCCGGCAGGAAGGCGTGCGCTGAGCAAAAGAAAATTGAGAGATACATGCATGTTCTCGTTCCCGTATATTCACCTCGGTGAGATACGCAGACGAAGCACTTCCATTGGATGCATTGATCGTTATTAAGAAAGCACCGATCAGCTTCTTTTCCGGCAGTGCTAACAGCAATGTGTTCCGGCAGCGTGTCCTTCTGACTGTAGCAATGTTCCAAGGAAAAATACTGATTGTCCTACGCTGGCTAACCTCCCTGCCTTTCCCTCTCAACTATTTTCTTCCTTTAGACATTCATGCCCGCTAAACCAGGCACCCTAATAATAATTTCTGTGTTTTACATTCCAAAACCACGATACGATCATGAGAAACGCCGTTTAAACTGTTTGGTCTTTATGGAGCATTCGCAGAAGGAGCACGTCCCAGCCTTCCGTGGTTGCTCAGACTGTGAATAAAAGCGAAGTATGGAATTTATACTCAGCCTTTATTGCTGCGGGGCACAGGTGTAATCTCAATGAACATCAGAATACAAGTGCCGCGACAGTACCGCGTTGTATGTAGCGACCGAGCCAGCGATGTTCCGAAGGCTTTTGTGAGGCGTCAAACGTGTGAGGACGCGCGAATTCAACGTTGGCTTTACCTTGGCATCGCCGAAGTATGGCCAGGATGACAAACGTGCTCGTGGCAACATTCCCACAGGTGCGCATGACACTGTACTTATAGTCGAGCAGTTGAAGAAGCGTATGCCGCACTGCAAATTGCCGCTGTTCGACGGTACGAGAAAACACCGGCCACAACAGTAAAACATGTTCCGAACACCTGCTGCGTCTTTGCACTTCGAAGGTAGGAAAATCACAAAATCCTCTCGCGCCGAATGACGAGGGGTGGTATAGACAACGTGGTACGTGCGGGTAGCAGTACGAAATAACTTATTTTCAAGGAAACGAACATCGCCGGGGCCGTATTCCGAGATGTCGCCTGATCCATGCAGCGACATGTGGTTCGCTATTCTGTGAGTTCAAGTTTCAAGCTGCTTTCGAGGCCATTACGATCAGGTAGTAAAGAGCAGACTATCCAGAAACCACTTTTTCTTGAGTAAACATTGCAATCAGACTGAACCGGGTGTATCCAGAATAGAAAACATATACTCAATAAAGTAGAGTTTCCTCATCGACCATTACTATATTCTGCTCTATATATCTTCTCATGTGCATCTTGTGACCGTGGAGAAAGTTTAGTGACGTACGTATTTCTGACTGGCGCAAAGAAATACATAATTGAAGGCTTTCGCGGATATACTAACTTAGCATGGCTGTGCTACAATGTTTGTATTGAATTTCAGCTCATTGTATTCAGAGCTGTATGTACATTTTCATGTTGCTCAGTGCAGCCATCGAAAGCTCTGAATATTCCTAAATAAAACTGATAGAAACTCTGAGCATATTACAGTTTTGCAGAATTCCCAAATTGACTGGAATATATCATACGCAGGAAGCTATAAATTAGGCCATAGCACATATTTCTTTAAAGCTTCGCAATTTCATGGCATAGCATTATCTTGGAGCGCTGACGTTCATAATTATGTCAAGGCCATTAACACTGCCTTTCGAGGGGTCTATCAGTCAGCACTGCTGCGTGATTGGCCTTTACCTAACTCCCTAGTTCGAGCAATATCTGAGGCCCTTAAAAATCTTCTTTAGAAACGAATAATACAGATAAAGGGACAAAGGGCCACAGGGAGCGAGAGTGCAGAATGAAATTTTTTCTAGGTGCTTGTTCGGAAGATGGGGAGTGTGCTTGCAGCAACAAAGACGCGATAATCCAGTAATGTGCGACCACTGGACCCATATTGACCACGCTTCTGTTTCTTTGTCTTTTCCAGGAGTGTACCACGACTCCGGTTGCTCAAAGGACACCATGTTGCACGGTGTGCTGATTGTTGGCTACGGAGCCACCAACAGTGGCGAGAAGTACTGGATTGTGAGGAATTCGTAAGTAGTTAAGCGCAGTTGAGTCTACATTAAACCCAGTTTGTGCAAAGTTAACACTTTTTGAGATATCTTACGTTAACTGCTAACGCAACCAACCATCCCGCTGATGTCAGGGTTGTTACTGGTGGTCTTCGTGGGTGGCCCAGTTACGTTGACCGTAGAGCGTCGACACTGCATTGCAAGTGTAACAGCTCCTTTCGAACAATTTCTGGGGCGGGAAAAGGGGCTGTGTAGACGTCATTTCTTTCAAATAATGGTATCATCATAGCTGTGGCAGAGGGGATCAATAATAGCGTTAAGTACTCTTCACACATTTCCTTGTGCTTAAACATTCCAGAAAACTGTCAAGCATGGACGTTGATCAGCGCAGCTAATAATAATTGCCGGAGTTTTACATGCGAGAACTACTTGGGGTTCTTTAACGTTCACTGACAACAAACCGTACACGGGCCTTTAGCATTCACGTCTCTATCGAAAGTGCAACCGCCGCGGCCGGGACGAACCCGTGTGCTCCGGGTCCGCAGCCAAGCACAATAACCATTATACCACTGCGGTGGGCTGGTCTGTGCAAATGGACATGTTGCTTTATAAACCGGGGCTTGATTCATTATCTTCCTTATTTGCATTAGCTAGTACAGTGGAGTGAAATTTTCGTTCATAACTTACTTTTATTTATTGTTGAAAAGCTTGTTGACTTTCTTTTTTTTTTTAAACGAAGTTCACTTGCTGATAGCAGCCTACAGCATATGGTGGCCAGGGATGCACATTAATTATCGTATTCTCTACGTTTATTAGGGGCGAAGCTCCTTAAAGCGGCACCCGTTCGTCCCTCGTCGTAGTCGTCGTAGTGCGTAACCAGTCTAACGCTTTGACCTCCAAGGTGGTGCCGGTGGGAGATTTCTCCTGTGCGTTGTTGAACAATAAAAAATTCGCAGCGTGCGCGTTAACTAAAAGCCGAATTCTTCTGTCTCTCATTCCCCATTAGCAGCCATTGGCAAGTTCCAGTAGGAAACGTTAGTAGAAGTAGAAGTGTAAGTGTTAGCTAAAAGCCGACTTCTTCTGTCTCTCATTCCCATTAGCAGCCATTGTTTACCTCCAAGGTAGTGCCTGGTGAGATTTCTCCTGTGCGTGATTAAACAATAAAAATTTTGTTCAAAACGCCGTTGATTGATGAAATAAACCAACGAAAGACGCCAGATGTTTTCTAAAAGCAAAACGAAAAGACGCCAGATGTTTCTAAAGCAAAACGAAAAGACGCCAGCTGCTTAACGAAAGACGCCAGGTGTTTTCTAAAGCAATGGTTTTATATTCAAAACCATATCGCGATACAGGTTTGTCAATCGTTTCACGTCAATTTTATCGGGCGAGTTAAGGGAAGAAATTTCACGGTTTAACCGATGATTACTCCCAGGAGCTTCGCCCAATCTCATCATCATTCACCTCGTGGATCTGCCGTCAATTTTTTTTTTATTTCAGATGGGGTACTGCCTGGGGTCAAGAAGGCTACTTTCTCATAAGAAGAGATTCGCACAACGAATGCGGAATCGCCAGCTACATTACCTATCCTGTCATTTAATATACTCATCATCTGTGCAACAGAAATGTGAGAACTGAATAACAGTTGCTCAGTTGTTAGGTTCAGTAACTTCCTGTGGCCTGTAGCTGGCGTCTCAGAGGACACAACATGAATGTTTCCTTCGTCTGTCTTAGGTCAATAATAATATATATACCCATACACATACATACGGTACGGGAGACACTGCGAGTATAATCGGAGGACATATTTGCTCATGCGATGACACATATTGTGTGATCCTATACAAAAAGAGTAGGAATGTCAAGTTCAACGAAAAAATTCTGCAGTGGCTGAGCTCGGCTATGCCAGGATATACGTAGCGTTAGCTAAGGATCAGCTGATGGTTCTTAGCTTCTCTATAGCCACAAAGACGGCTCTCTCCTTCTCCATGGCTATACCACAATGGCAAACGCCAGCCAGCCGGTCTGATAACAGGCTAATTTCCCTGTCCTTCCGTTTTTATTTTCCTCCTCCTCAACGCTGTGTGTATACCCCCACTGATACGTCTCCGCATGCCCGCAGTCCGCCGCGGTGGTGTAGTGGTTACGGTACTCGGCTGCCACCCAAAAAACGCGGGTTCGATCCCGGCCGCGGCGGTCGCATTTTCGATGCAGGCGAAAATGCCAGAGGCCCGTCTACTGTGTGTTGTCAGTGCACGTGGAAGAACCCCAGGTGGTCTAAATTTCCGGAGCCCTCCACTACGGCCTTTCTCTCCTATCTCTTTCACTCCCTTTCCCCCACCCCCAAGTACGCTTAGCCGTGCTGCCTACATGGGCTGCAGAAATTAGCGTCCTTTCCTAACCAAACTACAATCATCATCATCATGCGCGCAAATGGAAGAGGCGCTATCAAGCGGCTCCGGCGCAGTGTCAGACGGTGACTGCACAACGGAGGCGCAAGGCTGGGCGCGCGCCGGCACCAGTGCGTCTGCCGTGGTTACGACGTCACTCCTCTGGAATGCGCAGACCGGCGAGGCGCGCGCGATGGTGGCTCTGGTGCGCCAGCTGTGTGACATCACTGTGCCTCGCGCATGCGCAGAACGGCTCTCGGGTGCGCACGCGAAACAGCTCCAGCTCGGCTAGTCTAGCTAACGCTACAAAATATGCAACAGGCAGCGGCACTCATCAGGATTGTTCCTGGTTCGCTGCGCTGTACGCTGTGAAAGGGAGTAGAAATGAAACAACGCAATGCAGAACAGGCGTTAGCATTCTGCAGGAGCTATCGGCTAGTGACTCGGTAAGTATTATTTTCGGCAGTAAACGTCAAACATTGTAGCTGAAGGAGGCGTAGTTTCCAAGGTTTTCTGCGAAAGTGAGTAAAAATATCATTTTATACAGCTTACGGTTCCGGTGTGCTTTCACACATGTTTATCAGTGTCCTGTGAGCAGCTGTACACGAGTGACAATTTCAGCGCCAACTTCCTATTCGTAAAATAGCGCAATCTGCCGCGACAAAACTTGGGCTGTGCATTCCGGGATCCCAAATGCAAAACAACATCTTGGGTTAATGGGTGGTACGTAACTCGTTAATTCAATCGCTTAAAATACATGTGTCGCGAACCCCAAAAACGCAGGTTCGATCATGGCTGAGGGCGGTCTCATTTTCGATGGAGGCGAAAATGCGAGAGGCCCGTGTACTCTGCGTTGATCAGGGGACGTTAAAGAACACCAGGTGGCAAATATTTCCGGAGCCCTCCACTACGGCTTTTCTATCCTTTGTGTCACTTTCAGTCCCTTTCCCTTACCCCCACGGACGTTGAGCCGTGCTCCGGAGATGGGCTGGAGAAATTAGCGCCCTCCTTAAACGAACTAAAATCATCATCATAATCACCACCATGTGTCTACATAACAGATTTGTTTTTGCCAGGAGAACGCCCATTAGGGCCAATGCTTTTTCAGATGTTTGATCAAATTTCCTGATGACACGTGCTTTTTTTTTTCATTTGATGTAAACTATTGCACCAAGCAGATTCCCATATATTTACATTTAGGCACGTGATTGAGAAATTAGTCAAGTGTGGTTGCCTACGCTTCAAAACGGCGCTCTGTGCTAGATGGTGATACTCCCTTTATTTCCTTGACCGTCTCTGACAACGCGCACTGGTTTGGCCGCATAGCGCAGAAAGCAAACTCTCGTCGACAGCACAGCTGCGGGTGTTCGCACGGGAAAACGCAACGAAACATTTTAAGAAAGCTCGTCGAAGTTATCTCACACGATAGCGCTCGATGCAGGCTTTTGTCTAACATCGACGTCAGAACGACTCCAAAGCGCTAAATGATAAAATACTACGAGTGCCCATTGTTGGTGTGGCTTTTACGTCGTTATCGGGCTTCGGTAAGTACTCTCCCGAGGGAATTCCGCCCATTTTTCTCGATATTTTTACCACGTGATTTAGTAGCGCGTCGCTATTATGTGTGGCACCACCTCTTAGAGCACCACCTCATATATTTGCGTAAGGATCTCGCTGATCAAGAAGCCTCGTACTCGGCAAGCTAAGGATTCTCTATAAAGCAGTGTTTCTCGGCCACGGATGCCAGGAACCACTCGCAAGTACCCGGGGAACCATGGAGGAACCATTGAAGCAACAGAAGGAGGGAGGAGGGGGGCTATAAGTTAACGTATTAATAAACGCTGGAGTTTTATGTGCCAAAACCGCGATATGATTGTAAGGCACCAGGTAGTGCATGGCTCTCGAAATTTCGGCCACTTGGGCTTCTTTAACGTCCACTGACAAGGCGTAGGACATGCGCCCGCTGTAACCGCCGTATCAACGCGGATGCAACACATACGGTGTGAAAGAGGTGGTAACAGGCGTTGACGAAAGGCAAGTGTTGCGGTCTTGTGCAGATTGGTGCCGCAGTGAGAACGCGTCAAGGCTAAAGTGTAAAGGTACGAGAACAGTAATATCTTAGTTCGAGGCCCGTAGTTCTCAGGGCTGAATAACATCGGCGCAAAATAATTTGGATATATATTAGGTGTCTGAACAGCAAAACTTAACTGTTTAAGTTTGCTCTTTGTAAGAAAAAAAAATCTCACTGTTGTGTACGCGTAAAACATTCAGAGAAATCCAAGCATATCCCTTCATAACAGATTTTCGGTTCTAAGAAAATTTTTTAAATTAACTCTTTCGTTACCGTGGCAAAATGGGCAACTTTTCGTAGGTTTTTGTTGGTATTTTTTTGTAATAAGTAATAAAATGGTTATACTGTAATGCAATACATCAAGCGAAAGCTAAGTAAATGTACTTTTGACGTGTGCAAGTTTAAAAAACTGAACTTGGAAACTAATATGCAGAAAAAATCGTTAAAGGTAACATTTCTTGCAAATTTGAAAGAACATTTGCAATTGTATGTTTACTACATAAAAGAACTAAATCTGGAAAATATTCTGAAATATACAAATTGTTTAGATAGGAGACATCTACCTAACAGATCCGGAGCCCTCCACTACGGCTTTTCTATCCTTTGTGTCACTTTCAGTCCCTTTCCCTTACCCCCACGGACGTTGAGCCGTGCTCCGGAGATGGGCTGGAGAAATTAGCGCCCTCCTTAAACGAACTAAAATCATCATCATCATCACCACCATGTGTCTACATAACAGATTTGTTTTTGCCACGAGAACGCCCATTAGGGGCAATGCTTTTTCAGATGGTTGATCAGATTTCCTGATGGCACGTACTTTTTTTTTTCATTTGATGTAAACTATTGCACCAAGCAGATTCCCATTTACATTTAGGCACGTGATTGAGAAATTAGTCAAGTGTGGTTACCTACGCCTCAAAACGGCGCTCTGTGCTAGGTGGTGATACTCCCTTTATTTCCTTGACCGTCTCTGACAACGCGCACTGGTTTGGCCGCATAGCGCAGAAAGCAAACTCTCGTCGACAGCACAGCTGCAGGTGTTCGCACGGTAAAATGGCAGGAAACATTCTAAGAAAGCTCGTCGAAGTTATCTCACACGATAGCGCTTGAGGCCTTTGTCTAACCTCGACGTCAGAACGACTCGAAAGCGCTAAATGATAAAATACAACGAGTGTCCATTGTTAGTGTGGATTTTTCGTCGTTATCGGGCTTCGGTAAGTACTCTCTCGAGGGAATTCCGCCCATTTTTCTCGTTATTTTTACCATGTGATTTAGTGGCGCCTCGCTCGTACGTGTGGCACCACCTCTTAGAGCACCACCTCGTATATTTTCGTAAGGATCTCGCTGATCAAGAAGCCTCGTACTCGGCAACCTAAGGATTCTCTATAAAGCAGTGTTTCTCGGCCACGGATGCCAGGAACCACTCGCAAGGACCCGTGGGAACCATGGAGGAACCATTGAAGCAACAGAAGGAGGGAAGAGGGGTGCTATAAGTTAACGTATTAATAAACGCTAGAGTTTTATATACCAAAACCGCGATATGATTGCAAGGCACGACGTAGTGCATGGCTCTCGAAATTTCGACCACTTGGGCTTCTTTAACGTCCACTGACAAGGCGTAGTACATGCGCCCGCTGTAACCGCCGTATCAACGCGGATGCAACACATATGGTTTTAAAGAGGTGGTAACAGGCGTTGACGAAAGGCAAGCGCTGCGGTCTTGTGAAGGTTGCTGCCGCACTGAGAACGCGTCAAGGCTAAACTGTAAAGGTGCGAGAACAGTAATATCTTAGTTCGAGGCCCGTAGTTCTCAGGGCTGAATAACTTCGGCGCAAAATAATTTGGATATATATTAGGTGTCTGAACAGCAAAACTTAACTGTTTAAGTTTGCTCCTTGTAAACAAAAAATCTCACTATTGTGTACGCGTAAAACATTCAGAGAAATCCAAGCATATCCCTTCATAACAGATTTTCGGTTCTAAGAAAATTTTTCAAATTAATAAGTCGCTTTACTACGAGAAGCGTGAGAAAGTCATCCCTTATAGACAAGTAACGAGCATCGACAAATGATAGCCCCACAGCTAACTACACACAGGTGAAAAACCGGAGAACTAAGCTTGCTTGAATATCACGTTTTTAGTTCGAAGCAGTGTCGTACGAATGGTTGTCAGTAGCGAACAATTTCGACTAAGCTGGAATACCGCAACGTGACTTAAATAGTGTTTTAGCGGGGAAATCTATAAGCAGCATAATGCACTGCGTTTAAAAATTTACCATGTCTAGCCAACATGATCCTATGTATCCCGCTGCAAATTCCAGATTAACTTAATCGGAGAGCTGGTAAGGTGGATGTTTTAGTGTAAAGTGGGAGCTTCAGGACAATGTGAATTCTCTTCTGGAGTTATTTTGCTACATATGAATTACAAGCAGCAGTAATATCATATAATCAGTTAGCTGGGGCCCTGCAATATATGTCTGTTTTCTCCCTTCCAATGCTTCGAAGATTAGGAAATTTAAAAATCTTTGTCGAATCACATTTGCATACTGTGATGTTCATCCGAACATTCCAAGGACACCTATCTTCGTGCAAGCCTACTAAGGTGTCATACAAGAACGAAGCTTTATTTTACTTATTGTGCGATATTTGGACGACGGCCCGAACAAGGCTTCGGAGGCCCTTCGGTTTCCACGGGTATCTTTTTGAAAGCCACTGCTCCAGAACACGCTCGTGTTATATATGCAGTCCTTGGAACTTGAATAATAACAAAGATTTTTTTAAACGCTGCCAGATATATACATTTCTTTTCTATTCAAGAACAAATATTGCGCCAAAATGCGGAGCTGAGAGGCGTGGCGCTATTAGATCAAATACGAAAGCACAAGAAGCATAGTCTGTTTATTTTATTACAAATGTTTACTGGATAATAAATCACGTCAAGTAATACGCGCAATAATGGCTGACTCACAAAGCTTGGCTCATTACGGCGACGTTAATCTTAGGACGGTCGCAAGACTGCCTTGCTTGAAAAATGGTCAGAGCTTGAAGTGGTAAAAGCTTAAAGAAATACACGCGGATCCATGTTAAAGGGCGCTGTGAAGGACGTAATAAATAATAAATACTCGGCGGTTTGACTCAACAACTTGCCTTTTAAATAGATATGAGTTCTGGCTGAGCAAATTCCAGGGGTTGACTGATTGATATTTCAGTCGTTGTGTCTCTTTAACGCAGGGGGCTTTCATTTTGTTTTTAGGTTATACAGAAAACGACATTCAGCCAGCACACACACACACACACACACAAACACAAACACACACACACACACACACACATACACACACACACACGTTCTCTCTGTGTGGAGCAGAAAGCTAGAAAATATCTCTCCACCAAAGACTGCCTGGCAGGCTAATAGTTATTCGCTCGCGCTCATCTTGCTTCAGGGAGACCACACTGACCACACCGGGTAAGCACGCTGCGATTCGTCACGCGAGAGAAATCACTCATCTTTTATACGTACTGTCCCGAGCAATATGAAATGGAAGACCTGAAATTACTTTGAGCGTGCCGTAGTGGCTACGCATGCAGTTTTCAAGCGGAAAGGTGTTCGTAACGTTAAAAATGCAAACGGAAAGGCGCCTCTGGCAAATCAGTGTGCTGCCCACATACGAATTAGAATTCGTATGTGGGCAGCACGAGTAATCGTTCCTTAAATGTGATGCCGTTTTCCTTTTCCCACTGTTCACGGCTGTACAAAAATGTTTCGTTCCTTCTCCCGCGAGCCTCGCCATGGTAGTCTAGTGGCAATGACACTCGGCTGCTGATCCGAAGGTAGCGGGATGGAATTCCCCGCCGCGGCGGCTGCATTTCGATGGAGGCGAAATGTTGAGGCGCATGTGCTGTGCGATGTCAGCGCTCGCTAAAGAACCCCAGGTGGTCGAAATTTCCGTAGACCTCCACAACGGCGTCTCTCATAATCACAGCTGCTTCTGGGGCATCGAACGTCCACAAATCAATCAATTATCCAGTGGACAGCACCGTGGAGCCTCCTGCTAACTGGTCTTTTCTAGATGGACCTTTCAGTATTGCACGTCGTATTAACCTCTACGTGGCTACGTACAAGTCTTGAGCTATTCCCGCTGCCTGTTTGTGAATTCCAGGTCATGACCTACTTCTTGGTTTTTACACTGTGGACCTGGGCATTACTAGGTTCTGGAACATGTGGTTCAGCTGAAGTCAACGATACAAGTCTGAACGAGGAGTGGGAACTGTTCAAAGTGAAGTTCAGTGAGTCACTGTTCTACCTGGATAAATGAAATCTCGCATATTCAGATGTATTTAGTATCTTTCCACGGCTGTACGGTGCGGAAATTATATGATGCCGTGGATGAAGCTTCATTACATTCTTCACGGTCTAAGAGCAGCATGATGCAGATGAGTGGGTAGCTGAAAATCTAGAGGCAAGGAGTAAAGTATGCTTCTGAGTAGAATGACTTCAAACGCGCGAGTAGTAATGAAAGGACAAAATATTTTTTGGAAATACAATTCATCACGGCTGCGTACCAAGGCCCTGCGTTCCGATTTACGTTGTTTCTAATTTAAGAGCGCAGAAAGTGGAGTTGGTTCGTCGCATCCTCATTTACAAGCTTTATTCTCTGCGGCTGATATAGGTTGCTTGATCATTGTAGAAGCTTTTCTATTATTCGGCGCTACATTCCACCGGGCTTCCATCACCTTCAGCTTTAGACGAATGTAGCTAGTAAAACAGAGTACTTACAGCTTTATGTTAGGGGCGAAGCTCCTTAAGCTGTGGGTCGGTTGTCACGTATCGTCGTATCATGTAACCTACACCGCTATTTATGAAGTGCTCACTAGATGGCGTGATGGCGCTGCGGTGCTCTCTTCATTCAGATGTATGGGAACGCGTAGTATGGGAGTCTGTCTGTCTGTCGGTCTGTCCGTCCGTCCGTCCGGCCGGCCTTCCGTCCGTCTGTCTGTCTGTCTGTCTGTCTGTCTGTACGTCCGTCCGTCCGTCCGTCCGTATGTCTGTCTGTCTGTCTGTCTGTCTGTCTGTCTGTCCGTCCTTCCGTCCGTCCGTCCGTCCTTCCGAGCGCTACGGTACTGCTTAGCTAGTACGCGAATTGATCAATAGATGGCGCGGAGGCGCTCGCTGCGTGCTCAAGTGTGATAGGAAGATTCACGGTTTTTACCGATGAACCTCCGGAGCTTCGCCCACTCATCATCATTCACCTCGTGGATATGCTGTGATTTTTTATTTGCTCATTTAGGTTGTTTTCCTGCGGGCACATTGTGAACGCACGTACCTTGTCGAAGTATCTGACTTTGCAGTAAATTTCCGATCATTGGGTTATATTAGACGAAACCAGGGTAGACCACGTTTTACACTCTGCCCGCAATGATATCTCGCTTTTCGTTCGCCCGAACCAGTTAAGCTCATGGTGAATTATGTTGAGTTTTCTTCGCGTACAGGAAAGTATTACCCATCCCAATCTGAAGAGGAAACAAGGAAGCTCGCATTTTTTCGAAACAGTCTCAAAATCGCCGAACATAACAGAAGACACGCAAGAGGAAAGGCTGCCTACAAACGAATAGTGAACACGTTTGCCGACATGGTGAGCGAACCATATTTTTAATACTCACTGCAAACTATTCTAGTTTAAATGAATGTATACAAACGTACTTTAGAATGGGATAAGAACGTTAAGGACATTAATAGAACTTTCCATGAATGCGAAGGGGTAAGCCTATAGGTGGACCTTCAGTTGATCTCCTTTAGGAAGCTTGTGCTCAATTTAGCTGTAATTTATTGGCGAACTTTGTGGCAGCAGTTTCTGCTGAGATGATATACTGAAACTTTGTTAAACTTTATTTTGCAAGATTGCATTACGAAGTGACGGTGATTTCCACTCCACGAAAAATGGCGTATAGCGCATAACTGCATATCCCGCGCTGGCATTTGTAGGTATGTTCCATAAGTAATCTCAAGGTCACTGCTCCATCCTAGTGGGCGTCTCACGTGAACGCGCGCATAAACTTATATAGGTTCACGTGGTTTTCAAACGTGCCTTTTGGCTGTCTGACTTAAGTAGCTGTCGTTGAAGCTGTCGATGTCGGCGTATGAAAAAGCCAAGTCACGCGAAAATAAACATTGCTGGTTGAGCTGCGGATTCGAACAAGCTATTGTCGGGTTGCACAACAAGCACACTACCCAATTCAACCACTATCAGGTTCACCATGCGTGACAGTAAAGCTGGGATTTATATGAATATGTAAGTTGGGTAATCCAGTTAGGGTAATACAATATGCAAGTTGGGTAAGCCACTTTGGGAAACAAGGAGTTATGTGCCAAATGTGCGAAGCACTTTCGAACAGTTTGAATAGCAGACCTGTATCGCTGACTATACGCTTTAACATTTTTGCTACGTAGAAAAGAAATCAACATATATAATTGTGCTTCCCAATCTACAGTACTGGCTAGCTACAACTCAAGAGTGTTAGATACATCAACGGCCCTGTTACATAATATAGTTGGGATGTCTTCATGTCATAATCTACACTCCGCTGACAGCAGCGAAAGACTCTTGTGACAATGTGCATTCTCGGATGGGGTGGCACTCTTATTTTTCTCTCCTCTGCCTCTTTGTATCCGTTATTCCCCTACCCCAAGTACAGGGTAGCAAACCGGACGCGTCCGGTTAACCCCCCCTGCCTTTCCCTTCCCTTGTTTCTCTCTCTCACTCCCTCTTCACCTTGCTTTTAGTAGCATGATTACCAAGCGAAGCTCTTTGCTTCTAGCGCATCACATCGCATGGCGCCACAACGCATGGTTTTCGACTAAAAGCACGGAACGCATTTTGTAACTTTCGTTATAAAATGTGTTACGAAAATATAAGATGTGAAACATAAATCGCGCTAAAAGAACGTGTCAGAAGTTGTATACGATATGTGATACCACAACATAGGTTATTTATACTACAGGAGCATTTTATTATTAGGCTAAGCTATTTACGAAAGCCGTTTACGAAACAGAAAAGCCATGCAAAAACTTGAAATTTTCGAAAGTGGACATGGGAGGAGTCGTGTTTAATTAGTATTATGTAGGTTCATGATATTGGGGATATAGAACATAGGTTCGTGAGAGTGAAAATGCAATTATTCATAATAGGACTAAATTATTGAAAATTATGATCTCAGTGGCGGTTACCTGCATAGGATATGCGGGTATTTGTCACACTAAATTGAATAAACAAATAAATAGAGAAATAAGCATATAAATAAATAAATCTGGTGTACCTCGTACCAGTACTCGTTATCTGCGTTGTGTGCATGAAGTTACACAAAGTTCACCACACCACCAATGAGCGAGTGCCCCTAAAAGCCACCAAAGTCTAGAAGTATTGTCGTCTACAGGTATTTTATTATCTACTATAGTTATAGTCACCGAATAGAGCTTACCGCTGTTATCTTATAGCTTATTTAGAGCTGTCAAGCAAGCTTTTGGTGAGACAATGTTCTTGCAGACCCAGATTTGTTTTTCGAATGTCGCTGCACAGCATTTCTTTGGGAATGTTCACCAGAGATTCACCGTATTCCTTTCAAATTACGCCTCTCTTTTAAAGACGATCGTCTTTCTTGGGATACTTGAACGCCGACATTTTGGTCTCTCTTCCTTTTTGTCTGTCTGTCACACGATTCAGCCACCCACCCAAAGATTAAGCACTTGCCTAACGCCCAACCATCTTGAACTGGTACCTGCGTTCATACTTGTGAACATTGTCGATTAAAAAGCAAATATAACACATATCTGAGGCGCAATATCAATACGTAAGTATTAGGTGGTGTGTTCCTTTGCTAGAAAATACATAGATATGTAGTTCTAATGACACTAGTGTTTCTTAGGCTGCGCTAAAAATGCGACGCTATGCACGAAAAAGGCCTCTGCCGACGATTTCGTGCTGCCACCTGGCAGTTGCCCAGGGATTCTGCACAAGTTCATGGTTCTCGATGGCGCTGCCAGATGGCGTCCATATCTCAGACAGCGTAGTACGGCCGGCAGAAGACTATCGTCTTTCGACGACATTTGGAGCGAGGCACGCAGACACGCGGCGATTTTTTTAGGGGCGAAGCTCCTCTTAGTCTAACGTTGTCCTGCGTCAGGCGTCAGGCGTAACCGGCAGTATCTCCCGGAAGGCACGCGCTCGCTCTCGGCGCGTGCCTCTCTCTCTCACTCTTCCATCTGCTGTCTTGAGAGAGAGAGAGAGAGAGACAGAGAGAGAGAGAGAGCGAAAGGCGCGCGTTGATGGAAACGCTCTTTCTTAGATGAACGCTCTACCAGCTCGCAAAGAAGGAGAACGCACCCTCACCCGCGAGAGACAACGTTGGCGCAGGCAGCGTCTCCTAGCGAGTTTCTTGATTGAGAAATACCGACTGCTCGCGTTGGAGAACCGTTGACCGGCCACCCGTATATATATATATATATATATATATATATATATATATATATATATATATATATATATATATAGGCACTGGATCTTGACTTGCAATGAAGTGCCGGTGGGAGATTTCACTTGTGCATAGTTCAACCATAAGGATTCGCAGCGTGCGCGCTAACTAAATTAATCCGGAACTCGGCACGATCTACGATGAACCTCCCGAGCTTCGCCCACTCATCATCATTCACTCCGTGGATATGCTGTAATTTTTTTTCTTTTGTTTGTCATCTAGACAAAGCCTTATGTGTATTTTCATCCTGTACTGGCATCGTGAATGTATCGCTAGCAAGGGCTTGTTACATTGAACGTGTTCTTGCGTACTCATTGCTATTTATTTTCTTTCTTTGGCTAATCCGCAGCTACCGGAGGAGGCGAAACGTATAACGGCGGCTAGAAGACTCAGTCTCTCATCGCAGAGGAATAAACAGGCACTCAAAAGCACTTCGTTGCGAGTGTTCAACATGTCAGCTCTACCTGATAATATCGACTGGAGAGACAAAGGGGCTGTGACTCCCGTCAAGACGCAAGGACCGTGTTTGGCGACGTGGGCTTTCAGCGCAGTACGATTCGGTTATTTTCCTGAAGCGTTTTTCTTGACAAAAACTTCTGATTTAGCAGACATTGTACCTTCGTTACAAGGCACGGGTGACCTGTATAGTAGTGGCCCTGCCATTTAACGATCAGTAAGTGAATGTCATGGTAAAAAATAAAAGAAGAAGAAACCTCAAATGCGCGTTGAGCAAGAAAACCTATAAATGGCAATCTGGTGAGTAGCATAAATATAATCAACAAGGAAATTAGGCAGGCCCAAAAAGAATGGTTGAAAATGTAGCTGTGTAGAGAGAGAGAGAGGAATAATTCAAGAGTACACCAAGCGCGCTGAAATGAATCCGCTGACTGTCAAGTCAAGTCAAGTCAAATCAAGTCAAGTTTATTTGTTTCATCATGTACAAAAAAAAAAAGCGGGTTACATAATACCAACAGCATCAGGATGTCCCAAAGTAAGAAACTGTCAGGGGCAGCTCCTATAATTAGTGGGGTACGTGAAAAGTAAATAACAGCAGCAAGAAACTAAAGAGTGCGAAAAAAAGAAGCAGTTATTGCATAAAAATATATAGTAAAAATAGAAAAGTTACATATTTATCATAACAGCGTTACACAATATTAAATGAAAAAATGCACATAAGGGATGCAAAGGAATCAAGTGATGAAAAAAATATTACAAAAGAACAAAAGGTTCGTTTAAGAGCATGTTTTTAATGTTGGATTTAAAGGATGGCAATGAACGGGATGACTTAGCATGAGGAGATATATGATTCCAGAGATGAACACCAAAGAAACGCGCTGTAATCCTGCCATAGTTAGATTTGATTTTAGGTAAGAGAAGGTTGTATGCTCTGAAAACCTGGTATTATTGTTGTTGATAAGGATATGAAAAGGAATACAGTCTAATGTTATTTCACGATGAATGAGACGGTATGTGATGACCAACAATCTGTGATAAAACAACTTTTGAATGGGCAAGATGCCAAGATGTTGATAGATAGGTAGAGAATGGGAACGGAATGGGCTAAAGGTCATTAATTTTATCGCCTGGTTTTGAAGACGTTCAAATGGTTTGAGATGAACGGCATATGTGTTTCCCAAAGATGACAAGCAATATGGTAAATGGCTGTTAATGTAAGCATGATAAAGTGAGATGAGAACATGAGGTTGAAAAAATGCACGTGTTTTAATGATAAAGCGGATACCAAATGAAACCTTTTTTATTAGCGAATTGGCGTGACTGTTGTATTTAAGATGTTTGTCAAGAGTAACACCCAGGAATTTAGCATTATCAGATGCCGTTATAACATAGTTATCCAATGAGACCGTTATGGATGAAGAAATCACAGTTTGTGGTACAGAAGTTGTTTTACTCGGATTAATCTGAAGTCGATTATTTCTACACCATGAATGAACATTGTTAAGATCTGCATTAAGTGTGTCTTGAAGTGCAGTGAGCGATTTATGTGGTGAATAAATGGTGGTGTCATCAGCATACAACAAACATTTACAAGAAGAGTATTACGTAAGTTGTTTATGAATAGGAGAAACAACAAAGGACCTAATATAGAGCCTTGAGGAACGCCACAGTTAATTAGTTTAGTCGATGAGAATTGACCATTAAGATAGACCACTTGCGGCCTGTTAGACAAGTAGCTGCGATTAAGATTTAGAGGTGGGCCAGTAATACCAAAAGACTCGAGCTTAGCCAGAAGAATAGAGTGTACTAGTGTGTCAAATGCCTTTGTTAGGTCAATGAATATGGCTCCTACAAAAAATCCTTCGTCAATAAATTGTTTAATATTGTCCGTGAAATTGATCAATGCCTGTTCCGTTGAGTAACCATCTCTAAAGCCAAACTGGAGCGAAGAAAGAAGATTAAATAATCGTTGGCTTAAATACCGCAGCCGAGGACTTACGTTCTTACATGTTTAAGTCTATTAAGTGACAGAGCACGTAAGGTTGCACTTAAATGAACGGACGGTGTGCCTGAAGTATTCAATTGTTTCCATTGCATGGGGACTAGAGCGTGAAGGGTCAGACAGTAAAATCAAACGACTACAGAACGCGAGACGAGGAGTTATTGAGCCAAGACGAAAGGCGTGACAATCCCTATAGCTCATGAATTAAATTTACTCTAAAGGTAGGGAGACCGTGTTGGTTGCTTCTCGACTGCTAAATATAGGCGCAGCGCACGCGGTTGTACTTTGACAGTTTTGTTTGACGGTTGTCAGGTGTTACGAATGGTGCTTAGATGTGACAAGCACACGTGCAAGCGTATGATAAAACAGAGGGGTACTTAAGCCGGTTTCTATCAGTGCGTGGTTTTTCACAGATGCTCCTCGCGCTCAGCTCGAAACTCACGAGAGAGTATGTTCGACATAAAAGTTCATGGTTTCCACTGTTTCTAGAAATGCTGCATCGGTACAGAGGTCGACAAAATTTCTATAGATTCTCAGAGACTCAGAGAAGGTATTTTTTACTTTAGGCTCAATCGGAATCAGGCTCACCGAAATTCTACTCAGCTAAGCTTACTAGCTCCCACTCAGACTCACCAAATTTTCCTCAGCTGCACGCGCTCGGACTCAGACTTACAGATTTCTCCCGTGCCGGACTCATTCGTACTCACACACAGAATTATTGCTCAGCTGGACTCACCCAGACTCGGCAGCTTTTTTAATCTGTCAGACTCACTTGAACTAGACATCAGTAGATTTCTTCCTCAGCGTTATTCACTGTCATTCGGACTCACCACCTTTTGACTAAACCGGACTCATTCCGACTAAAACCTCACTCTACAACGAAAAGAAGATCGCAAAAGAAAAAAAGAACAAAAGAACACGACCACCGACGAAGAAACGACAAGCGCGGAGGCGCTAACTCGCACCTAACAGATTATTTCCAGCGAAACGAAATAAGTAGAAAGGCACAGAGAAAATACGTTGTCCTTTCTTTTGCCTGGTATTCAGGGTGACCGTACAGTGAATGCGGACACACTAGGCTAATCACTACTGCACCTATACCTGATCAAGGACGCATATTTGCATGTTGCCCCAACAAGATGGCGCTATCGTTCATCCATTATTCAGTCGCTCAATTGGCAGGCGCGCGCCGTTTCGTTCTTTTACTGTGTGTAGTACTGCAATTAAACTAACTGTGTCGTTATCGCATTCTAGTTTCCGAGGGCAACAACAAAATACTGTGACCAACCATTTCGGATGCTATCACTTCTTAATTTGAGGTTTGGACAGCACTTTGACGCACGTGTTACATTCGCCCTTGCACTTGGAGCTTCTGACCTTGTTCCAAGCGTTCTGCCTTGCTACAAGAAATGGACGATCCTTGAGCACTTGCTTCGTCTAGAAATAAATAGTCTTATGATGTTCTTCACTTCACAGGTCACAGAGTGAGCTAGCTGCAGTTATGCCCTCATTACACTGTTTCTTTCCTCATCGGTACGTTCTCGCTACTCCTATGCCTTACAAATACTTCATACCTCAGGCGCGTTTCCACAACTCTTCTCGGGTAAACACGCGTGCCTGATGATTTCATTGCCGTTTATAAGCTTTGTATAATTTTGTCCTATGCTTGAAATCCTGTGAATCCAACGCTACTAGGTCGGCGCTGTGGAAAGCCATCATTTCATCAGGACGGGCCAACTCGTGGAGCTAAGCGAACAGAACCTTATCGACTGCTCTCAAGATTTTGGCAACCTCGGATGCGAGGGAGGAAGAACAGATCAAGCTTTCGAGTACATCATCCAGAACAAGGGCATCGACCTGAAGAGCTCTACCCTTATGTTGCAAAGGTTAGGGATTTTTCTTTTTTATACCCAGATGCACTTACACGAACTGAAAGACACTTTGCTTTTATACTAGATTCAACTCCGCACGCTCAAACAGTTCACATGCGTAATTGTCAATAACCGGGTCTCCGGCGAGCCCTTATTTTTTTTCAAACTCTAGACAGAGGCAGATTTCTAAAGCGTCTGCAATTTACCGAAAAGAAGTCTGCTTACGTGCTTGTCCTTTGAATGAAGTTTCAATTGCCATCGACCATTTAACGCCTCTACAGAGATCTAGCGGAACACCACGTAATAGGCGACATTTACGAAATCATGTTCATTTCTTATTGCCGTCGCAGACACACAAGCTTACCAACCCTGCGACCGCGGCCTGGCGTATACTAGCGCTTTTAAAATAATCATGGACTCGAATGCGATCAAGATCTTATCTCCAGAATGTGCGCCGCAGCAAAATCACCCATAATTTTTGTAGCGTTCCTTCAAGGTGGAGGCCCTAGATGGCTTCAGTATTGACACGTGACTTTGTTTTGGCTTGTTCTCGAGGGATCGCGTTATCACTTATTAGTAGTATTATTATTAGGTATGGTAATATAAAACACACAAGGACACAAAGGGAAGAAGGAAGGAGCGAGCTGGCAACCGCCAACGAATGGGTCACAACGCCATCTGACTCTTTCAGCAGGAGGGAATAGATAGAAGAAGGGAAAGATGGAAGGAGAAAGGAAATAAGATAGAAAAAGAAATAAAAGAACACTTTCTTGTGACGCTAAGCGCACGTTGCGCTTACCTTGTATGCTGCTTCGCGAATTGTGCAGACCGTTTATAGACTGCACTCTCGAGGCGAAAGCTTGAGTGCCTTTCAGAACAACAGTGATAATACTGGAACGCACTGTGATGTATGTATAAAAGCCCGCGCATTTCATCGCCGCTCACTTTTATCGGCGACCGGCGACCGCTCTCGCCGCTACCGTCTTGCAGTGTGATTTGCTTTGCTGTCTATTAATATCGTTATTATATCATCATCATTTTTTTAATTGTAGTCATTCAGCTACCGTACTTGCCATCGTAACTTATGTTAACCATGAACAGGCAGTCCCAATTCGCTTTTGCTATAGGACCTTCTTCTGTATACCTGTAAAATATTTTGTTAAATAATAACCATTTGATTGATTGATTGATTGATTGATTGATTGATTCATTGCTGGACCCGGGATCGCCTAAAAGTTTGACCGTTAGCCCTTCGTGAACCGTGTCCTTCATCGTCACGACCACGTGACAATATTTGAAGACATACTTTCTGGCCGTCAGCGCCAAGCATCACAGGCTTACCGAAGGAGCGCGAGCATTTCTATAGCTTTTGAAAATGACAGCCTTCGTGACCCTTTGCAAGCGCGTTGTGTGTCTCGTTTGTTCGCAAAATCCGATCATTTCTACCCTTAGCCTTTCTCTTCATTCCTTAACCGCATTCTGCATGCACACAGCCGCAAGCCCGATGGCCCACTTGTTCACTTCTTCACACTTCCCTCCTTCTTCTTCTGCTAGTCCCACATACTAATAATGAACAACGGAAAGGCAGGGAAAAGAATATAATGTGGTTGTTAAGATGAAGTGTACGTAATTTCAAACTGCGCCTGACGAGTGTCATTTCTATAACTTTTCCGCAATACCTCCTCTACCATGTTAGCAGGCCGTGCATTTGTTTCTCTGTTAACACTTTCCCATTAGTTTCTCGTTGGTCCAAACAATCGTGTTGGCGGCGTGTGTTGTCAGCTCACGAGGCCTTATTGATCTAAGCGACGGAAGCGTAGCTACGTGAGGCGGAGAAAACACTATTGGCAAAAATTAATGTGTTAAATGAGAACGCGAGAAAGTTAATTTTGCTGAAACAGAATATCCTACCTATGTAGTACTACATAGATGCGACGCACAAACTGAAAGCGCGTTTTTTTTTCTTTTGTACTACTGAAATGGGTTTGTTTCCTTAAACAGTACGAAGGGGGGCGTTCACTACGTTGCATGAAAGCGTACTTGGAAATCCAGCTTGCAATGATACGCCCCCTTCGAATGTCGTTCAATATTGCTACTTGAATTTCTGTTGTCCTTATTTTACGCTTGCTGAGCGCCGTGCTACACAAGTGCGTAACGTAACGCGTGACGCGTTCGACGAAAAGTGAGCGAGTTAAAACACCGGATAAGAGTACGCTTCAGCGGTCTCCGTGCGAGGGTCGCGACGAAGAGTCGAAAGGTGAGCGTGTTTTTGTTTTTTTTTTCTAGTCCCCCCCTCCCTCCATAAAAAAAAAAAGATCTCTTGCGCAAAGATGGAATCATTTTGGTAAGTATCCCTTGATTGATATATTGCCGTGTGTCTTTCTGCTAGAAAACTTGAAAACGTGAGGTTATTTGCGTGGTAGTTAGGCACAAGTGCGAGACGCTGGATCAGTCATTGTAGCGTCAAGGTATGCGCACATGCGTGTTCTGTGACTATTAAAAAATTCGGAGGGTAAGGCTTTTTAAAGGGGCCCAGCAACACTTTTCGAACATGTCCAGGAAACGTTCCCAATCGTTAGTGTAGGCTCGTGTGAAGGTCTTAGTTGAGTATTTTTACCTACATGGAGCAGGAAACATGAAATTTGGTTTCAAGGCATATCTGGAAAGTGCGCGCTCTTCTTTGAACAAAAAACGTCATAGCTGGCACGGACTGCGACATATCTGGCAGAACTGCCATTCGCTGATTCCAGTGTGCACTTGCCGCAGATGCCGTGGGGTGGAGCCACGTACCACCAATAACTGTGGCCACAAGCTTGTCATCAAAGCGAAGCGCGCATGAGTTCAATGGAAAAAGAAAAGGAAAATAGAAAACGTTCCAGGTCATGACGCCAGCATGGCGTAGCTTCTTGCGTCTTCTTTTCTTTTTTTTTTTGTGCCTCTCTGTCGCTTCCAGCGCGGCCGTCGCGACGCCTTAACTCCGCTCTTGTGCTTTTACCCGCGGGTAGAAGGAACGATGAGCGGGGGTTATCAATCTGGCATCTTACGGCGATCTTACGGTGACGGCTGACGGCAAAAACACGTCCGAGACTTGTCCGTATAATTGCTATCGCAATAAAAACTACACATGCGCTTGCATTTGCAGCGCTGTCGCAATCGGGCACACGCAGGATATGGTTATGAAGGTGCGTCGCACTTCAAAGTGACGTAGCATAAAGAAATCATTCGCTTCGCTTCGCCGAATGAAGCGCGTACAATCAAAGCAACTACAAGCACGCACGCCGAGGCGCGCACATTAGCACGCACACAAGAAAAAGAAACAGTGATTGTTGCAGACGCGTACCTCGCGGCCACGGCAAGCGAAAAATGTCTCTCGGACAGCGCTGCAAAGACAAGCCGACGTATATATGTAGCCGTTACACCATCATTCGGGCGAAAGCACTTTTGTCGAACACTTCTGCATAAATGCGGCATCTTTTTGTATGTGGTTATTATACCACAGTTGCTTAGCGAAGTTAGAGATAATGCAATTATTTCATAGCGCCTTACTCATCATGGGGCTAAGCTACCACGTACTCGGTTATCCCGTGAATGAATGCAGGTGCCTTAACAGTATTATTGCTTTTGGGTTGTCTCATTTTGCACGTTTGCACGTAAGTGACCGTGTAACAATCGTCTTTTTCAGACCATGCCCTGTTCGTTCAACAAAGGTGCTGTCGGCGCGACACTATCTGGCTACCACACAATTCCTCAAATGTCTGAGGAGCAGCTCCAGATTGCTGTAGCCACTATGGGTCCCGTTGCCGTGGTGATCGACGCAGCTCATGGCGATTTCTTTCAGTATCACCAAGGTAAAAACCATTTCTCAGTAATTAAGTGTAATGGTGCGATTTTTCTGGAACTTATGGGGCAATAGGGGCAATCCAAGACGTTATTCGTAAAAGGCAGCTGTTGCTTTGGCTAGTTGTAGTTTACTCCGGCGTATTTTACAAAGGGGGGTGAATTCATGATCTGTGCTTCTTTCCGTACAGATGAAACAAAATAATATAAAAAATAAAAAATAGCCCAGATTGTGTAGGAAGGTTTGATTTGGCTTAACCGTTAGTAAGTATTTATTAAAGCTGATGATGAACAGTAAAGCTAGAAATAATTTGTCTGGTTACCTCAACTGTGGCGATTCACGAAAAATCGCGGCAGTGGGCTGAGCGTTGGCAAATTAAAGGAAATTACCGATCTACACGAAAATAATGGTTTCAGGTCGCCCTTAGATTTCTCATTCTCCTCATTGTCCCAATTCTGTTATTTCTCCCAATGACGCTCCTAATTCTGTCGTGTATTAAAAAGCCAGCGGATGAACGTCATCGCATGCGACAACATTGATCAAAAACACCCGATTTGTCTTATTGCCGCTACCATCGCCACTGATGCAGTTAAAATAATCTGTTGGATGTGGGTATAAGGAAATTCCCGTGCAATAATGAAGCCTAGTTATCAAGAAAGCTTCACAAGCTTTAGCAGCATAATCTGTTGCCTGTTCCTGTACGGCATTGCAAAGTATACGGTAGGTATCTTGGCAGTATTGGTATCATGTCGTGACACACAGGCAATGTTCTGTATTGCTCACATGAAGCAAACAGATGTTAGAGAAATAAAACAAATGAACAAATAAATTTGCATGTACATGCATTTGAGATTAATAATATATCTGATTTCACAAGTGTGATGGACAGATCGTATAGTATTAGTAACAATTTATAGATTTAAGCCCGAAGACGTGACTCCTGTTGGCCGACAAGGTAGCAACTAATTGATGCCGGCGAAATGAATATGAAAAGGTAAACAAACAGCACCTGCGTTCTCAGATTTCCGCGCGCGGTGAGTAGTTCCAGGCGCTCAAACCTATCCTCTTGTGGCAAACTTAAATCACGTGCTGCCACCATGCAACCGAACTGGCGAATGACGCAAACCAAGTGTCACATCGTTGATTAGTATACGCACACGATCATGAGCATTCTGTTTCTTCTTTCTTCGCGTTTTAGGTATATATGATAATCCTTTCTGTAGCAGCACCGATGTAAACTACGGCCTTTTAGTAGTTGGCTACGGCACATCCAATGGGAAAGATTACTGGATCTGCAAGAACAGGCAAGCTAATTCTTCGTCTTGTTGTAGACGAAAAAAAAGTCACTGAGTAACCAATACTTTTCAAACTTCAGCATGGGACCTGACTGGGGAGAACATGGCT
Organism: Hyalomma asiaticum; assembly: GCA_013339685.2. Classification (NCBI taxonomy): domain Eukaryota; kingdom Metazoa; phylum Arthropoda; class Arachnida; order Ixodida; family Ixodidae; genus Hyalomma; species Hyalomma asiaticum. The sequence continues at coordinate 46,544,703 of CM023486.1, forward strand.
ACATAAGGATGGCGAGAAACAAGGGAAACCAGTGCGGCATCGCCACTTCAGCCACTTATCCGCAAGTCTAGCCAACGAAGGAGCAAATTTTACCACATGTCCCAGCTGTGTAGTTTACTTCCTTTAGATCCACCACTGGCACGTGTAGACCATGCTAAATCATAAAAATAAGTGGAACCGTCAGTTAACATCTTAGCTCTTCCAGACAATAAACTGTCACATTTTATCACATCACAATATCACATTTTATCTTATGCCACATAGATCTTACGTCTCACTGCGTGTATACCGTACTTCAATCAGTATTTTTATTAGAACATCGAGTGTCGGTGCCGACAGAGTCGAGCAGTGTCTATTGTAATTGTGGTTAAAAAATGGCACTAGAAGAAAATATGTTTTAGTAGATCGACTGCTTACCTGTTTTGGTGTCTATCACCGCTTTCTTCGCAACAATAAACAAATTTGTTGCGTTCAAAACTGCCGAAGAAAATCGCTGGTAGAGCCGCTCAAGTGCCCGCACTGAAAAGAGGACTCGGCTTCCGACACCACAGAGCAGTAAGCTCCTTGGCCATAGCGTGTAGCAAGAACCATGGCTTACTGCAGGTTCAGTGATTAAATGCGAAAAATTTTTGGGGGTGGGACGAAGGCCACTTCGAGGGTATCTACCTATTTTGCCGCCTATGCCTCGGTGCTCTCCTCGTCATCTCGTTCGCCTTGTATCACATTTTAGAGGCGGAGTATAAATGCATGAAAACCACGAATGACTGATTTGACCACCGGTAACATGATATGCCCGTCATGTACACGCTTCTTTTTTATTGACTCAACTGTTTTCTATACTATTTATGTTGTGGGGACCAGGGCGAAGCGCGTACCGCGCGACGCCATGTTTTACCCGGAATGTCCTCGCGTCGCCCTCTCCCAGCTGGACGGGACGGCGGCCCATCACTGCGAGGGGCTGCCCATTGGGCCCACGTGGTCTTATCTAGTCTGTCATTGGGCAGCTAGTAATTTCTGACGTTCGCGCGTTCAGGTTTGGGAGATGCTCGGAGAGAACTCGCTGGGACTCGAAGAGGTGCGCGCGTACTTCCGTGACCCTCCGTTCGACGTGGCCATCGGTCGGATTGCGCGCCTTTGCGGGCCCCAGCGACCCCGGCAGCAGCTTGCGATCGTCGCCCATCTCTGTATTTTCCTTCTATTTCCCTCCTTCTATTTCCATCTCCTTCTATTTTCTCTTTCTAGGGGCGCGCGATCGCGAGTGCGCTGGCCGTAGCTCACCCCCTTCCATGGTCTTTGTGTTATTGTGTGTTCGCGTGTTGTTTATCGTTATCCTTTGTATTTAATTGAATCTTGATTCGGCCTTGTTTTTGTTTGTTTAATTTGCGTGTTTATTTAATTACTATGCTGTGAGAGTAACGTCTAATGTTCTCCTCTTTCGCCGCGTGCGACGGTTCGTGCTGCCCTGCCCTGAGACGGACCCTGAGGCTGACGCGTGCTGCAGCGTGGCGATCCATGGCTGAGACGAGCGAGCGCGCGAAAGCGACGGCCTCATTCTCTGCTCGTCGAGTGCTCGAACCCGTGGCACGGGGTTTCTAGCGGCGATGCCGCTGCTAGTAGTAGTAGAAAACCCCACAATGTCTGATGAAATTTGAACTAGATATGTTGTCCTTTCACTCCGTAAAATTGTTATATTGCACTGTACGCTTGCCTATCCCTGCCATTTTGTACGGGGTCGTGATCCTGGTCAAGCCCGTGAAGAGGCTCTTTGACCCCGGTCCTCAGCATCCCAAATGATGGAATGTTGGAATCAATTATGTTTCAATTTCAAAGCAGGGAACGATGAACGATACCGCAATTACGTGTAGCTCACAACCGTAGTGCCCGCGGTAACCTCCCCGTCTTTCCTCCTTCCTCCTCCGCGGTATGCGCAACAGGTTTTTAAATTTACGAGCCTATGTTGGCGTGAAACGCAGCGGCTGCGGGAATCGAACCCGCATCATTAAGCGCCGTCACAATGTTTCCGTACCGCACACGGTGTACTGACTCCAGGATCGGCCCACGTTCGCGGTTGCCACGAGATGGGCGGCTTACAATGCTCCGCTCTTAAACAAAGGAAGGAACACCGTTTGTTCTGCCTTGCGATTGAAATGTGCAGTCAACAGCAAAAGTCTGGGGGATCCTGTACTTGATGAACATCTACATTTCCGCTTACGCTCCCAACATAGCCCCGAATTAAATGTTACCAACAATGGCGACAACTCCTCCTTAATTTATTTTTACATCAATTAAAAAATGCGACGCATGCATCGTAAAAACGTACACCCACTGAAAGTTTTATTTCGAGGCTATGTGGGGGCTACGTTGCGAGGCTAAGCGGTAATATAGGTTATTCCGATGTTTCACGTCCCGGAAACTTTTGCTGTTGACTGTACTACGCATGAATAGCGCACAGGCACACATTCAACTTATCAAGCGGTAGGCGGGTATCGAACACGGGCTCTCGATGTGCCAAGCAAGCGCGCTACCTCTAAAATACAGCGGCGACTCCTACGCAGTAGAGTAAATAAAACCTATCGCACCAATAGTTGTAATTATGGCGCTCGTGTAACGTGAAGTGCGCTTATAACGTGTGATAAGCACTATCACGGCGACAGTTTCGTGTGTTTTTGCGCAACTTTTCTCGATACCGTAGGAATACGTCAACGAAGGACGCTTATCACAGTACATCTACGCACCGCATACTCCGTTTTAGCTCGGCAAAACAGACGTCTGAACTTTGGACCAAAGCGAGCGGCAACGCTATATCCTACTACGAGCTACTATTCAGTCGTCATGGTGCTGTAAACGCTTCTGGTTAGCCCACGTTAAGCATACTCATCATTGGGAACTCACGCGCTTTGTTCCTACTCTTAACATTTGGCCGAATGCTGAACAATTCGTCATAGGCAATTTACTTCGCATTACACCGATTCCCACGATGAGTGGGTTCTGCAGGTTGTTTTTGTAGCGAAAGGTACATTGGCCGTGTTCTCGCTGTTTACACGCCGTGAGCTGAGCCATTGCCTAACAACCACCGCAGCCGGCAGCGCCACTCGCAGCGCCATCTGGCATGACGTCAGAGGAGGAACCAGTCAAACCGCGAGCTGAGCCGTTGCCTAGCAACCGACGTAGCTGGCAGCGCCGCTCGCCGCACCATGGCGCATGACGTCAGAGGAGGAGCCGGTGAAACCGGTTTGCAGCAAAAGAGGAGGAGCTGGCGTTTCATCGTATATTTAGAAGGATTTAGCAAGCAGCCATTGAGACGGCTGCTTGCTACTTCACCGACCATCGAGCCGCCTTTGTGGCAATTGAGGAAGAACAAGATTAAGACTTTCGAAATAAATGCGTTACACTTTAAATGAGAATATCTAGTCTTTAACGTAACCATAACTTAAGGAGATGTAACAACAAAACCGAAACACTCAGACACATGAAGCTAAACGATAAAGATGTAACCGTACAGAGAATCAAGCTAAACAATATGGTTAACCGTACCTCTCGCTACGCACATTCAGGCGTAACTGAGGTATGCCACAGCCAATTATTTTGTTGTGGTGGTGGTTTTCGTGATGCCAGTCAGCCTTCCGAAACGGATTTTCAACTGAACCGGGCTGCCGCAGACCGTTATCATGCAGCGAACTATAGGAAGAGTGTGAAATCGCCACAAACACTAACGGGACATAACACATGTTGCTTCATATACATGACGGTGTGCACACATCAATGTCGAGTACCTTTCCAGATAGTCATTCGTAGCTGCATGTGCCGATACTGAGAAACTGAGAAATTAACTATAAATGTAAATGCGCTGGAAACTACCTTCCCTTTAGAAGCTACTGGGACTGCTGTATATATCATACCGAAACATCGAATAGATCGAACCCCTAGTAAGGTTGTGAAAAGCAAGCGAGGCTCCAATAGTAAAGTCTGAGGCAGAATATGCATTTCTCAATGGTGGATCGCAAGACGAACACATAGGATCTCGAGGCTGTAATACGACCTATATTGAGGGTATTTTACAGGCGTACATATTTCAAGCTATTACCCGGTGCACGATGAGGAATGCTTGATTTCGGCAGGCTTAGAGCCTAAGTTCCTTAGGCATTTTCAACTCTCTTCCTTTCGGAGATTATTCTTTATGCATCACCAACGATAATGGCGCTATGATCCCTGGGGGAACGATGCGCGCAAATTTATTACCTCCAAATCAATTTTTATATTATGCTTATCCGTGCTCCCGCATTCGCTTTTGATGTATTTATTCACTAATAGATTGGTTAAATAGTGCTGAATAGTTTCTGTGCATGCTGTATATAAGTTTGGTAGCACAAATCTTCACAAAATGCACCCATGCAATTTTTACGATTAGTGACGATTCACTCCATGCACTCGCTCTTAGGTCAATGTAAAAAAAAAAAAGTACACGAACAACGACTCCAGTCTAAAAAACAAACAAACAATAAAGCACGCACAATGACAATGCACTGCTTCATTTCGAACCATTGCGTGAGTTCCACATAAAAGTGGTTTTCGCGCCTAATTCTTAGCCAGGAAAGACCGCTTCGTTGCGAAGAAAATTGAATATTTCACTTTATTTTTAAATGTATCTCACAACAACGCTGTTCACGTATCTTTTTTTTAATTTTCTCTATACAAACAGTCCGCAAAACAAGCAAGTGGAGCCTACCAATCCTTCCGAAGTCATAGTACGCTATATTGGCTTGAGTATTAGTTCTCTTATCTTATGATTCCTCCTCATCAAGCAAACAGTACCTAAAGCAGGTTACGTGCATTTTTTGTTAGCAACAGCGGCTCCGGCACAACTCTCAACTTCAAAAAAAGTGAAACACAGCAAATTTTTAGTTACACAACAAGTGAAAGTAGACACTGTCACATGGTGCACTGAACACTTACAGCGTACTCTTTCAAAACATTTTTTTTTTCACAACAGTGTTGACTATACATTTGGAACATTGACTAACGTCAGCGCACGTCCTGCTATCATCGCATTTTTTAAACTGTGGGAAATCGGTTTGCTCCCGTCGTTTATGATAATCCTACGCACTCGAATAGACATGTATATATATATAAAGTTGCTTAAAAGTATCTGTGCTGTGGTTTCTGGCATAAGCTATTTTGCAACTAAGACTCGCGACAAACGTGAGTTGCCTATGATGAAAGATGTCAATGTCATTTTTTTTACTGTGAGACAACTGCACAATCCTAGTATCTTTTTTTTACACAGTACAATCTACTGCAAGAATTAAAAAAAAAGACCAACATGTGGTTATGCCGCCACGAACGCCTTGCTGAGCACCGTGACACAGTAACAAATCAATGACTACTACGTAGAGTGCTCGTCTTTGACAGTGCTGGGGATGTTACGTGTGATGTTGCAACACCGCGTCCACACTGTCATGTGCGCAAGTCATCCATAACACAGCACGTAGACTCTCCATTGGCAGAGCAGCGGTACAAGCATACCGAGGAACTGTGCATAACTGTTTGAGAGCTCGCTTGCGGACAACAGGAACAGTGCAGATACGTCAAGGCTTGTGAATGCTACACAACTTTTTACTTGGACCTAAGTTTATAACAACTTCTTCTTCACGTAGACACTTCTGCAACGCATGCCCACGTCTTATATTTCGAACCGGTATGTCGAGCGGATAGCTAGTTAAGAACCTTGGTTTTCTACAAACCCTAACCTATACCAACGAAGTTCCACACATTTGTGAGCGCTCAGTGAACGAAAGGGTGGTTTTCTTTTCTTCTTTTTTTTGGTTCGTGAATAGCATATACGTGATTCCTCTCGCGTTTCGATCGTCACGTGCGTTATTGTGAGAGCAGTAAATATCTTTCGCTCAGTGATATGAAGACTCCCTAAGTTTAACTCCATCAGGATGGAACCGTCACGCTATGACCCTCATGCGACCGTCTTGAAACTGGAAGCAGCTGACTACGGTGCTTGCGTGTGCTGGCCTGAGATAAAGCGTGATACATGCTCTTGGCATTTAATTACAGAGGGAGTGGGCCTGTTTGTTCTCCCTGCTCAATATAACTGCCTCGTGCCAGTGATATGCGCTATATGCCGAACAAACTTACAATAGTGCAATAACGGTCGTACTACCAGAAACGCAGACAGAATCGCATCTGCACTTTTCCGGCCTCTGCCACTCGCTCGTAGCGGGGTTAGAAATTAAAGGCGCGTTTCAGTGTCAAGGTCTGTCCACTTTTTTATTCACTACCTCGATCGCACCTGAGCAGCGTTGCGAAACTGACGGTGTTTTGGGGAAAGTATACTGAATCCACAAGCAAGCGCAGCGCTGTAGCTTTCTGGACTGTCGCATAGGAACAACGATTCGCCGTATATACAAGAAGACCTTGCAACGATGGTAACTGCAACAGTTTAATAAATCATTTTGTAACCTTAAAGTACAATAACAAATTTGGGTGTGAATTCTTACGGCATCACTGAAACTGCACTGAATTCATTTCTGCCTACGGTTACGTAACGTGGTGGAAAGAAATGTGCACTCTTTAAGCAGTTGGCGCTTTTGGTCGAAGAGTTAGTCACAATGCGCATGTTCAAACTAATGTAATTTATCCCGCACAAGTTATTACTTATGCGAGTGATTTAAAAGCTGTACAGTTAACGTGAATGTGCTATAAACACAGGCGATTCGCTTGCCGTAAATATTAACTATTAATACAGATTTGGGAACGTACATCCCGTCATCAATACTAACATTCGTTCATCACCATACGAACTCTGCTTTACAGAACTGTGGCCGCTATAATAACGATATGCCTTCTATATATACACCGTCGCTTATTACATAGGCTTTAAAATGTAAACTCTTGAGCCAACGCTAATGGTAGAACTCTAGCGTCGAGCGTACAATACACTGACGTTCTGTACGCTGCGTCGCTATTTTATTAGTTTGGCGCGGGGCTATGCTATATTTCAGAAGCGTTCTTGTAAGACTAAACATGATCACGTTGCTTAGAATCATGCTATATTTACCTTGGTTCTAAACACTACAAATAAGAATTTTCTTCTAATATAGGTCTTTTGACTATGCATGAACGCAACTACAGAATTTGTCAACGTGGGTTAAGTGCTTTCAGTGTAAAGCTACAGTGAGCTTAAAAAAGTATCATTGAAAAAAAAGGGGGGGGGAGAGGAGGGGTGGGGAGAGGAGGGGGGCTCCTATAAAATTGTCTGAGCTCGTTTTAGCTGCCTTTAATAGGTATGGCTAGACAAAGTTTAAGCAACTGCGTTCCCTTCTACAAACTCCATACACTTAACACTTGGACAATATTAACCTAATATCTACAACCATGAAGTCATGCTCTTTATGTCTTTTGGGGATCACTGTATTTCGGTGATTGCAGTGGCTCTAAGCCACTCGGATCACTATGATCCACAGTCTGATTGCCGATACTGCTGCATCATAAGCAAAAGAGATTCCGCAGCAAAAAAAAAAAAACAAAAACAAAAGAATGAACCTCTCACGGTGTACTGGCGAAACGTCCCCAGTGCTTCGAATAAACTTTTCGCTAACGTAGGAGTATCGTCTAACAATTTGAAATGAGGACAATTATTTAGATTATATTCTTATCCACGAGGTCGCATTTGCGTTCATTTGCCAGCCTAAATTATCTTCTCTTTTTCTATATGCACGTCTAGATATTGTGTATGCGAAGCCATATTATGTGACGCGGGCACGTTCGTATCACGTGGAAAATTGAGCTGACGAAATAAATGTTACGAACACTCTATGCAACGGCGGCGGTAAAACAAGTCCCCCGGTTCAAGTCTGCCCATTCAGGTGGGAATTGACTTCGGCTTATTTTGAGTAGCTGCGTTGACGAATCTCATGATATCGTGATCGAAAGCACTTTCCACTCCAAGTGAACCCGCTTGTGGCATCCGTTGTGCGTGAACGTGCCACATACTGCATTCGATAACAGCTCCCATGGCCGAATGCACCGTTCAGCGAGAAATCACTGTTCTTTCTAAATTGACACATCTTGCATGCTTCAGATCACGGCATGGCGAAACAACCGAACATGAAGCAACGAACCGGTGTCTCGAGGGTTATCTACGAGGGATTCGGCTACCGCCATCGAAGCCCCCGGAATTTTGCACACGTTTCGACGGCACTGAACTGCGCACTCCGGGATATTTACTTATCTAGAAACACCAACATGCAAAAAGGACTATTATCATCAGCCGTACACTGTGCCACCTGCCTCTCGCTTACGATTGCATTACGTACCGTGAATTGTACCAAGTGCATAAATCAACACCAAAAGCATGCTTCATTGAAACATGGGCAGCATTCTAGCGCCAGTTCTTGCTTCCTCACCACTATCCGTAGGGGCATATTGGCGTCACAGAAGCGAGAAACGGACATAGCCTACAATTTAGAAGGACCTTATCTTCCAACAGCTTGCATGCAACTGTACAGTCAGTACATATGGGAACAGATTAGGTACACAACAATCAAATTCCGCGGTGAGGCCACGCAACAAAATGTACACGTTCTTCGCGGAGCACACGAAAAACGATATGCATTTGGCGTTCGTCATGCTAGAAAAGCAATCAGCAAGCATCATTGTACCACACGGTGCTTTGATGACGCTGGATCGCTGCGTTGGAGCAGCAACCCAGCAGATTGCGGTTTCCCATGTGTATGTGTACGGTATATCTATATGTCTATCTGTATACACAGCGCGCCAACCGCGCGCATATTTTGTTGTCCCAGCTGTGACCTCCAGCGCTCAGGGCAGTCTTGACAGTAACACGTGTTTAGCCTCACATTTCTTAACTTGACATTTCCTAATCGCCTCTCACGAATGCTCCATAGACTGGAACCTTGCTCTGACAGCTCTGGGCGGTGTCTGAGTAGACTTCGGAGATTCTCTGGAGCGTCGACAAACTATAAGAAAATAATTAGTAAATTGGCACCATCTAAAAGAGGGAATTGATAAAATAATTCAAAATAAGCGCGCTTACATGTTGGCGTAGCTTCCACGGATTGTTCTCCACAGCCGCCCCCTGAGCTTGTTCCATAGGCGAAGTGCCAATTTGCTCACTGTTACAGCATTAGACGGAGTCTGTTATTCTCTCCTGCATTTAAATTCTACATTCTCGAGCACATACAATTGGAAGAGCTGGCTTGCTCCTACCGGTATCAACAATACAAGCAATCCTACATGTTGACCAGCATAGATCGCGTGCGTATTGCAGCAGTGGCATTGTGCGTGCGGGTATCTATCTATTTAACTCTCCGCCGGCTGCTTTCAAGACATAGGGCATTGTGAACTCGAATTATTAGTGATGTCCTATTCTAGGCAACTCTTGGGCTCATCCACTGACGGTCGGCTGATGTTGATAAAGAGGACCAACACTCTTACGGCAAATGAAGCCTGCAAAACGCGAAAGGTATTAGCATTGAGAAAGACACCGCTACAAAATACGGACCCTCTACACCATGCCAGATCTGTAGGGAGGCCCTGCAACACTTTTCCGAGTAATTATCGAGTGACATTACTTAAAGGGCAACTTTCAGTGTCCACTGATCTCAATAAAATTTTCAACATATATTCTCCTCGGTATTGTAGTAATATATGCCAAGTCAGGCTGATGTAGGTCATTTAGTTTTCCTGTGAATGAATTTTAAAAATTCTTAGCGTGTTCTCACGCGAGTCACCCTGTGTTTTTGACGTCATCACCGCCGCGCTGCCTATGCGAGCCAGCGGGCCTTCAAAAGCAAAACGGCGATACATCAGCGCTAAAATCTTCGCTGTTAAGATCAGAATAGCTGGCTTAACTCAATATATCGTGGGATGACTATGCCACTGGCATTTTTTGGCGCCAGTTCCATAATTTTGGTAACGGGAAGGTTGTGATGTCACCGCACACGCTCCACAAAGCATCTACCCGTTTCGGTTTCGGTTTGAAGACGTCTTTCAGTTGCCTATTTAAAATCATTGGTGCGTTTCTGAGCAAACTGAACTACCCTGATTATCAGGATTATCAGTACCATTGGAAAACATTGATATCATGACATAGTGAAAAAACTACCGGAGTTGCCCTTTAAAGAGCACATTCCCTCACGGATCGCCTGCTGCAAAAAATATTTTTCTTAGATCTTTTCGGTATTGCAGGAGGTAGAGCGTTCAATTTGAGGTGGATTATACGATGCGAGCGCGTTCACTCGCACTTTAGTCGCTACGAGCACGCTGGAAGCTACGCAGAGGGTCGTGAAAAAAGGATCAGGAAGCCACGCCAGCAAGAATCGTGACCTTCAACATTTCCTTGTCTCTATTTCTTTGAACGTATTCGCGCCTCCGCACTGACGACGAGTTTGTGTCCAAGGTCACTGCGCCACCTCGCGGCATTTGAGGCAATTGCACATGGGAATCACATGGTGATAGCCCGGCCAATTAGTTTCGTAGTCCGTGAAAGTTAAGGCGTGTTTGTTGGAGCAAGAGCGGGTGCTTTCCAGACGTATATTGAAACCAAATTGCGAATTCCCCGCTGACTTTTTGTGCTGTTGTACCAGGCTGATGTGTTCACAGAAGCCTCCATGATTGATGGGTGTCTTTTTCCTTCCATGTTCGAAAAATTGATGCGGGGACTTGGGCGGTATTTGTCGCAGCAACAGTTACGTCGACCACCCGCTATTCATGAAAGCCCTCTCTTGTACCACCCGTATACGGTGCAAGGGTCCGTCATCAGTACTCCATCATCCAGGCTACTCAGACCTCCAGAATACTGCTGTGTTAAAGACAAAAGGAAAAAATTTCCTTACTGGATGCTGCTGTTTCAGCACATTGTTCTTCAGAATGCCTGCGATCTTATTTCATAAAGTGCCGATGGACAGAACCGAGGAAGGTCAATTCGTGACCTTTTCGATCTGAATCCTAAGGCAGCAATATAGGGCGTAAAAAAAATTAAGGGTCATTTGATCAGTTGCCTCGATGCTCGAAAACAGTGCAGTAGTAGGTGTTAATAGGACATAGACTTCATGTTATTCCGCTCTGGGCAAATGGTAGTTGCACTTGGATTCTCACAATATTCCTATGCAGGTCAACGTTCTAGATGCCAAGGAGTTTTAGCTTTTTGCGATTACAATGTACCAGTCAAAATTACACGAGAATTCATTTGCAAACATTGAAACATTGCTAAACTGGCTTTAAAATTCGTGAATGGAACGCCGTATTCACGTTTATACATTTTGCACAAGGACTCGATGACTCGAACTGACAGGATCAATTCTTTCCACCCATCGACTAGTCTCTCGTTCGCATTATATATATATATATATATATATATATATATATATATATATATATATATATATATATATATATATATATTATACAAGTGAACTAAATTATTGTCAATATTATTACAGTATATGCTGCCTATATGTAAACAGCACCAATTATGATCGCAACAGGCAAGATGAGCATGTCGGAAGGTCCGTAGACGTTAGATAGAGCTACAGCAACGTTTGCTTATCCTTTAGACATTTGGTCTACGACGACAGCACTTGCGGATCCGGTTTTCAGTGACACAACGTGTTAAAGTCGCGTGCTTTCTGACGGTATCTTTTGGAAAAAGCTTCTTTTAGAACAGGGTAGCTCCTTGTTCATCCTTGCATGCTACTTGACGTATTCGATAGCGCGCCATATCTAGAGAAACGGGCAAGCAGCTAAGGCTCTTTTGTGCTTCCGAAAGACAGCGGTTAGTTCAATGTATGACCTATGCTTGTTTCAACTGCGTAAACCTTAATTCATGTGCTGTTAGTGTTATCCTTGAATTTCGCTTCTCAGCATATTTGTTAAGCTTCCTTTTTCTACATTACCCAGGTGGATCGAAATTTCGGGAGCCCTGCAATACTGCGCGCCTCATAATCACATTGTGGTTTTTAAGAAGTAAAACCCCAGAAACTTCCGTGCCTGTTAAGTTTCTACAGAATCGAGACATTTTATTGCCACTTCTCTGAAAACAGAAATGGCAGATTTATGATGCGCAGAGTAAGTTAGGTTGCCGTTCAGTCTTGCCGGCGAAGGAATTTTTTCGTTCCTTTGCGTGCTCAGTTGCTTTAAGCAGGTTTACTTGGCTAAATAGTTCTCTATATATGACCACTGGGGTACGGAACGTGTTTGTGTGTGTGTGTGTGTGTGTGTGTGACGCCGCAGTTCGGCTCGAGTTCCGCGTAAACATTTGAGCACGAACAAAGTTGCGAAACAAATGCTTATGATGAAAGCAAACAGCACGGGCCTTATAATGTTAGAACTCATAACACTGACACGTCAGCACGGATCCTGCAGCAGTACAAACAATAACACTAATTTTCTGTTATAGCTACGTTAACGCGATGAATGCGGCTGGTTGATTTTTGATGGCTCAGCAATGCGCTTGTCGAAGGGTCACACATACGTGATAGATGCACGCAGGTATGACACTTCCAGAGAAGCTTTTCTAAGCCATTCTTTAGCCGCCGTAACTCGTGCATTGCCACAGTGTATAGTGTGTTGCCACAGGTGCATCCTATATCAACTGTAGCTCCTTCACAAAGCAAGCGATCGTAGACCTATAACCCCTTCTGTACCCACAGACAAGTCGCCAGGACATCTATCATGTTAACCTGGTGTGCAGTATATACAACCTTCGTATCAGCCGTTATTCGTCCTAGAGGACTTGCACAAGCGAATAATGTGCTCCTACATGCTAATGGGCATTGTCGACATTGTACAGTCGCGAGCAAACGCTTGTAGACTACTGGTTGCCGTAAAGGCCGCAAACGCCGCAAAATTTGCAGTCTGAATATGTGTGCAGAAATCTAGTGGTCCAGCAATTGTGTTCGACCAGTGCGATGCACTAGGACAATTCTGCGCTGTAGCGCTTTTCCAAATAGAACTTCAAAATTTCGCCGGCGCCATGGTATCCAGACTATTGCTCGCGGCTGTACCTTCCCTAATTCAAAAGCCCTTTGTATTTCGTGGAGCCCTATTACGCTATCTACGTGATCGAACAATGCGAGTGTTAACAGTTTTCCCAGCCTTCACAGCCAGCAGTTCCCCAATTCTCGCGTTATTACTGTAATCTCACGGCTCCCGCGAAGCGCTGCTGCTCTTCGCACGCTGGGCAGTGGCGTGCGCTTCCACTTCAACCAGCAGCACAGGACTCCGCCCTCCAGTCCAGGTCACACGGCGCGTCGTTATCTTGACAGACTGCAATCAGAGTCACTGATAGGGCGAGTTCCACGGTTGTCACGTGCGTGGTCGGCCGGCGATAACGGGAACAACCATCGGAGCAGGAAACGGCTTCGACGAGTTGCCAGAAGCTGTACACACATGCGCGCCTATCCGCGCCATAGTATACGCTACAAAGTTCACGGCTATGGCGCGAAACTACATCGCGACCTAGGTCCCAACTAGCACGGTGCAAGGTTGCTGCTAGAGGCGGTTGCAATTAAATTCACAAAACACAATAACGTTAGTCCAGGAGCTAAGTGTCTAGACGTCCGTTGGCGATCGCCGTGGCTTGGCGAACGGTGGCGGTCTCGCCGGCGGCACGGGTCCCGGCAGGTGCTGCGGCCGGTGGACGCTGCAGTTGAGCTCGGGCAGGAATGGCGTCTGCCGCGCAGCGCACGTTGGGCTGTGCTCGAGCTCGCGCAGAGGCAGTGACAGGCTTCGCGATGCCTGGCCCGCTCGCCGAGAATGGCGTCGGCACAGGATCACCGCGATCACCACGCACAGAAGGACCACGCCGGCGCCGGCACCGCAGCCCGCCAGCAGCGGAAGGTTGCCTGCAAGGGTAGGACAGAAGCGTGTGACAGAGAGCAGTCAATCGCATGCAGAACAGCGGAACCAACGTCAGTTCTACGCCTCTGAAATATCAGTAAGCAGCAAATCTGGAGAAAGAACGTGAAGGTCACTGTAACTATCGTGTGGCAACATGATCGTCACTATCACTGTCGTTTAGCAGAAGGCTGAAGGCGAGAACACTGTGTGGGTAGCGCGGGTCCACGTCGGGGACTGCGGACATGGCGGGTCCCTGAACAGCTTTGCTGTTAAGAGCACGTGTATGAGAAGGCAACACGCCCGAGTTCTAATAGTGCACATTGTATATGCTAGGATTTCAGGTAACTTTAGCGCAGACGCTGACAGTAAGGTCACAATATAGGCCAGTTTGAACGCATTTCTGAAGGTGTGAACCAGTCAAAAGACGAAACACAGAGAAGTGGCTCGTCTCGTGCAACGACTGGTTCATTTGGGAGGGGCTTCGTTGTCTTAGCCTGACTCCACAAACGCGGAAGCGTCACGGTATTGTGTTGGTGGCTTACAGAGAGATATTGATACTAAAGGACTGGTGATCTGACGCTAAAGGACTCGTGATCGCACGTGAACGACCGAAACTCTGCAGGCGCGGCTATCTACGGCCCACCTTGGATTGTAAACAGTCGCCCATCTCGGTACGTCAAAGATATTCCGTTGATAACTTAATGCTCTATCATGGTTTGTAAAGGGCTGTCTTTCCATCTGTACGTGATGTATGTATGTTCTCGCTGAAACTCCAATAAATCTGCAGACGTCTCTTGCATGTTCTCGTTAGTTTATTCGTCCGAAGTACAATCGCCGGCGTTGCCATAGTAAAACCGTAAGCTGTGTGTTGCCACTAGGGCCAGTGTGTATTCCTGTGTGTCCCGTCTTCGCACTGTTCTATGAAGGTTTTAAAGTTACGACCTGTATTCAAGTGAGAAGATTTAACGAAAGACATTGAGCGCCTTATACCACCGACGCAAATGGCACATAAATGGGCCTGGCTGTTTATTCAACTTAAAGTTGTTACACAGTATCCACCGCAGGTATCGAGGAAGAGGTCTGACTTCTAGAGCCCTCTCGTTTGGTCATTACTATTGAATACTCGCTGACGTCGCTTAAAGTCGTTGCGATCGTTTGTTAGGTGCGCACATGTTGACACAGTGAAGTTATGTCAGCATATTAAGAGGTACAGAGCTGCAGAAGGATGGACCAACCCGTCTCGAAGCAATTACAGTGGTGTCCATATTTACTAGCCTGTGTTAATAATTACCGGTGTACTTCCCATACGGCCTTAAGCTATGCATACGGTGTGTACGGTGGCAGGTATGCGTGCCGTGTATTCCGCAGTTATTTAGTAGTGGCGCGTTAGAAAGCGCAGACAAAAGAAAAATAAGCTTTAATTTTGTTTGCCATAAGTTAGGTTTGACGCTCACGCTTCCATGCGTCGTGAGCGGCCTTAGTACATCGAGATCACCCAGAGGTGCATCTGCCTCACATACGAGCTTCATTGAGCAGAGTGTCCCTACCGGCGTTTCCGAGGCGACATGCCGGTCTACTACTCGTACTCTCCCGTGCCCTCGTTTCGTCCATATATCACGAAAAATGATTCCAAAAACGCATAAGACTCAATCTCCATGTGGTCCACCTGTGTACTGATGTTTATTTACGCCGATCGCGTGCTCGTCGGAACATAATTCATGTGCTCAATTTCTAATGAAACAAAAAGGGAAAGTTCTGGTGGTATAAACTGTGTCCCTGCCGGCGGTGTTAAGGAAATATTTCCCTTCGTCCGAAATTTCGCTTCTTTCGTTATGAAAAAGGTAAGGGGGGAGGGGGGGGGAGTGGAGTGGTCAAACCGGAAGGGTGAAGGGATGGCCCAGGAACGCTTTTGCAAGAGATCGCTCACAGCGCGGCAAAACAACATACACGTAGTGCTAACTCAAGCTTCCCATGGAGCAAAAAGGAAAGTAAACCACGTCGGAGGATGCAGCTATACGAACATCCCCGGTGAATTATCGAGGCCGGGCTTCCACGCTCGCTGTAGCCTCAAAATTAGATCGCTCGCTATAAGGCGAGATTCCGAAGAACTGCATTAGCTTCGCTTCATCACTGACGTGCCGTCTCGCGGGCCTGCGCGACGTGTATCGGTCAGGCTTACACGGGCTCACTCTGGCTCGAAGACCGCTGCCGCGCCGAGCCGATAGACATAATTATGCGCATCGGTTGTTGGCTCTGCGCATTTTTTGGGCCTCGCTATTCAAGCCCTGCCAGAGGAGCCCGCCCACGTCGACCGTTCCTGGCGACGGCCTAAAGAGGAAGCCGATGCAAGGAGGGGAGAGGGATAGGGGGTGCATTTTTGGGAAAAGGCGTGAACTTGGCTCCCCGCGGAGCAATTTATCACGGGTTTACGACGTTAGCCGAGGTTTACCGGGAGAGCGATGAGCGGGCGTTCCCGAAACAGGAGCTCCGCACTGTGGCAGGGCCGCGTTGAAGCTAGGTACGTAGGGATCTATGGGAAGCTGGGGTTTCATTACCAGACTGTTTCGATGGGAACGGTTGATTGGCGCGAAGTGCGAAGATAGAAATTTCGGAACATAAAGCACTCGCTATGATACTGCGTTATTTATACGACATGCTCGTCACGTGGCTTCTTTTCCAGTGAGCGGAGTTTTTATCTCTCTTGTATTCAATTTGTTTTTGGTACGGCGCCTTGCAAAATGTGCGGCCACAAGGAGCTCTCTGGTTGAGATTGGTGCCGACCTGTTAAATATGCGTTGTCAGTGCGCATGCATGTGAAAGAGTATGGCGCCAGCGTAATTTGGGCTGAAGAATACGCATAGTGCTGCCAGAGTTTTAGGAGAATGTGTCTTGCCTCTGTCCAGCACCTTCATATTAAAATATAACCTTCATGAATGAGAATGAGTCCAGGAAGTTTACAATTCTCGTAACGTTAGCGTGCCCCCCTCCAACACTCCGTTAACCATGCCTGCTTACAAAAGTGCCAGGAAATAATCAACTTTGAGTGTGCCCATTTACTACGTTACCTACGTTGCAAGCAAAGGTGTTAGCTGGAGAAGGGGGTGATAATAATAAAAAAATCCACGCATCTCCACAAAGTGAATCATGACGGGTAGGCTAAGCACCAGGGATCGTTCGGTGTTACCCTAAATCACCTGTGACATCGCCCACTCACGCATGTAAATGAGTGACAACGCGTGTGTATATTTACACGCGAGTCGTCATTCAAGCTCCTTGTATTTATGAGGTTCCTGCGCTCTCACGTCCTAGGTAGTGCCGAGGACCGGATTAAGTTAACGCACACGCTGCGAATCTTTATTGTTCAACTACGCACAAGAGAATTCTCCCACCGGCACGGCATTGCAGGTCAAGATCTAGTACCTCTATGTATGGGGAGGCCGGTGAACGGTTGTGCAGCGCGAGGAGTCAGTTATTAAAGACGATACTCTCTCTTGGGATATTGAACGCCGACATTTTGGTCTGTCTTTCTGTTTGCTGTCACACGATTCAGCCACCGGGTCAAAGTATAAGCACTTGCCGAGCGCCCAGCCATCTTGAACTTGTAGCTGCGTTCATACTTGTGAACATTTTCGATCAAAAAGCAAATATTACGCATATCTGCGGCGCTACAAATACGTATGTATTAGGTGGTGTGTTACTTTACTAGAAAATACATAGATACGTAATTTAAAGACCTACTGTTTGTTAGGCTGCGTTAAAGATTCGACGCTATGCACGAAAAAGGCCTATGCCGACGATTTGGTGCTGCCACCTGGCAGATGCCCAGGGATTCTGCACAAGCTCATGTTTCCCGACGGCGCTGCCAGATGCCGTCCATATCTCACGCAGCGTAGTACGGCCGGCAGAAGACTATCGTCTTTCGACGACATTTGCAGCGAAGCACGCAGATACGCGGCCAATTTTTTCAATCAAGAAACTCGCTGGCAGACGCTCCCTGCGTCGGGGTTGCCTCTCACGGGCGAGGGCGTGTTCTGGTTCTTTGCAATCTGGTGCAGATGATGGTGATGACGATTGTGATTCAGCTTGGGATCTGGATTTTGTAGTGCAGTACCCCCTGGCGTATTCTTTGTATCATGCATTGTGACGTCATATATCAGATTGATGTACACGTAAAGTCGGCTTTTTACACAGATGTTTTCACTTTTCGTTGTGCAGGTGTTCAGTTTCGGTTTTGTGTGGCGCGAAAGACGTGAATAACAAGGCTAGGCCCTAAGGAGCTTGGTCCCTAAAGAAGTCTTCGCAAGCCCTCCAAGCCCGTTTTTAGAGTGGAATAGCACCTAGAAGCAACGAGGTTACCGAGTGCATACGCAGGCGCACAAGGTACACTATAATGCGTTGATGCTGTTACGTTGTCACACGAAAGTGTTTTATGCCGGGGTCCACCGAAAAATCTGTGACATACTTCCGTAACGGAAGCAGGTATCTGAGCAAATTACCATACATTCACAATGAAACAGTTCCACCCAGGCGGACTCGAACCCACCTTCACCCGGGATTTCACGAAAGGAGCTGGAAGCTCTACCAATACACCGCCGCAGTATCGCTTATAGAAGGAACAGATTGGTCTTATATGTTCACGACAGCGTTAAAGGTGCATTTCATTGTCGTCAAGTTAAAGTAAACGTGTTTAGTACTGTTAACTATAGTGTTTAACAAGTAAAATTACTCTTAAATTAACATCACGTTATGCTGAACTCTTGGTTCGCTTAGGTTCGCTGCTGTGGTACTACCATCTAGGAACGATAACTAGGGTGAAGCAGATTGTCGTGCTAAATTGAGTCGGCAGCCAGTGCTTCGGCAGTGTTCGCGCCTCTACCGTCGCGGAAGTTAGCGGCGTGGCGGCGTCGTGAGGGTGCGTTCATTGGGCGGAGTACGAACGCGGCCACTACAAAATTTGTCTTGCGTGGGCAGGTATGCTGAGTTCCGACGCGCACTGCGCTAGGAACGCAAGGACGGCCATCGACAAGCAAATTATTGTTCTTTCTTTGCAGTGGGTTTTGTTTTCACAAAACGATCTGTTGACAACCCGTTCGGTTTCGCTTGCAAGATGTCACCCTTTGCGGACGATCCTTGTTTATGGCAGGCTTGCGCAAGGCTCTGTTGCGTGCAATTCAGTTTCCTGGCCAATGTGAGTTGTTCGAGAACTTTCCCTGGTGTCCAGCTGTCGAAGATCCCTGTGCAGTATCGAGGTGCCACTGATGTCTGCACCTAACGTGTTCACATGTTCACAGTATCCAAGACATCTCCCGCCACTCCATTCGCCAGATTATCGCTTACGCATTCCACAATTTCGCGATGACAGGTTTCACTTTCGTGTTATACAGATTCCCATGACAGAGGGATAAACCACATATTTTGTTACTTCTATTTTTTTCGCACGGATACAAGGTGGAATTGGATGAAGTGTATATGTACGGATTTTGTGTGCTTGGATGTGGTGCACATGCCTTGTACGTCACTCTTGAGTGATATGACGAAGCTATGATACTCACACTTATCTTCATCGCTGAAGTCTTCGCCACTACAGTTGGGCAGTCCGTCGCACACTAAAGACCTGTCTATGCAGTACTCTCTCGTTTCGGTGCAGCTCCGGGATTCCGAGTTCATGCAGTACTGGCTCTTTGGGCAAGTGTACTCCTTGCAGGTATCTAGAAACAATGCATACAAGGCAGCAAGTTATTCGTATCACATATTCCTTGTGTTACTTATTTTGCAATTCCGGAATGTTTCTTTTGATCGTTATCACGTACGATCAAAGATAATAATAATCATTCTCGCCTCTCTTTGATGAGAACCGATTACATTTAGGTTGGTGCTAATGAGAAATGCCGCGTGCGTAATGTGCGTCCGAACGTAGCATTTCATTTAGGCGAGTCGGCTACGCAGTGAGTGGCCCGTCAGGGTGGTCTAGGCACTCGGCTACTAATGTGAAGATCGCGTGATCGAATCACGACCGCGGCTGCTGCATTTCAATGGAGGCTAGTAATGTTGAGGCCCGAGCACTGTCCGATGCGAATGCACGTTACAAAATCCCAGGTGGTCAGAATTTCTTGAGCACCACACTACAGCCTCTTGTCATAATTTTATCGTGCATTTGGGGCGTAAAGCTTCGGAAATTATCATATTACGTAGTGAGTGATCCACAAGGCACAAAAAGAAATATTTGCCACAGCAGCCAGTGATTTTCTCTTTTCAGCAGCGAAAGACACGCAAAAATAAGAGCCTTGTAATGCGCAGTTTTCTTTAAGGCGTTTTCAAGGAAGGTTTTAGAAAGCGTACGTCATCACCTAAAAAAAATCATGGTGAGATTCTGAAGCCAACCGTTTCCTTTACTTCTTGTTCTACACCTACTAAGCAGAACAGCAGTGCTGATGGCGAAGTGTGTTACTGGAAGCGATTCGCAGCCCTCCATGATTACCTTCACACTGCGGGGAAGGTCTTTGCATTATCCTGTAAATGTGCAATTTTTTTTTTTGTGCAGTCCGATAGAATGTCTCTCCATTCAGCGTTACCTCAAATTCCAACTTGTCAAGAACATTGCCCTGGCGCTTGCGCGCATGTACTTCCGATAGTGCACAGATAGCATAGAATTTGCCGCTCTCATTATAATGAAGGAGTAGGAGTAGGCACGTGCCTTTATCTCTATGTCCAACGCCATCACTTTTACAGCATGCTTTAAGAAACGGTCACTTCAACCCCGCTTGGGAAATTATTTTCGCTGCAATGACTTGTTGTGATAAGTCACTTAATAGAGCTCCTTTTACACACAAAATGTGAAACATCATGATTAGAAACACTGCAGGGACGAGTGCTATACTTACCTTTTGGTTGAAAAGTTACGGCCGTCCAAACAAGCTTAAAGCCAATTATCTGGCCTGGCTGCTTGATAGGAGATGCCACGGTTGTTCTTAATCTGAAAGCAATTGCATCATCAGGTATTATAATGAGATAATGGTGTATCCTTGGGTCACTTGGAAACGTCGTAATAAAAATAACATAAAGTTGTTACAATTAGTAGAGACAAGAGTAATGAAAATATAGTTAAAAACTCTTTAGAAAAAAGGAACGCCGCTAGAGCGCACGCGACTACTTGGCAGGGCTTAGGGAAAAAAATTCTATGAAACCTGCTCTCCAATACACCACAATGAGCCAGCAATCTTCGCATTTCCTTTTATTACTTTTCCCGAAAATTTGACATATAATGCAGGGCCAGCATTCGCAGAGACAGTTCAATAAAACGTTTTGCGATCCCACTTAGAACTAGGCTATCCAAGAAGGCAGAAATGCGCAAGCCGAGCCAACACGGAAATCAATATATGTAATCACTTTTGAGGCATGAGCTATGCTGTGGAGCTGCGTGCATTATTCGCCTGATTTTAAGCCTTAAGGTGAAAAGATAAACAGGCGAGTTGAAAGCGATCAAGGAAGGACACATACTTGCTGATTCCGAACAGCGCCACGCAATTGTAGAAAGAAAAAGAAACAAACAAAATGGAGAGTGCCAGCGCGCGCTATGGCCCTCTTGCCATATTATGCGGATGCTTCGCAATGTTGACTAAGTATGCATCGTCGCCTTCGTTGCGAGTACTTTTGACGTTAGTTATCATTACAGAGTCTTAAATTATCCCGTTTTAACGCACTCATTCTCCCAACCAGATGTCCCTGTTCTCACTCCGCACTCAAAGAGGTTTTAGGGGCGAATCTCCTTAGGGCCGATGATTATGATGATGATGATGATGATGATGATGATTGTGGTTCGGGTAGGAAAGGACGCTAATTTCTGCAGCCCATGTAGGGAGCACGGCTAAGCGTTCGTGATGGTGGGGGATAGGGAGTGAAAGAGATAGAGAGGAGAGAAAGGCCGTAGTGGAGGGCTCCGGAAATTTAGACCACCTGGCGTTCTTTAACGTGCACTGACAACGCACAGTACACGGGCCTCTGGCACGGCCTCTGGCATGTTCGCCTCCATCGCAAATGGACCGCCGCAGCCGGGATCGAACCTGCGTTTTTTTGGTGGCAGCCGAGTACCGTATCCACAACACCACCGCGGCGGATTTGCAGGGTCGAGAGTTGTCCGTTGTCGCGTCGTACCCACGCTCGCGCTCGCTCTCGGCGAGTGTCTCCAACGCCACCTCGCACGATCTCTCTCTTCCATCTCCTGTCTTGAAAGAGGGCGAACGGCGCGCGTTGACTATTGAAACGCTCTTTCTTCAATGAAGGCTTTACCAGCTCGCAAGGTACGTGAACGCGGCCTCGCCCGCGAAGGACAACACAGACGCAGGCAGCGTCTGCTAGCGGGTTTATTGATATAAAAATTCACGCACCTCCACGAAGTAAATCATGACGAGTGGGCGAAGCACTGGGGATCGTTCGGCGTTACCGTAAATCACCCGTCACGTTGCCCACTCATGCATGTAAGTGAGTGACAACGCGTGTGTATATTTACACACGGGCTGTCATTTATGCTCTTGGTCTTCATGAGATTCCTGCGCTCCCACGTCGTAGATCGTGCCGAGTTCCGGATTACGTTTAGTTAAAGCGCACGCTGCGAATCCTTACGGTTCAACTGCGCACTAGAAGAATCTCCCAACGGCATTACATTGCAGTTCAACATCCAGTGCCTATATACAGGGTGTCTTTTTTAGTTGCGACACATTTTGAAAATTAGAAAAACATAAATCGTGGGAATGTCTTCTGTACCATTCGAGTATACGGATTGGTGGCCTCTAGATGCAGAACAATTTCCGCACTTGTATGGATAATTAGCGAAATTACGATAATTAACCTTTTAATTATCAGTAATTGGTGGCTACAGCAAATGAGTACTTTGGAGCCCGTCCTCGACACTACCTATCCAAGGAGGATTAATCCTCCTTGTACCTATCCCAATGATAAAATTTTGAATAGCGGAGTGCATGTCGGAGCTACGCGAACAATTAGTTCCCCGTGGCAGGCTCCTTGAAACCGAAACATGCCGGGGAAAAAGAAAGCAGAGAACAGTCGCTACTTAGCCGCTCATGGTCCGGCAATAAACCCAATACAGCGATCGCAAGATAAAGGCGTGCAGTGTTTGGTGGAAATATTACTGATAGCTGAGACCGATCTCACATGCTATGCGTTGTTACATTCAGATTACATCCCAAAAGCATTAACGCACACATGCACTTCGAGCAGCATCTATACAACGAAACTGGCCTCATATCGGCTAGAAGTGTCAGAAAACTCTGTTTGATCAATGACTTCTGCTTCGGCGGCTTTGCCTGTGGCGTCCGCAAGCTCCACTTCAGAAGTTTTCTCAAATTCCTAAACCACCTCTAGTCCCACGCATGGAGTCGGTCTCACGAAAGTCTGTTTCAGGAGTTCCGTGCAGCAGAGCCAAGGCTACGAGGCCATCGAGCGGAGATTCTTCCGAGGCGAGACGAAATGCCATTGTTCGGACACGCACCTACGAGCCACTCCTGCCAATAGGGGCCTTGCTCCGTCCACCCCCTACCCTTTCCGAGGCTTCTCCTGCCACTGCACTCACTGTTCGCGAGTGGCAGATGCCACGGTGCGGAGGGATACGTTTAACACGTGTTTGCCCTCCTGATTGGCAGAAGGGGCCTGTAGCTTCCACAGCACTGCACGGAACTCCTGAAACAGACTGTAGTCTACAGTGTTACAGTCATGGAGCTTCTCACAATTACGTAGAGGGAAATGTGGCGCCACCGTCTATGCGAGGTTCTTAAGGAACGCTGTGCTGCGATGGGAATTATAGTATTTGTGTCTGCTGGGCTCAAGGAGGATAAACTCCTTGGCTGGGCTTCTCTTGGCTGGCGTCGAGCGGGACTTTGACTCGTACTTTGATACGGCTCCTTAAATATAACTTGTCTATAAAACAATACCTTCGTAATCGTATCTCATTCACACGTACTACATCTTACAATAACATATTACATAATCAAACGGTGAAAAGAAGAAACAGATGACAGACGGATGCGGATTGAGCGTTGACATTGTCGTCTGTCGTCCAACGTTAGCGGTCAGTCGTTGCTTGTTACCTTTTTGCAAAGCAGTGTATACGAGGACAAGTTCTCAAATGTAAATAAAACTTCATTTTGAGTTATGCCAAAAACTAGCTCATTACGGGCTGCTGCCATGCAAAATTAATAATTATGACGCGCGGAACGCGTCCAAGCCAGACGCGTCTTGGGGAAGTGGGACCCGTTAGTAGACGACGCCAGTCCGAATCCACCACATCCCAGCATTCCCATGCATGCAGCAGCGTTCGAGTGCCACTTTTCCCTCTAGGTAATAGCAAGAAATGTTATGGTTACAGCACCATAATTAAGCAGCAAGGACGGAGGCAGACGGGTGGAAACGCCAATCTCCACCTGCAGTCTATTGTGAAAAGGAGATTGCTTCATAAAGAATGCAGCTAAAGTGACAGGATAGTTATAGGTATTAGAGGCGGACGGACGCAAGCACTAACCTCCAGCTACGGTTTATTGCAAAAGGGATATTGGCATATAAAGAATGCAGCTATACTGACAGGTTAGTTACATGTACTAGAGAGGTTGTCTATCTTTTACAGTTATGAAGAGTTTTCGGTTTACTGGGTTTTGGTTGCACATGTCAAGACACATATCAGCTTTTATCTGGCCTGTCAATGCACCGGAATTCCTATATGTAAATATTTGTATTTCCCCAAAATTACAGTAGTACACGTCACCGTTGATTCCCAGTGTCTCATCTCGTTCTTGTCCCTAATTATTCGTGCTGTGGGCTTCACGTATATTAAAGTAGCGACAAGATCAAGCCCGCACCCTACTCTTGCATATTGCAATGTCAATTTCTTAAGGCCTTAATACTTATCGACCGCTAGCTCAGGTGTTAAAGGTTCTAGAAATGATGATAAGCCCATTGTAACCACGTATTGCAAGGGGAAACATTGGATGTTGAGAGGCAACCAAGTGTGTGCGGTCATAATGAAACAGGAAAAGATACTTCAATCATTGACACAGCGGGGTTGTGAAGAGAGCTTGGTAGTTTAATCAGGTTCACATGAGATCAACTGATTAATTAGCTCTCTGCTCAATTTTGATTTCCAGTGTCTCTAAGGTTATCTTTATGGTTTACTGTTCACATGTAGCGAAATTGTGTAGTTTGGTCAATGGTCAAAGCTTCTTCGTCGACAAAACTGCTTTATCATTGGAAACAGCAGTCGCATGCTTTTATTAATAGACGCACATGTGTCCACTCGTGCTTGCTAATGTTCGAAAGCCTTTCGTGCTATCTTAAGCCTTTAAGAGCCGGTGGTTTGTCGCAACAAATGCCGTTTTGTCGCATCATATGCCGTTTGTCGCAGCAAGTGAGTCTAAATAAGTCGCAGGAATGGTTTCATTGCGCGTGGTTCTAGTTTACAAAATACTCCCCGTGATGCATATATAAGGTAACGCTGGGAGCGTAAGCTGCACCAGAAATCACTAAGTGGCAAATTTTACTTTATCACTTTACACATTGCAAAAGCACATAATGAGGGCGGGGGTTGCTTGACGCTTATATATTGCTCCGGCGTGAAGTATGGAAATGACAGGTTGATGTCATATTTGATGCGCTGTGTGTATATCGGTGCCACTGCAGTTGTACCCAAGGCGTGTCCCTATAGTGCCATTGCTGTTGTCTCCAAGATGTACCTAGAGAACCTGCGCATTCTGCGTTAGCGACGTCTACAAGAAAGTGGGACACTTTGTCAAACCCCAGACAAGAAGAAGCAATGTCATTAGGCGCTGACGTTCCTCGATGGGCCACGTCTTTTCGGCCTCTTGTCAAATCTTGTCATGAGTTAGCTTTGAGCCACTTGCCTCCGGAATTCAAGTTGAAAAATATTGGTGCCTGCTGTCTGAATTATGAATTTTGAGTACATGACCCATTGCCATTATTATGGCGTCAGCAGACAAGAACCTCTTCGTCACTGGCTCTTTATCTAATACTTAAATCACCAACGCAACTAACTACCATAGTTGTCATCTGCGGAGTCTTAGACTAAGCAGACGTATGCCTATTAGTGGCGCAATTTCTCTAGTCGACACGTACTTATCGCTTTCTCCGACTGTTTCGGTTATCTGTCCTAAGCTAACACAGACAGACATTAGGTTCGCACATGACTATCGCGGAAATGCCGTACAAAGCACGTAAAACGAAGCAGCAGTGTTGGAGAAATGGCGGGTCCCAAAGGACCAGCGTCGAATATTACTGTTGTTCACAAAGTAAAGGAAAAAAAAGATCGTCTCTACCAAATTCTCACCGAAGGTCGCACAATGCAAGAGCTATGTAGGGCCCCCAGCATCGTGATATTAGCGGAATGACTATACCGCAAAAGAAACCACTTCACTGCGGAAGTGTTCCATGCAAGCGCGACAAACATATGGACATAAAATGGCGCACAATAACGCAGTAATACTAATGGCGAATCGCGAAAAGCAAGAAAAATGAAACGTGCTGGAGATATTCACTCACCTGACAAGAATTCTGTTCCTCTTGGACAGCTCAGTCTTCTCATCAGTGTTCTTGTAGTACTTGAGATCGCCGCAATAGCGTTTGAGCTGCACAGGATTCACCTTCAAGTTCGAGTAACCGTCGAAAATGGCAAGCTCCGCTTCGCCACAGTTCGCTGCGGAATGGAGAGGGGAAAGAAAAAAAAAGCTCACTATGAGTCCCTTTCCCACTGAGACAACAGGTCTACGACGCTTCCTTCCTTTTTTTTTTCTTTTTTTTTTTTTGCAAGAACCACCACTCACGCAAGTTTAGGAGGCAAATATTGGCCTTACAATCTGTTTATTTATTTCGTTTGTTTGTTATACATAATCTCAAGGCCTAGTAGGCACAATAGAAAGGAGTGGTGAAAATATGCAATATTTGCAGTACAGAACAAGAACGGAAAAACTAAGCTATGAGGTTCGCTAATCAACGGGAAATATTCAAACTTGGTAACAGCTAGATGTACGTTCATGGTCCCGAATATCTTTCCCGCCAGATAGTGTAGGCAGAGCAACTAATTACTACATATCATAGAAAGAGCTGTGAATTGGTATGTAAGATTCACATTGTGCAAAGTTCACATGAACATACGCACGTGTATTGGTACTCTTTTTTTATCTTTCTTATTCTTCAAATCACCGCCCACGCAATTCAACGCTGTATAATACGCAATTATGAAGCCAGAGAACGAACAAACTTTATTTTATGACCAAGAACGCGTTTTCTTTCCCTAGAGGTGGGCGACTTCCTAATTTCAGGTAGACAAAGCTTACAGTTGACGTGCGCGCCCTGTCTACCAGGACGAGCTGGTACTCAGTGAATCCCGACGTCAGTAGTTCGACGCTATAGATTTTTACTACCCCACTGCCTAGCAATATATCCTTAATTTTTTTCTAAATTAAATATTTCGTCTACCTGTTTAAAGCTTAGCTGGAAACCATTGCATACCTTACGCTACAGGCACTTTGGCCCATTTCACAGTGGGGCTGCCAAATCGATTTCCGTAACCTCCCAGTAAATGCAGAAAAAGGTAACTGCTTCAGAAGCAAGCTGCCCTATAAATACGCGCTTTTCACAAGAAGAAGACAGCAAACGCCTTAACATTCTCTGATGATTTGAGCTTCATTACGTTGTTTATCCTTACTGCCTTAGCCTCGACAATGACGTGGCTTTCGCTGTGCTCTCTTACCATACCATCTTACTCAGTGTCCTAAGACTTCTTTAAAAGCGGGTAAGTTCACGTTGCAAGGCGGGTAGCTAACGTCTCGGCATTTGGCATCAGTAAACGAGGAACGCAATCAGGTGAATGTTTTTCCAGCGAAATGCGCGCATTATATGGCGAAAGGTAAATAATTACGCCGAGCTTTTCTCGGGGTACCTCACCAATGCTGCCCTTTAGCTGGAGCTCTAGGACGCGGATATAAATGTGCTTGTCATAGTCGACACGTATGAGCCAGTTGCAGTCGACGTCCTTGGGGAAGGTCTCCGGATATCCTGGAGACACCAGGTCACCGCCGACTCCTGTCAGCGTGCCGCCACAACCGGTCACGTTTCGCGTGGATTGCGGCGGGTGGATGAAGCCTGCGACGAATTCAGACACATTATTTTTTTGCGTGGCATTTACAAATAACGGGGAGAGTTAATTCAAGGGGAAATGAGAAACATGACTTATAACACGGAATACGTATTACACTTTCCTTATACTTACGTTGTTCGCATATCTGGTGCTTTTTTCATTTCGGACTGTAGTGAGCATTCCTTTTCAGTTTAACAATTGTTTTATTCGTAACACACGTTGCAACGATTTGTGCATAGCTTTTATGACGGTACTTTTTTTTCACAATGCCGACCTTATATTCACTGCGGCGCTTCCAAAGTGCTCTGAAATAAATATATCTGACCATAAAAACTGTTCACGCAGACATAGACACTTAGCGCTCAGTTAGCCGTGCTTCTAGACTTAAAGGGCAATTCCGGCAATTTTTCAGTGTCTACTGATCTCAATAAAATTTTCAATATATATTCTCCTCGGTACTCTATTAATATATGCCAAGTCAAGCGGGTGTAGGTCATTTAGTTTTCCTGTAAATGAGTTTTTAAAAATTTTAGCGGATTCTCATGCGGGCCACCCTGTGTTAATGACGTCATCACCTCCGTGCTGCCTACCCGAGCCAGCGGGCCTTCAAAAGCAAAAGGGCGATACTTCAGCGCTCAAATCTTCGCAGTCAAGATAGAAAAGCTGACATAACTGAATATGTTGTCGGATGACCTCGCCACTGGCACTTCTTTGGCGCCACTTCCATATTCCTGGTGACTGGAAGGTTGTGACGTCACCGTACACGCTCTACAAAGCATCTACCCGTTTCGATTTCGGTTTGAAGACGACTTTCAGTTGCTTATTTAAAATTATTGGTTCGTTTCTGAGCACACTGAAACGGGACTATCAGTACATGAAAAACATTGATATCAGAACATGGTGAAAAAACCGCCGGACTTGCCCTTTAATACTGAAGCCCTATGTGGCCAATGGCGATGAGCGCATAAAAACCTAAAACGGTGTGCACTCGTTCCGTCGTTGCCGCATTAATTGGAAGGGGAACTATGCTTTCGAAAGAGTACGCGCCACCTCCCCTGGCGCATAGTCTCTCATTGATGCAATCAAACACACCGCTGCATCAAAATACACACTAGAAGCACCAAGTTAACCAATCGCTGTGAACCTCAATTGGATTAAAAAAAGACAAAAGCAAACTTTCGCCTCTATTTTTGATTGGCACTTCCTTTAAGAAGAGACTATCGTTCTACAATAAGCTGAATGACCTAGAGCACGGGCTACGAGATCTGCCGCACCGAAAAATACATTGATCGTTTGCAGTGTTAGAGTCCCAGATTTAATTAGGAAGGGATAGACACTTTCCAAAGCATTTCTGTAAGTGGATGGTTGGTCGCTATCCGCGCGGTTTCTGCTAGAACACTATCCCCATCGCTCGTCCGCTTAGAAGGTAGTGAGGATGTTTTTGGCCCGTGCTAGAGCCTTTTACCAAGTGGTGAAATTCCTCACACGCGAGCCAGTTCGCCACACCTGTTACTTCCTTTCTCTTTCTTTCACCCGCATCTCTATTGTCCTTTCCCATTCGCGTAGCTTGCGGCCAACCAGACGCCTTAATGGTGAGCCTCTCTGTCCTACACCTTTGCCTTTCCTCGCTTCCGAAGGAACACAGCTGCGTAATATGCATTGTTATCACAGAGGCTTGTTAACGCCTCAAACGTGCGATGTTCAACGTTGCACCCTCACATGAATACGAGTGGAAGTACGGGTCATTGTTCCGAAAATTGCCAAGACACTTTAAATCGTTTACAATTACTGTAGCACACAATTCGTGTTCAATTATGTCTCCTAAATTACCGTAGGCTCGTTCATAAATAAGGACACGCCGCCGATTTGCCCCGAGATTACGTTTTAATACGAATGCATTAAGGCGTGAAACGATCGCGCGAAAAATAAATCGAGCCACTTTTCTATTCGCGTCTTTGTCGGAGAGGGAATTGCCTTGGTTTTCTAGGTCTTCGTACAAGCGCGTATTCATTTACCAGAATGTGTAATCTGCCCGCAATGAATTACTTTCGTTCCCGTGCCGCCAGCACTGACTGCCTTCTCGAAATGTGCCTGCACCTGGGGCACTTTTTCATATGGAACAGAGTGCGACAGGGTATATGAGAAACCAGGGGGACACGTTCCCGAAAACCTCTTTCCTGCATCAAGATAAAGCACGCCTTATTTGGTGCACTGTACGAACTGAGAAAAATGGTCATCTCGGGGAGACCTCTCTTCTTTTTATTTTTAATTTTGCAGAGTTTCATTGCAGCCATAACGTAGGTGACATCTGTTACTTTAAGGCAACGACGAGGATTATTACCCCACGAAATTGATGGCGAGAACAGATTTCGTTTCGCTTTGGTTTTTCGCAGGGAAGGCCTCACGCTCTTGCACGAAATGAGACGAATATCGCCAGGGCAAGAAGACAACGAGTAATGATAGCTCTTAACACGGTCATCATCATCACAATCAATATTTCTGCTGATGACTCTCGCAACGCTGAACATCTTTCTTGAGAACTACCTTTTCTCGTTCAGCACTGATACCATAGTAAAGGCGAGGAAATCAGCCTGAAAAATAACAAAGTGTGCCCAAGTTGTTTCTGAGTATACTTTTCGTTTACGTATTATGTACGTATTTCGTTTAGTATACGTATTTCGCTTCGTGCGTTTTTTCGTTGCTGCGAAACCTCTGATCATTCCACCTGATTATGCGCCCCGCTCGGTTTGAAGTAGCTCTTTGGAGTGTGACTCGTCGCGTTCATTGTCTTTTTTCTTTCCTCGCAATGAAGCTGGTTGTTCAGACGGCATTCGCAGTATACTTACTCGAAGAAATGATACGGCCCGCGATGAAGAATATCCCGCAGGGTTGTTTCACGGTGCTTTCTTTCGCTTCGGTGCGATGCGCGTGATGGAGGGGGGCCCGGTGTGACCCGAATTTATCGCTTCAGCTTTACTACTTTTTGTAGACGCGTTTGCGCTGTCTCGGGTGCAGTTTAGAGGATTGTAAATTATAGCACCGACTGCGATAGCTCACTGCCTGAAATCGTTCAAGCGCACTGCCATCTTCACTTGCAACATAACAACGCAAATGCATTTTGTTTCTAGCAGTAGCTGAAGCACGCATCCTTTACAAGAAGCTCGCTAGCTCTACAAATTCTGAATTAGAACAGAATGTCGAGTTATTCAGTGAATATGCCTCGTTGAAAAATATAAGCGTTATCTAATGGCAAGGGGAAGAAAGGGTAGTGGACCCACCATGGTAACTTAGCGGCTAGGGTGTAGCATTGCCATCTTCGCGGTCGCGGGTTCGGTCGCCGGCTACGGCGGCCGCATTTCTATCTGGGAGAAATGTTAAAGACAAGAAAAAGAAAGAAGGAAAGAAAGAAAGAAAGAAAGAAAGAAAGAAAGAAAGAAAGAAAGAAAGAAAGAAAGAAAGAACGAAAGAAAGAAAGAAAGAAAGAAAGAAAGAAAGAAAGAAAGAAAGAAAGAAAGAAAGAAAGAAAGAAAGAAAGAAAGAAAGAAAGAAAGAAAGAAAAAGAGACTCCCTCGAGCTTAAGTTGACCGGCGGGTGAAAGTACCCCAGTAAGTCTAAATAAATCCGCAGGTCGCACACACTTGAAGAATGTCTTTGCAATTTTCAGGCTGCACCACATACGACGCTCGATGGCAAATTTCAGAGAGAGTCTAGTACAACTATACTTGTATATTTGTACTACACATAGAAATACCGTGGGCTTCATATGTACTGCAGCCACTTATTGCAACAGCGTTCGTTTAAGCAAGCTACTTCAAAGAATGCCATGTTTGAGCTTACTCTCAGCCTTCCTCCTAGGCTTAGTTTGTGTGTCACTTGTTGGGTGTAGTGCGAATAAAACGTCAAGCTTTTAAAGTGGCATCTGCGGATGACTCTCCACTATGTGAAGCGAAATAGGCGGACAAGCCTCTTTTTCAAACGTACTCGAAGCTCACAGATGGGCTTACCTTCGAAGAACAACACTCTGGAGAGAAAGTAAACAGCGGTTTTCTGCGACCTTACCACCAACAGAAAAGAAGGACCTCTTTCTGGAGCTCTTCCTAAAGGTTTCATTTTTAATTTATTTTATGTTGCTTAGGAGACGTTGGCAATTTCATATAGGGCCGGCAGCTCCTTTTCAAAGCTAATCTAGTGCAACCAAGCGCATATATATAAAAAACAGTGCACAAAATCTCACCTAAAGCCGGCTCGTATAAATAAGTCAAACCGTGAAAATTGCATAGTAGGATGTCCGTTCACGTGGCAGAACAAGAAACACCTACTGGCGGTAACCTCGAACCAACAGCAGGTGAAGCAGTGGCATGTTCCGAAAAAAAGATGTAAAAACACATTTGGCAGCGGTGGGATTCGAACCCACGCCCTTTCAGACTGGTGCCTAAAACCAGCGCCTTAGACCACTCGGCCACGCTACCGCCACGCGCGTCATTCCGCTTTGCTAGAGAAGTTCGGTTCAAACGATTGCGTTTGTTCCGCCAGGCCTGCGCTAGAATAGGCCATTGTACTTAATACCATGATCTATCTCCGCTTTGCGCACTGGCCGCTCTCCACCACCTGTGCACTTCCTCGATGGAGCGGTATTCAACGCATTGAGGTTACGTCACGTGAGCCACACACGCAAGGACATGAGTTCAACAATAAGCAATACGAGAAGTGTGCATTGCAATTGCTAGCGCTTGTGAAAAAAAGTACAGCGCTCATTGGAATAAATATGAGTCACAAATGGACGATGGTATTGTGACGCTTTTCCTTCTGGTATTACACCTACTATCGCCTTCATAGCGGTCCACTATTCTGCCTTTGAAATTATGTGAAAAATATTTTGAGCGTCCTCTCAGTAACAAACGTTCGTGTACATACATTTCTCAGGTGTATTACAAGTTCACTGACATTTTGCGTCGCCTTTGATCAAGCGACATGCTCACTGGTATTCGCACTGACGTTATCCGCTCCCACGAGCACTCTCCCGTTTTGAACCTTTCTGTGCGTGTGAGCGAGTGACAGTACGTATGCTGTTACGCACGCATAAGTATTGTCACTTGCATTTTAAAATTATATATACATTTCTGCCAGCAGTGGTGATGTTCTTCCAAGGACATTTGATATGTTACTGTCTTCTAGTTTCACTAAGAAAACCTCAGATACGAAAAGGACACCACAACAAGTACGAGTTCGTCGTCAAGCAAGTTTGACGAAGGCAAAGTGCGGTTGTGTAAAGAATAAAGTAAATGTAGGACTGACAGCGTTCACCGCGAAGCATGCAACTTGCGAAGAAACTGCCCCGTATACCAGTAAAGTTTGTCAAGGGATAGCCCTTACTCTCGTCCGTGAACTGGTACATGCCGAAGAAGCCAGTGCGCTCGTGAGCGTGGTTCGTCTTGAAGATGATCTCCATTCGCGGTTTCATGGTGAGAAGCGGCACGGGCACCTCGACACCGCAGTACCGCCCGACCAGCTGCCGCACATTCGTCACGCTTATGGTGCTGATATCCACGAAGTCGTTGAGGCACCTGCGTCGTTGTGTACAAGTTACACTTAAATGGACCACTACTTAACTTAGTGTTGAAATATAAAATTGCTTTTGCTAAGCAACAGTTTTGAATGTCCGTTTTCATGTGCAGCAATATAAAGTTCTTAGTGAATCGCCAGTATTGTGACGTATTTAGCCCGTTACTCAAAAGCAACAACAACAAAGACGTTGACGCCGACAAAACATTGCTCAGGCATTCTCACTCGAAAACATTGTGTGAAACGCAAGAACCCATATTTCTCTAACGTGCCTAAAAATAAACTCCTAATCATTATCAATTTGACGAACCTTAATGAAGGGAATTATTAAGCACAAAATTTGCAACCTAGAATAGAAAAGTTGGGGAGAAGAACGATTCTGATAGTGTCGGATGCCTTGCATTGCGGAGCGAAGTGTCCGAAAGTTGGGCTAGCTATCGCCCGTGCTGCTGTAAAGCTCCACTGAATAAACACAAGGAAAAAGAAGCTAAACTGCGGTATTTTAAGGGCTACGAAACTGAGTGTTCAGTGTCAGTCATTGGTCCTATGGTCTTCTTAAACACTTGTTGAATGTGCTTCCGCAATGTATATTCAGCTGCCATTCAGCGCACATCACAAGGTTAACTCTGTGTGCGAGTGTCGTTTTCGTCACGCTATCCTTTCAGCTGTAAAACCATACCAACTAACCCAGCTGTCCACAACAATAAGTGTAGCTCATGATGGGGGAACTGTTCATTTCTCCCTAACGCATCTACAAAAGACAACATGCGCCCTCTCTACTAAACACTCGACCGCCACAGCTCTTCTTCCAACACCTAGGAAAGCATGAAAAAATAAACAGTGATTTTGGCAACGTGCATTAGTTAACGTCTGTGGCGTTCTCTCCTGCGGTACTCCTGGTAAGCCCTAGCAGTTATCGTAACTGACTGTACACAACGACCATAAGCATGCGCACAGGGGCACAGGGGTCGCCAAACCTGCACCAGACTTTTACATTGCACGTTCTAACCCAAATTACCTTGTTAGGGGAGGGGGGGGGGTTGATGAAAGGAGGAGGTGCGTGTCCCCCCCCCCCCCCCTTCTTTTGTGAGGACCCTGCGATAACTTATGTTAAAGGGCACCCACCATTGCATTCAATTGCCACAAGATCCATGGATATTGCAAACCGCGTCGTCCACACAAACTATGATGCGAACAACTTTTTTGCAGTTACGGCGACCATACGAACCCATACTTGCCCCTTGGAAAACGGCGGTTCGAGGTCGAAATGCAGGAATGTAATCTTGAGCGTCTCGGACTCTTGTCCCTTGAAGAGGTAGTAACAGTGCATGCTGGCCGGGTACGGCTCTGGGTACTGAGGCGACGAGAAGTTGCCAGACTTGCTCGCCAGGCTGTCGAACTCCATGTGGCAGATGCACAGAACAGCCCTTGCTTCTAACGTCAGCAACATTAGCCATTCAATAAGCGCTATAACTGGAAGCATCTGGAAACAATAGAGACACGAAGGCGTTATTAGTGTTTCCTACGTCGTGGTAGTATACGAAACGGGTGCAAAAAAAGAAAACAAGAAGAAAGTTACGAGGAACGAGGTAAGCCAATCCATGAACGTGAAAACAACTCAACCCGAATCGACATTCTTGTTCAGGGCGTTTCTGAATAATGCCACCTGCCCTGCAGAGCCTTAGCACACACATCTGGTGCTATTGGTTTCACCGGCATCCTGGTTTTAAGAAAATAAATGCACAATTTGCAAAAATATGCTCCCCTTGTCTCTGCTGGAACCTATAGCTTGAGTGAAGGACTGGTTTGTACACCGCTTCCAGATAAACAAAAATGTTCTGTTTATATAATGAAATGTACCGAAGAAAGAGCAAAATTTTTTTATTGCGATAACAACTATATGGACAGTCTCGGCTGGTTTTTGCCGTCCCCGTCACCGCCGTCATGACCGTATATGTACATGTATGTATATATATATAAAAGTCCCGAAGAAAAAATTGAACTAAATGCTTCTGAAGTGCGGAATCGAACCAGGAACCTCTCGCTCCGCAGCGCGTGGCGCTAACCACTACGCCACGAAGAGCAGATCCATCAGTGAGCTAACGGCGAGCCTGATATACACACCCTTTACCGCTGGCAGGAGTCAGAGACGGCAGGCGCTTATGAGCGTTTCTTCATTACCAGCGAGATGGCGCGAGGAGCGCAACGGTCGCATTTAAGTCTCGGCCAGCTCGCTCGCTTCTTCTAATATTTGCTCAGGAGTTGCCCTTCCGCTGTCTGCTCGCGCGGTTGTCTCGTGGTGAGAAGAAGAGGGATGTTCCGAGCTTTCACCGTGATGTCCGCGCTGATGTTACGGGAGCGTACGAAAGTCACTCGAGCTCAAGGGACGCCGCTAAACAAACAAACAGAAAATGAGCGCGAACTATCAAGTGTCGCAGCTCGACACTTGAAGCACGCTAGTTCCCTTCACTGCTTCGGCCGCCTTTGCAGCTGGAGCGCTGTTCAAACTGCGAGTAGCCATTGTGACAGCTTATTCGCGCTCGTTCGGTGTATATCTGTGCGTTCGTTTCGTGCGTTCTTCACTTGACAGTTCGCGCTCATCTTCTGTTTGTTCATTTAGCTGCTTCCCCTAACTTTGTATGTGTAACACTGTGACACACTACGTATAGTGTCCTTCGTACCAGCACGCGCTGCCCACGGGAGGCGCTCACTTAGCAAGTGCATGTTTGCTACAATTAATATTGCTCCTGAAGCTGCGAGCCTCACTTCGTATAGCATCACATTTTCTTGCTATCGCATTCATTGCTTCACCCTTTCAGCGAAACAGTGATTTTTTTTAGATGCAAAAAACATGGGAAGGTATGCTACGTCAGAGCCGGCTATTCGAAAAAGCGAAGTGTTGCAATAAATACCGTACGCGAACAACGAAGGTTCCAATTTTTAGCGGCAATGAATCGTCAAGTAGTCTTGTTTAAAGCATTGCAGAAGTAACCGCAAATATCTCAAAGTTAGGTTCTTTTCCTATGTTATCAACTTTTCTCTTATGCGGCTGTCATCTTGTCTTAATCACGGTCCTTTATCGCTTAATTTTTTGTTTATATCTAGCCTAATTCCCCTTCGGTGAACAAAAACGGAACCCGCACGTGGTGATCCAAGTGATAATGCTGCTCTGCTGCTGAGCAAAAACGCAAATGTTTTATCTGTCGAGCTGTCGGGTGCATTTAGTTGGAAAACATTAAGCACACAACCCGCATTATGAAAAAACAAAAGAGATACCACAGTGCCATTATACCGTACCACAGCGTTGTGCTGTTGCAGTATGCCCCATGGTGTGTTTGTGTAGTGTGTCAACGGTGGGGACGATAACGGTTAGGCCTAGATACCCATTCCTGCAATGTGAACCACCAATCCCTGTCACTTTGAAGATAGCATCCCTTAAAGTGACCGCCGACTATTGACTTCATTTTCTTTCCCTTTTTTCTTTTTGAGAATGCGCAGTGCACGCTATACTTTAAGTTCGAGTAAGAAAACTAGAGCCCTCTGTAGCCGTCTTTTCTGGCGCGCGCCTAAGGGAGAAACATTTATGAGGACTTTCTATGTCTTTCGCTGCATTTTGCAGCCAGTCGGCAAAGTTATGTCATCACGCAGCGACTACCGTCCCGTCATCCTCGCCATCGGAATCACGAAGTCGATTTCCTGTTACCGATGCTGCACTTGGGATCATGGTATTGCTATTGTCACACACGCGTGCTTGTTTCTTGCTTTGTTGCTATCTCTCTTTCTTTTCTTTTCCACTGCGTAGGAGGCGCTAAGCACCAAATCGGAGGCTGTTTTCAGAAGATTGCTGGTCTTTCGCGCAATATATAGACCATCATTTCAGGGGGACTAA
The DNA here is from genome assembly GCA_013339685.2 of Hyalomma asiaticum. Classification (NCBI taxonomy): domain Eukaryota; kingdom Metazoa; phylum Arthropoda; class Arachnida; order Ixodida; family Ixodidae; genus Hyalomma; species Hyalomma asiaticum. The sequence goes on from CM023486.1 coordinate 46,582,178, forward strand.
AGAGGAGTTGCTGTCGCTCTGAGGAACGCCAGAGCTGCATAAACCTCGGTAAATTGCTCAATTTTTCTTCCGTCAGGCAAACCCGTCAACTGACAAACGCAGACAGCTCACTTATACGTCACAACTTCCAAATAAAAGTTCTCGCATTCTACTTCCTGAGGGAAGCAAATAGCTCGTAAACACAGACGAGGTCGATCTCTGAAAGCAAGCTCGCCATGAAAAGTGTCCTTGTACAAAACAGTACAGGAGCTGCAGTAGTCGTTCCTCATAAAGTGGAGATTGCAACATCGATGGCACTAAGACACCGGCCACCAAGCATGAATTCTCACAAGATAGGAGACACCTAAAGAACACTCGTATTCCACGCCGAGCTAAACAGCCTCCCTGTTAGCATGCATGCACGATTCGCGTTCGAAGGGGAAGCATGGCTCTGGCCGCCGCCGGCGATGCAGCACCGTCATGCGCGGTTGCTTTGTCCCGTAGACGTCTGTCAAAGCAGCCCGTCCCTCGGGCATGCAGGCGGCGTGCGATAGAGAATAACGACGTCCTCCCCTGTTATACGGGGCTCGCTGGAAGTGCCGGTTACGCGCGCGTGCTAGCGCCGAGATCCCTGAGAGACCGATGCCTTAATGTACACGGCTCGACGCTGCGCCGCCACGGACTTCTCTTCCAACCATGTTGCGGACGCAGACAGCGATATATGCGCCGAGGCAGCAACACGCCAATCTTGAGCGCCTATAGGGAATATACGGGAGACGCATCAAAAAACAAACACGACACTCGCATCGATTCTGCCTGCGCTACTGTGCGTCGTGCGTGCTCTCCTTGCATGAAGCTCGAAGTTGCCAGGGAGTCATCGAAGCGCAAACGCGGAACAATAAGCCGCGCCGTTCGGCAATGAGGAGGAGCTCCGAGTTGGGGCTCGCCGAAATAGCTCTTTGGGTAGACAAAAAGAGCCCCCAAGGGTACGCGTGCGATGAGAGTCTCGGATGAACTCGCGGCTCAAGTGCCGGCACGCTGCAAGTCCTTGTGGAGGAACGTGCCGAGTCTGTAAATAGTCCCTTCAGTTGATACGTCCTTTATGTTCGTAATTTATGGATTCGGCGAGAGAGAAGTCGTCTCACTGACGAACGCACAATGGCTACTGTTGCGGAATGGTCAGCGCCCAGTATTTGTCGGCTTTCGCGTGGAAATAAGCAACGTAACTTCAGCAGTCGTTGGTTATAGTGCAAAGAGAGAGAGAGAGAGAGACGGAGAGAAAGGAAACGGAGGAAACGTGGGGAAGTGAACCAGACATCCAGTATGCTACGCTTCGTATAGGGTTGTTGCGTATAACCTGGCCGTCTACTGATGTGTTTAGGTTAGCGAGACGTGACCAATAGCTTGTAAGTTTTCCGGGCGCATATTTATGACGCAACCATGGGCATGCCTTTTGTGTCTACCAAGGCAACATACTGGTATACGCTAATGCTGTATGGACGTTAAAGATGTTATATTGCTTTTTGTAGCGGTAACCTGATCGTTACCAGAGAGTTCTCTGGTTCGTTACCTCAAGAAACTTCGTAGGAAGCTGCAGTATTCTGCTTATTCTGCACTCATTAAAATAACTGACAGCGATCCGTGTGATATCTGCGGATGCGGGGAGACGGTTGAACACGTATTTTGTTGTTGTCCTCAATATGAACCACATAGACAATCTATGGTCAACTCTTTCAATGAAGTAGATGATCGTCCTCTTTGTGAACAGATAACCTAAGAGCCCCAACCCCATCTATAGTAACAGCTGAGGAGCCATTGAAGGTACTTTGGCGCTTTCTGAGAACATCTGGTTTATATGAGCACCCATAAGCCTGTGGTACCGCCCGTGCACGCCTTAATATTTCCTCTCTCTCCTCTACTTCCTTCTTTTCTTCCCTTCTGTGTTCCCTCAGCGTAGGGTAGCCAACCTGACTCTTGTCTCGTTGGCTCTCTCTCTCTATCTCACCCTATCTCTCTCGTAGAACCAAATTAGCGCAGAAGACGACGACTGGTACAATGAGTGTAGCTTTTGTTCTGATTACTCAGTATTAAAAGTTAACAAAACAGGGCATGTAAGAACATCCTCTCATATTAAGCCATTTTAATAGTGCCGCATTATCACTTTGCTTTGTCGGTTTTCTCGATAATGTTTGTTTTCAGTAACGCAAGGCTATGCAGCACCAGCAAACAATATATCTACGGTAAGCTAAATTTACGAGAAAGACTCGCTATGGTATAGAGAAAAGTTACTCCCCCTTTTCTGAATGTGCAGTGGCTTATCTTAAGACGTAGTGAAGCAAGCTTCGGGTTCTGGGTTTTGTTTGGTACTTGCATGCATCCGAGTTCGTACACGGTTTTCCACCACAAATTGAACATTTACTGATAACTGTATCCCTATAGCCTTTCCGTGGATACAATGCTTCAAGGTTCATCTGATGGCTGATTGATTTCTTGGGTTTTACGTCCCAAAACTACAAATTCATTATGAGAGACGCCGTAGTGGAGGGCTCCGGAAATTTCGACCACCTGGCGTTCTTTAACGTGCACCGACATCGCACAGCACACGGGCCTCAACATTTCGCCTCCATCGAAATGCAGCCGCCGTGGGTGGGGTTCGATCCCATGACCTTCGTATGAGCAGCCCGGTGCCACAACCCCTAGACCACCGTGGCGGGCTACGTCTGTTGCACAGAGACTGCGTGCTCATGCTGAAACGTCCTCATTATCATCTTTTTACACATCTTTTTGCGTCTATATAGTTGTCACTGCATGCCCTTCTCCCGACTTGAAATTGACAGATGAAAATAGTAAATACAATGTGGAGCAGAAACAAAGTTCTCGCAGGTGCGTCGCACTATGGATGTTCATGATATGTTTAAGCATTGGCCCCGGAGCCGCCTATGGCGCATCGTTTGGCATTGAAAAATGCGTGGTGAAGTGAATCGAAGTATTTGTGTCAATGGAGTAGTGTGCTAACATAGGTGTGCAATGTAGTACGTCGAATGCACAGTGACGGCTAAAACGTAGCTCATAGCCCGATGCACAATCTGTACACTCGCATTGTAATGCAGATATCCGTTTCATCAAGGAGAGACGCAAACTACAATTCGATGACCTACAGTCAACCCGACAAGTCCGTGCCTAAAGTCAACGACGCGCAGTGCTTGCCTAATCCAGGTCCCTCAGCTCGCGGTCCGGATAGAATTTGCTGGCTGGTATTTCCGTCCGTACGTTTAGCGGCCATCTTCCCTCAGTCTAGCGGAGTCTGCGTCCAATCTGACAACATTGGTCGAATTTGCGTGGAAAGCAGTGGTGGCTGTGGCACATAGTCACCTTGAGGCCATGTGTATTTGCTTTTTCGGCGGTGACTGCAAATGCATTTTCTGTGCGGCAAGAAAGGCGACCCATGTTTGAGTTCTCATTCGTAGATTTTATAAGGCTTTTATTCAGACCTCAGTGTCTGTGTGATATCAGATCAGTGACGAGGCAACGGCCACTTCCATTAGGCACGTTGCGTAACCAGAGTCGAGAGTATGCAGGCGGATTCAGCGAGCGCGCCTCCGGCTGAGTGAATTCGACGAAACGCGGCTGCGCCTGAACCGAGTGATCACGTGGCTTTTCGGTCCGCTTTAAGGCGTCGTGCCCCGCACATGGGATTATGGGGGATTTTTATCGCAATAACTACCACTGCCCACACTGCGTGGTAATGGCGATAAGTGCTTTCCCGAACGGCGATTCTCTCGCTACGCAACGTGTGCTGGTGGGTGGGGCCGTCGAATTTCAAGCGGCGGTTCGGGCGCAATGGCGTCCGCTGTGGATTGTGCAAGGTGGAAGGTGCCCAGGAGCGCTTCTAGGAAGCCAATTTCAGCTCACCTCGTAAGTTCTATTCTTTGTTGTCCATTTCTCTGTCTTCCTTTAGTGTGACTGCAACAATTCTTATTTGCGCGTGGCTGTTACACGCCTGTACGGATACTGCTGGCCACACCGACGCCGACTTTTCAATTGTGTAATCCTGACGACCGTATCGCTACAACAAGTTCGTCGCTATTAGAACACGAGAGAAGCGTAAATCTCTGGCTCGTTGTCTTTCTAATACATGAAGTTGCTGTTGTCCTTCATTTCGCACCCTTCTGGTCGGCATTGAGGCAGCAAAACGAACGGCCAACATCTTAATTCCTACGACTTGATAGTCCCGAGATCGATTCAACTTTAGCTTGTCTTTCATTGACAGCCGTGCACTAAACTGAACCCATAATTTTTATAGTATTTAGAGTATTTCTCAAGCATTATCACGTTCGACAGTTATAGCATTTCTGTTCGCTATGACTTTACCGAAAGCCGTAGTCCGTCAGGTTCAGTTCCTCACCGAGGTACGAATGCCATTCAAGTCCCGTGCCTTCCTTCAATCGTGATGGCTTTTCTCCTCGCGCGTTTTGCACGATTTGCATAATTTTTCGTGAATCCATTTCCGCCCCTCCAAATCACTCGCCTCCGTAAACAGCCGCGAGCGTTTTCAAGAAAGCCTTGCACCCCATTCGCTGTCGTCTTATGCGTGATACTGTGCCGAAACACTTTCGCCCAATAGACACGCGGAAGTTACCCTCGTCCATTCCCTGTAAGGGGTAGTTCAATCTCGTCCCAAAGGCGTGCCAGCATCCCCGAGGGCCCTTTCTCATGGGCGAGGTTTTAACAATCGAGTGGGGTGCGCGGAACTCTGCGTCCAACGTCGGACCAGGAACCCTGGGACCGTTAACCTACTTAGCGTAATGGAGCCACGACGCTGGCCGAACGAGGCGTTGTTCAACACGGTCCTCCCAGCGCACTCCTGCCGTACGCGGCAAAACTCATTAGCGATCGAGAAAACATTCTCTATGGGAAGAAGCGTGGGCATTACGCTCAGCTTCTTCCGTGTGCACCAGGTCGATGTATTACTGGAGGCGGTTGTCTTGATTAGGCGCTCACGGCTCGCCTTTTATGAAGTACACGATCCGACGGCCTGTCAGCGCTTACCAGTGAAATGAAATGCCCCTTGTCTGATGTAATTAGTATGCTCAAGGATTTCATTAGGTCACTGGTCCGTCCATGTGCTATTGCCTGCAAAGCGTTTCCCCGTTTCTATAACGCGCATCCTCTCTCATTAGATGCGCATTGTTCGTGTGCCACTGCTAGGGAACATCAAGTGTCCGGATGCATCGAAGCTTTAATCCCAGAAGGTGGGGCAGCGATATGGGTTGACTCCGCCGCACTGAAGCTGCATTAAGCGCGTAAGCGCGTAAGTATATACAAGATAAGTAAGTTAGAACACTCTCGTTTGTTTTTCTATGTTCAGTCTCGAATGAAAGGATCATACGTAAATTTTAATTTTCCGGATTAAATAATTGTTGGCTTCTCACACTATAGGGCCGCAAGGTCAGGTCACAGTGAAGCTAGCAGCCTAGCCAGCTCCGCTGTGACCCCCGTCCTCATCCTCACTTCCGTTTCGACCTCCTTGCTATTGGCCTCGAGATCGAACGAGGTCGGCGCCTAGCGGCGAGTGGATGAAGCTCCCAAGTGTGGATAGCTCCTTGCGTCGTCTGCTAGCCACTGCGCCAGATGTAGTACGTTTGAATTCTCTGAGCCGGTGCAGTGTTGAGTGCTTTCATGTATTCTTATCCAAGCATAGAAGTATTCGTTATAGTATTATTTGCCATTGCGCTGCACTTCTTTCTCTTTCTTAAAATCACTGAGTACCTGTGTCATGAGCGTGCTATATGTCATCGTAGCACATCCAATTTGGCAACATTATTTCAGTTTGGATACTGCTGTACATTTCAAGCGCATACGGCGAAGTGCACTTAGCGTCCTTCTGAATAAGTCAAGCGGGAAACAACCCGTGTAAATTCAGTACTGTAGCGATTGGTGTAAAACTTGGTTAATGACCCTCAATTCATCTAAATGCAAGATAATCTCTTTTACCCGGAAACACTCAGTTTCTAATTTTCCTTATCACATAAATCACAACCCGATTTCTCCTGCCACTACATACAAGTACTTAGGAATTCATATCACGTCAAATCTTTCCTGGAATCTTCACGTCACAACTATATGCGCTAACGCTTCAAAGTCACTGGGGTACTTACGTCGAACCCTGCGAAATTCTCCCTCCAACATCCGCAAGCTAGCGTTTCAGACATTTGTTCGCCCGCAGCTTGAATACGCCTCTCCAATATGGTCACCCCATCACAACAACTTAATCAGTTTATTAGAATCAGTACAAAATAGGGCCGCTAGGTTTATCTCTCATAACCATACTTACACATCCAGCATTTCACGAATAAAACAAGATATTTCACTTCCACCACTCAGTGCTCGTCGGGATTTGGCGCTCATATCATTGTTTCACAGGTATGTTTATGCTGGTAAACAGTCTTCCTTGCGGCTTGAAGTTTCACCTTGCACATCTCGCAGATTACATAATCACCTCAGTTTCACTCGCATGTACGGAAGCACTCACGCGTTCAATTCGTCGGCGCTTTCTCGTGCCATCAGATTGTGGAATGCACTTCCGGATTCCATTGTGTCTGAAAAAAATCCTGATAAATTTCGTCAGCTCATCATTTCGCATTACTCGGCATAAACTTGTCAAAATGTACTTCTTTTTTTTTCTCTGGTTATGTATGTTTTATTAGTTCATATTTATGAGTTATTCTTTTCGCTCATTTCTCGTACTCTTATGTTTTTTCTTTCTTTGAATCGCATGCGCGTTTTACCAAATGTGTCGGTTTCTTGTTCCTTCTGATCTGCTTTGATTGTATATGCGTAGAACTACTCTATTGCTCCTTCTTTTCGTTGTTAGCCAATAGTTAATATGTTTGTGAAGCTATGTGCGTACTTTTATCCATTTCATTCTGTATAACATGTATTCACTATGTGTGATCCTATATTTTTTTGTAATGCCCTCCTTACTCAATGCCTCCAACGAGGCCTGTAAGGAATCTTTAAATAAATAATAAAAATATCGCCGCGCGATATGCGATTGTGAGCATGACGGAAAACACAGGACGTTTTTCGCTGGAAGAGCACAATGTTATGCGCATAAAAATAATCATTTTCTTGTCACGGCCACACAAGTAATAAGACAGCGATACGTTTGAGTATTAAAATGTTTACTTAATATAGGCGTGTAAGTGCATGTGCGTGTAAGTGATACAGAGAAGTGCACAAGCTGCTCATTCAACCAAATGCGTAGTATCAGTCTTTTTTTGTTGTTGTTGTAGCCAGGAGTGAAAAATGAGCAAGAACTGAACGCTAAACTCTTTCAGTCGCGTAACGACAATATCAACATTGTAGAGAGGAGAGAATTTAAGTATGGTGGAAGAAAATAAGACCGTGAGAACCGCAGACGAAGTCAAACTACGAGGCTGGGTGATGTCAATGCCCCGTTGAATAGCACATCACGCTTCCTTAACATTCAGTAAAAGCGTTTTGCATGCATCCTGCACTGACGTGAGATTGAAGGATGCATATATTACCGTTTGACTGCAATTAATGATTTTATTTAGCTAACAACTGCCTCAAACTGCTCACGACAGAGCGCCGCAGTGTACATTGCAATTCGCGCCGCGGAACGCCTACCCACACTCACACGGTGACAGTGCTGCCATCTGCATGTCGATCTCGAGGCCAATATCATAGTATAAGTGGGGGTACAATGCTTAACCTAATACCCTCCGCAATTCCCCTTCCTTACTGTCACATCATTTACCTCCCCCCCGCCCTTTTTTATACTATACACTCTAAAAACTGGAGCCGGTGAGTAGTGAAACGGCCAAGCCGCTCTTTACGGCATCGTTCTGCGCTAGCAAGGCTCGGGTAGAGTGAAATATATTGCTTACTCTTCAAGAAACAAGCGTGATGTGGCCTTTGTAATCTACCTTCATCTGAGAGATTGAAATGTCCGTATACACTTGCGGCATAAGAGAGCAAGAAGCTCCTGCTCTAGATACGTGATGTTCGCATTCGCAGCCGCAAAAACGGCGGCTGGGGTGGGGAGCGGAGGGTCTCCTGATTGCGAAGATTATTCAGGCCGTAGGACCCGAGTGAGCGGACGACTGAAGAAGACAAAATCTGCTTTGTGAAACGTTTCTCGAAGCAACTAGCAGCGACCTTCCTACGATTTCCACGTACAAGCATACAAGCTTCCACGTACAAACGCGTGCAGTGTACGTTTAACGAACGGTGCCTTCCTCGACTGCGAGCCTCAATCGACGGGAGCCATAGCATGCTAACTGCCCTGTGTTTTGCCTGGATCGAACGGCTGTACTCGTGCTAGCGAAACCCGCCAGCCTGCACGCCTTGGATTCTTTGATTAAATGTGCGAAACGACGAGGAATACGCTTTCAGCGATACAGTAAGCTATGGTTATGGTCGACAGCTGGTTTCCGAAGGTTGGCTTATACTCATAAAGAAAAAGGCATCGCTACTCCATCGGCATACAGCCGGACGACTGCCATGAGCACGTCGACGTTGAAAGTACTTGCGAGCCGTCTCGTTCGTAATTCGGGTAAGTACATGGCTGTATCCTAGACACCCCTGATGGCAGATACCTGTTCTTTAATAGTATGTAGAATTACGAAGAGTGCGTATTTTGCGATCGCCAGCGGTTGTTCGTCGCACAGACGTGCTCGACGGCTTCGATAGGACTAGGGTCGCCTCCGTAATGAAACGGGTGGGAGCGGAGCACCCGCCGGGTGCCGCTTTCCTTGGCTGGTGTTGATGAATTTATGACGTGCTTGCTCAGGTGCAATTTACGTATTCACTAACCAGCCCTGCGAACGTACAATAGAATGCAAGCTGATAATTGGAATGCGTTAATCTAAGAGATTACATAGTCCGCGCGTTTGGATTAACAGATCTGTGTGGCGAACTACTACCTATGAGCTAACTGTAAACATACATTTGTCCTGTGCGTACTTCTTTTTTAATTATGCAGAACCTTATTTTACCGCTAGCACTACATCACAGGTAAATTATCTGGATTATAGATACTGGATCTTAAGCATAAGGCTGCGTATTTCGAATGTGCTGTGGGTTGTGTGTTTTGCCATTGCATGATCGGCGTGTATGTGCGTTGCTGTTCCTTCGGTGTCATGCTAGCCTGCATGTTCTATGTTCATTCTAATGTAACTAAATGTCTTCTGGTCGTTGTGTGCTCGAAAAGCGCAGTGTTTCTTTTTTTTCTGGTTTCGTCTTTGCTACTCCCTCTGGGCGAGCACTAGCACCTAATTTGGTGGGGTAGTAGAGCCCTCCTGAAAAAGTGTGCTAGAATCGCCTTCATGTTCTCAGATTTAAGTAATACACAAAAGAATCCCCTTTGGGGACGTTCCGCTACTCTCTTGGCGAGAGTACCGCGGTACCCTTTCAGGTGGAGTATTAAGGTCATGTGTCAAGGGAGTTACTGCACTCTGCGTGAACTGGGTTGATCTACTCTGAGAAAGGGATTTACATTAGGGACAAGAAAGTACTCCGCCAAAGTGAGTGCCCAGCACTCTGTGCTTAGAGAGTATGCTGTGTCGCTGGTGGCCTTACACGTCTCCTTTCCATCCTACTCATCCTCGCTTCCTTTTCGCGTCTACCCTCACCCCTCATAATTTGTCACCATAGATGACTCGAAGGAATCATGAAATATGTCAGAGCTTAAAGCGTTCTGATGTGGTTGCGCGTAATGTTAACTAGTTGAGAATTGTTTCAGCTTAACGACAGAGGACACTGAGGCCTTGTTTGAGCACCACTGTTGCGTGTACTGAATATGCCGAATGTTCAGGTCACGACAGACCCTTTACCTCGACCTAGAACAGCTTCTCTGTTAAAATTCTGGAGATGCGTATGCATCGCTTTTGCAGTGCAACGCGTCATTAGGCCTCGTTCGCGTCGCCTCCTTGTTGGCTCATTGAATTCTGGTGGTTTTACGTCCCAAAACCACGGTGTGGTTAAGGGAGACGGCGTAGTGGAGGGGTCCGGAAGTTTCGACCACGCTTCTTTAAAGGAATACCGAAGAGCAAAACGATTTTTCCCCTATCAGTAAGCAACTCTTTCACAATACCAAGAGCACCACCCTCACGGCGCGGTATGGCACTTTGTAAGCGAGAAAACGTGCTAGAGGAGGATACAGGTGGCGACGCGACCATGAGCTACCTTGGCAATGTACCAGCTCGGTGTGACGTCATAAATTTTTAAGGCGGCTGCTAGGGCGGAGATAATTGTCCGCTGATAAAAGGGAATGGCATTGTGTTCGTATGCAGCAAGTTAATATAGCAAGTTTCTTGAAATTCCGTGCAGCCAATGCAGACAAAATACGAAATCAGACCTTGAAAGCCGTGACGTCATGCTTGCGTTCACGTGCAGGAGTTTAGGCGGGAAGTTAAAAAAATGAAACTTTGACCTTCATTTCCTCCTTTAATATTGAACCCCAGGTGATGAAATCAGCGACAATATAATTTTTAAAGAGAGGTGTATCACTAAACTGCTTTAGATTCTATCTGTCCGATTCTAATCCTTTAGTGTCGGCAGTTGCTTGATGCTCGTTGAGTGGAACGAACGCTTCGATATTCACACGTTATTTACACGTATTTACAGTTTTAAACAAACGTACTTCCAAATGCATCAAACAAATCTCATCGGAGCGGTCGTTGTTGGGTCCTTTCTCGTCCGCTGCTCCGAGTCGTTCTCGTCGTTCTGGTCGTTCGTTCTCCCGGTCCCGCTCCTACCGTCCCTTTGTTAGCTCCCCCGTCTGTCCCTCTCTCACTAGTTTGAGTGACAGTCGTCGTGCAGTACTTAGAAGCATTGTTAGTAACGGCAAAGCCCCCGCTACTGGTCGTTCCGTGGATTTCAAGAAACGAAATTTATATATAAGGAAAAGGGAGGGCGCGCACATGCGTTCGCAACACTATCTTTAGTGTCTTTTTAACGTGCACTGAGATCGCATAGTACTTAGGCCTGCAGCATTTAGCCTCCATCGAAATGCAACGGCGCGACCGGGATATCGCATTCTCGTAACAGAATTGTTTTCTCGTACCTCAAAATTATAGTCCGAGCCATCTTATGTGTATGCTTTAAGTGGTAGTTCACAATTTTTATGCAGTATTTTACTTTGAGAAATTGGAGTTTGTTCACTAACGTACCACGTGCCATGACTGAGGGCTTGCTTGGTCGGTTTGTTCGGGAAGCGGTCGTAGCGGTATCTCGATATAATTATTTTTGCCGGGCGCCGTCGCTGACACCGGACTTGGTGCGACGCGAGATCTTTGACGCTATCGTGTTAACGAGTACTGCAACACCGATTCACGATTGTTGTGCGTGGTAACGCTGATTACATGCCGTATAACTCTTCATATTCTGCAACGCGCTTAACAGCGCAGTCTGCCTGCCTAGACAATGAGCAACACGCGCTCAATGAGGCAACGGTTACAAACAGAATATCCATTTCCATATCACAGCTAAAGCGTTGTCATCTGGTTGCGCGGAATGTTAACTAGGTGCGAAGAATTGTTTCAGTTCAACGAGACAGGACATTGCGGATTTTAGTACTCTCCTATAGTGCGTACCATATATGCAGAGCTTTCAGGTCACGACAGACCTATCCATCGAGCATTGGTTACGCAGTTCACCATCTCTTACTTAAACGAAAACTACATTGGCGAGAGATTGTCCCATCAGATCAGACGAAGCCCAGGAAAAGCCACGCAAAGTTTCGACTTGGCAGTGGTTGTGAGAACCTAAATGCCTATAAGTTGCGTGGAAGTGAAAATTGCGTGCCTTTTTTTTCTTCACCTTGGCTTTATCGCGCATAAAAAACAGCCGAGAGCCGGTACACGTTATGGGCATAGCACCGATGGCTGCATGACGTGTGTCAATTAGACGTGACTGCTGCGCTGCATGATTACGCATCCATTTAAACGTGTTCCAAAGGCAATGACCCTAAATATCTGAGCCACCTCTGAGGACTAGTTTCTTGCAAATGTTGTAGAGCGGTCTCCCGTTTTCGATACCATGAATATTCGAAGCAGCAGCACATTGAAATTTGTTGGAATTGAATTTATGGAGCCTTGCGGCCACAACTGACTTCATTTTGTTTCACAAATAAGGCATCGGCTTAAAATAGTTGGGCAGTTTGATGCTAAGAGCGAAACATTGGAAGTCGTGACGTATTTTAGGATTGTGCTCGGGTTCTTCAGATCGTATTCGAATATTCTTGCGGGGGTATTGTTGTGGTAAAACAAGTTGGTGAGTGGTTTTAAAACATCATTCCTTATTAAGGAGATATTCTTAAATATTTCACGCGAAGGCGACCTTGAAAAAAGATGCGGTGGCAGGAAATATTGTAAAAGAAAGATCGAGAACTCGCGCTTCCTTCACATCTACAAAAATGGGCACGGAAGAGGGCGAAGGTGCGCCTAACCCGACTGACGTCACCAATCGTGCATCAATCACTCTGCATTCTCACTATTTACTCCACGGTTAACGATACAGAAATCAGGCGTGGGTTATAGCCACGTGCCATCGCCGGGTTTGTACCGATGATATGCGGGTATTAGCCCAGACGTGATCGAATGTTAACCTTCACAGCCTATACGGCGAATTATGCGATGTTCGCCTGCCAAAGGCTCCCGGTTCGAATCACTGGGTCCCGGGATCGATCACCAACTGCCTTGGACTACGCATCCACATCCCTTAAGCGGCAGTCAAGGACTCCCAGCATTAAGTTTCGACCCTTGCAATGAATGTAAATTGTCTCGCCTTGTGTCCGCCGTCACCGCAACGCTCCCCATGAACGAGCCGTTCCAGGAGCCGTCCGCCTTCGCCCCGGATCACAGGCCATGCGATCGCCGGCAGGTTTCTGGTACCATTGCTCTAGCCTCACCAGAGACCTCGCGGAGCGAGGGTTGCACCCTCCACAAGGGTCGCCGGAACGGGAGGAACCACACAGCCGCACTCATCGGATCCTCTGGGGCTGCGCCACTGGGTCGGAGCTAATCCTGCATCAATCAATCAATCAATCAATCAATCAATCAATCAATCAATCAATCAATCAATCAATCAACTGTGTGTCCAACAAAAGTAGACAAAGGAGTGGCGGATAAAAGCTGTCGCTTGGCGAGCCCGCTGCTCCAATTACACGACTTCACGACGGCACAGAGGGTCATGTACAAATCAAAGGACAGAAAGAAAGAAAAAAGAAAACGAAGATACACTACTTTCAGCAAACCAGCAATTTTTTAATGGCTGTAGAGCAAGCAGCGGCGAACAAGAAAAAAAAGCTGTCAATCAATCAATCAATCAATCAATCAATGAAACAAATAGCCAGTCATTCAATCAATTTATCGACCAGTCGGTCGTTCACGTACTGTCTGCTTGAAGAATAGGAGGAATCAGGTGTGGATCGATCTTGTTAACGTTCTTAATCAAAGAAAGGTCTTTGCACCTTTCCGTAACGTACGTTGCGTTGGCGCCTCCTCGAACCTATGCGCATATATTTGCCACACAGTTCACATTAACAGATTCACTCACTCTCGGTTTATCCCGTAAGGCGAAACACGCTCTTCAGTGTTTAGCCCGTAATGTTCGATATAGGACAGTTCCCGCAAGTGTTCGATTCCTGGGTGTGATATTGCACAGCAAGCTGTCATGGCGGAAGGCTGTAGACTGTCTTCGACACATCACTGCAGCGGCGTCATGCCCTCAAGCGAGTCGCCGGCATGCACTGGGGTAGTCACCCAAGGTCTATGTTCGCTCTACACTCCGCCCTTTTAACCGGTCGGATACTTTACCAGCTGCCGTTGATACGTCCATCAGAGGCCCATTATGAACGCCTAGAGGTTCTAAATCGGAAAGGTATTCGTTTGGCCTTAGGAGTTCCACAAACGGCCTCAAACAAGAAAGTGTTATTCGAGAGCCAATCTCTACTATTACGCCTTTTGGCCTCTCAAGCCCTTTTGATACAACTCCTAAGACTGAGTGAGTCCTTACCTGGGAAAACCCTAATCAGAAGACTCAGAAATAGGCCCATGTCTCCTTCTATGCCGCTCTCAGTGCTCTACAGATGCTTCGTGCCAAGAGTCCCAAACGTAGACAACGAAGTGACCCTCCTTCGATGCTCAAAGACGTTTTCTACGAACTATGCATTCCTGGGCTGAAATCCAAGCGATCAACCCCTCCTTTTGAAGCATGCTACCGGGTGCTTGAGTATTTATACGCTAAATACAACGGCTATCTACATGTATACACGGATGGATCTGTTAGTATGGACACGAACAGCTGCTCTGCGGCATATTGGATTCCATCTGTTTGTTATGCATGGTCTGGACGTTTGGACAACGTAGTCTCTTCAACGGTTGCAGAGAGTGCTGCTATTGCTGCTGCACTACGTAAACTGAAGAATGGACCCACAAAGCGAGCCGTCATTCTCTCAGACTCTAAGTCGTCAGCTCAACAACTCTCTCGTGGAACTCACGAAACAAGTTCTGCCGACAATTGTTGGTATCACTAAAAAAGCGGCCCAAAAAGGAATTAGAATAACTTTTCAGTGGATACCTTCGCATGTTGGGATCAACGGCAACGAAAGAGCAGATGCCCTGGCAAACGCAGCGCTTTCAAGACAAGCGACGATAATAGCTTCTGTTAATCAGATATTAGCAAAACAATCAATTCGTGATCATTTCCGTTCTTCGTGGAAGCCACCCCACCAGCCTTTTGTGACAAAAGGGCTTAGCCGCAGCGACTCAGCTCTGCTGTACAGAGTCAGAACGGGGGCCAGCATGCACTCCCGCATGGTCTTTTAGTGTTAGGGGCGCTGCTACGCCATTGTACACAGAGTGCAATGAACTGGGAGACATTGACCACCACACATGGTCCTGCAAGCGCTTTTGCACTGAGAGAAAAGCATTCATGGACAACATGCAAAAAAGAGGGTTTCCACATGCGAGCACTGAGAAAATTATATGTAGCGCGGATCCTCCGGCTACTCCCTCAGGACCTAAATAAAGTTCAATGTCTGTCTGTCTGTCCGGAAGCTATACGGACGGTTCGCAAAAGGGTGTCAGCCCTGCTTGTAACATTTCTCCAAGAGACAGGATTGAGTGACACGTGGTGACTAAATCGATGAACAAATCGTAAAATACAATTTAGAACAGGGAATGTCGCAGGAGCCAACGTTTCGACCAAGCGGACTTGTCTTCGTCAGGGCGACATCAGCGCGTCAGGGCGGCAACAACGTGGTGACTAATGCGAAATGGACAGAGACGCTCGGGCGGAGCAACTGCCGGCCAGGTCTGCCAGGCTAACTCCGCCTGTAGGCACAACATCACTATCGCTATCTATCACTAGTTCCCGCTACTACAACAAAGAGAGTCCTTAATTTCTCTAAGAATACCGGACTGGGATACCAGATACCAGACATTAGAGAAGGCACTGTGTGCGTTGTGATTGTACGTGCGCATCACTTCATCCTACCCCCGTTATCATACTTCATCCGGCCAAAGGCTTGACCGGAAGTGGGTCAAGGCTCTTTGACTTTCTTACGGGACAGCGACCCTATTGGAAAGACTAAATAATACTTGTCTTTTCACTTTTTTCTTTGTTATTATTCTTTTCTTTTTATTTTCTCCCTAATTTATTTATTCCCCCGCCTTTATTTCCCTTCTCCCTTCCCCAAATGCTGGGTAGCCAGCCGGGTGATTTAATTCCGGCTAACCTCCCTGCCTCTCTCTCTCCCGCTCTATTATCCTCAATCCCTTTCCAGCGTGTGCAGATTAACAGGCCAGAGTGTATTTGCTCAGGTCGACCTGTCTCCGCTAAGTCCTCGCGTTCGCTCTCTCTCTCTCTCAGTGCAGACTCGGCAAATGAAAATGCGAACATATCTGGGCCGTATGAATCCCTTATATGATCAAGGAATGAAAGAAAATGAGGGAATGGGAAACAGTAAGACACAAACAAGCAAAGAATAAAGGGCCACGCGCACTCAAACCTTCGCTTGTGCCCTTTACCAAGTAGGGTAAGGGGTCTTGAATTAGTTATAGGGATAGTTCAGTGGTTTTCATTTGCGCGCACTTCGGGGAAAGTGCGCAAAAATTTAAAAAAGAATGTACCACGTGAATGGGGGCTCGCGCACAATTCGCATTGGCGCTCTCCGCCAGGTCACGAACGCGTGATCGACGATACGTGGGGAGAAACAAGTAGTTAACGTAGCGGAAGAGCAAATAACGCCTGGTGGTTCCTAGCACCTTATCACCGAGCACAATTAGCCGTGCGCAAGCTCCTAGTCTTGTGGTACTTTTTCTTTCAAATCTTACGCACTTTATTAGAAGCCTGCAAGAATTGAGACCACAGCGCCCATTAACATAAAAAGGCTCTATGTCCGGCACTAATTAACATGCTTTTTCATTGAAGAATTTTCCTTTAAAGAAAAAGTTTAAGTGGGTCGCTAATTAACCATGAACAGTTACGTGAAATCATTAAAAGCGATCCGAGATGGTTGGGACGGTTAACTTTAATCGTGAGATGGTTAACACTAACTTGGCTGCATGCTAGTAACGCACATGAGGATTTTTTTTTTGTTCTTTTAATCCTGGCGCAACTTCACTGTAAAGCCCTGTATATATTCTTTTTCTCTACCTTAAGGAGTTATAAGCGTCCAGTAGCGCTAGCTTTCTTTGTATTGAAGAACTTTGTAGCACAGCCCCGCCACGGCGGTCTAGTGGCACTCGGCTGCTTATCCGAAAGTCGCGGGATCGAATCCCGGCCGCGATGGCAGCATTTCGATTGTGTGGAAATATTGAGGCCCGAGCTATGTCAGGGCAACACATCTACATTTCTTGGCGTTAGCAACAGATCTACATTTATTAGGGTTAGCATTAGCTCCTCTCGCCTTAGCCTATTTCTGGTTTCTAAAAGGCATTAGAATGCACCAACATAAGTAGAGCGAAAAATACAACTACGCAACGTGTACGATCTCAGTGCTGAGCGTCATAGTCGCTGATCACCTGCGTTCCAATGTGCTTTTCACTTTGAATTCACCCTTGTTTTCACGCCCGCGAACTCGCACACACAAGAACACGTGCATACGCCTTTCTACGACCGTTGCGAACCGAACAGTCGCGCCATGGCAAGCTTCTCAGCCTCTCCTGTCTTACACTTTTCCGATTCCAGTTTTGCTACACCCTGGGACATGATGCCTGCCAATGAGCTGCACGCAAACGCACGTACCAGTTCCACCCGTTTCCTATCCGACGAGCCTCTCAGTTCAACGCCTCATTTGCTACGACCGCGCAAGTTCCCAGAAAAATGCTGCCAAAAGCATCACACACGTAGACGCATACAGGCAGCGGCAATTCACGAGCAGCCTCTACTGCAGCACGACTTTAGCCCGCGCGTGCAGTGCTTACACCCTATACTTCCACACACATCACGTACATTCCCGCATACACGTGGCAACACACCGAGCATGCTCTTGCAAAACCGACCGGGTAACGAGTCAGTACATTTCCGAGCCATAAGGCGGTAGCCGCCCAGTTTCGCAAACACCATTTCCTTTTTTTTTCTTTCTTTTCTTTCTCTCAAGTTGTGAGGTGCGCGTGTTCTCGTTTATAGCATCCGCACTCGGTTAGGCGCAACTAGGTGCCACTTTGGTTTCCCAGCCCCTTATGCCGCCCGCCTTCCCGTCCTTTCCCTCTGCTTTCTGCTTCGCTCTATATATTTCCCTATTTTCCTGCGCCGCAAGCGTAAGAAACAAAAGCGACTGCCGGCTATGCAAGGCAGAACAGGGAGCGAGTTGGACTTCTCGGAAGCGATGCCATTTTTGTAGCTGCGCAACTGAGGTGACGCCGACCGAAAATGGGGAGACGACGTTCCGTTTAGGTTTGCCCGTGTATATCCCACGTCACTCGCGCGCGGCGGCCATGTTTCTTTCTCTATCACTTTCTATTCCCGAATCCCTATAGGTTCCTTTGCTTCTTTCTGCGCAGTCTCCGAACCTGTTCTCGAAGTGTCGTAGCATTATGGACTGTATGCCTAATGACGCGTCGCGGAGAGCTTCCTCCCTCACTTTTTTGACCGAGCTTCGCATATGCATGTGGGTTTGCGTTGTGATGACTCGCTGTTGATAATGGTGGTGGCCATGTGCTTGTATACCATGGTGCAGTTCTTGAAACGACTGCGGCTGCGTATTTTTTATTTTCCTCACGCAGAGACGCGTTATCGGCCGGAAATGCAGGGCCAGGAGCCGGGGATATCAGTAAACGTTACCTGCATGTCTCTCCTTCTATTCCCTACACTCTCTCCCTCTCTGTACATTCTCAGCGGCGTCTCCCCGAGTAAGATGGTGCATGCAGATGCGGAAAGCGTAGGAGCACGTAAGGAAGCTGAAAGCGTGCAAGGAAGTGATTTTGTGTTTGTCTGTTATCAAAGCCTCGCAAAGTCCGGCGCAAACAAATTGGCCACGGAGGCTCGTGGGCGAATATATGTTTCCAAGAACGCTTCTTTTTCTGTTCACTATGGTGCGTTCCTTTGCGATTCCTGTTTCCTTAGCAGCAGTTTCCTGAGACGTTGCCTTCCGGTATTCTTAGGTTGTTCGTGGTGTTGACTTAAATTTCACGTATGGGAAAAGGAAAACGAGACAGGCAGAAGTGGAAACAAGTATTCCCTTGGGTGCACGATCTATGATCATGTCCTTGACAGAACACGAAGCGGATAGCGACTCCGACTTGTCGCTATGCATAATACAGGTAGGCTTGGAACATCGATTCGCACTATACCGAAAATCTTAGCATTCTAACGTGTGCTACCGTTTTGCATGATTTCGGGTAAGCGTACGTGTTCTTGATCAGCTATCCCCTTTTCTTCTTCTGTCCGTACACTTTCTGTTGCTGATTGGCTTCGAATGTTTCTTACTGTTACAACTAATAGTTGTCGACGCTCGGTCGATTTGATGTCATGAGCGAGGAAAAGTCTCGTAACATGGGTGTCAGATATCCTAGAACTTTTTTTTTTTTTGGCGACGTAGGTGTTCACGCAGCCGCGGTGTTTTCATTTGCTACGTAAAATTAGATGCACAGGCGCTCGAAAGCATCCCGGATACCTTGAATTAGGAGTGATTTCATGTTATACGCTGCGGCATATTCTGATATCACATGTTTATGGCTGCGTATGTGCTCCCATATGAATGCACAGGCAACGGTATGAGAGATACTTACACTTTGTGCCTCTCTGTGGCGAGCGAATATATTAAAATTCCTAGTAACGAATATTCATTATATAAATACCTATACTTACTATAAACACTCCTATAAATACCTATACTTACGAGCAGCTTTGTATGGACGAATGTATTCCCTGCCTGTAATCATAGGTAAACTTGAAGGGAAAGTGCTGTATATTACGTTCCCATGGTGATCACAAAGCAGAAATCACGAATGTCACGTGCCCTGTGTGGATGAAAGCGCCAGGGCGACTGCAATACGCCGAGCTGCCAGCGTGGCAGCGCATCGAAGCAAGCGTGCGAACGAGAAATGCCCGAAGAGATTGCTTTGTGGCGCTTCGTGCATGCTTGTCAATGCCATATTCGTAGGAATCGAAATGCCGCTGACACGAGGCCATACTGACAAGTGCGGTCCATTTTGTTTGTTTAAAGGGGCCCTGAAACGATATTTTACTCGCTGAGTTTTGCATAGAAACGGGTTCCTGGTATTTGTCTGAGATAAATGCAAAAAGAATTTTCGAGATCGATGCAGGCAAACGCAATTTATTCAAAATAAAGCAGACGACAGATATCGGCATCCCGAGACGTGTACGCTGGTTCCAATCAAAACGCGGCTTACATCTTGCAGAACCGGAACCGTGCTGCCCACCGTGGCCTTCCTACCACAACAACCACATGGGCCGCGCAACGCTCCTTGTGTCAGTTACAAGCAAAATGAAATTGTAATGCACAAATTTGTACCTTTTAGTAGCTTTAGCAATCATAAAACGCGTTCTCAATTTGAAATTTCTAATATTCGACGCATTGTAAGCATGTCATGCATATTTTTATTCCTGCTGTTCCTCTCGCTTGCCATAACTGTAACTTGCTATAACCATAACTCGCTTGCCATGAATATGGCCTACTTTGCGTTTTGTTGATCTAATCAACACTTACTTAACTTATCTCATTTACATAATTTATTTTTATTTGATTAATCATCTAATTAGGTTAACACTTATCTAATTTTCTTTTCACCTGCAACGTGAAGGACACTTGAGAAATCTGAACGTAGGTGATGTGACGTCATGTCTTGGCGCTAGACAGGGGGCTCCTCTCCAATTTCTGTCTCGTCGTTGGCTTGCGTACAAGGCTGTGTCTATAGAAATGGCGAATGAGTGGTTACAAAAGCCTAATATTTTAATCTAGCGGAACGTAAGATAGCCGCCCTTTTAGATGAGTAGCAAGGGGTGAACTGCACCTGAGCTACTCCTGTTCCTAATTTATAATGTGGACAATGATGACGCGTAGGTTTTCTGACGACGAGTTTTGCGAAAGTATAAATCATCGCTCCTACATAAAGACATTCATGGGTTAACCGCACGAATGTTAAGCGGGCATCCTAATCGCACGTGAACCTATCTTATGCTACTACACACGTCGAATCCACGTTTTGGACGCGCGAGGCACGTAAGGCCTTAATAGCATGAATACATTACGCCGAAGCGTGAATACCAGATGGTCTATGAGACAGCTGTATACTAATAACTTGCGTAAGTTACTAGCGTATTAGAGATTGGCGGTGGCCCATTAGACGTTTACAGGGGTGGACAACAGATATACGACTGGAAAAAGGCTTTTTTTCCTTGAAGAAATATATAATGTATACTGGAAAACAAAACACAATCGGCTTAATCATAATACGCTATAGAGACGCGTGAGCGACGACCATAAATACGCTCAACTCGTACGCAGCAAAACTTTGTTTTCGAAACGCACGGCCGGGAGACCACGTTCGGATTTACGCCTAATGAAACAGATATCGCAGTTCACGCACGGATTTCTCTCAGGTTCCGCGTCCGCCATCACTCTGCGGGGCGCTGTTAACGGCGCGCCTAAAAGCACCTGTGTTCTGCATTTAAGCCGATTGTGTGCGCTATCCCAGCGGAGGGTTGAAGCGATAGTGCGGAAACGTAAGAGGGTAAAAGAAAGAACCCAAGTCCACACACACACACATAACGTAGTACGCAGGCTTGATTACTCGGAGCCAGAGTGCCGAGGAGGGAGACATGATGTGCCCTCGAAACGAATATATTTTCTTGTTTTCCATGCAACTGTCACGACCGCCCTCGCCGTACGCATTCTTCGGTCTCGGCTCGGAAATGCTGTGCGTAACCCGATTAGCCCGTTTCCTGCCGCTAATTACGCAATTAGCCAAAGCTCTCCACGCGGCCGTTCGCAGAGGGAAGCACGGCGCCCGAAGCGTTTCCCTCGTTAACTCTTTGCCACCGCCTTTGTTAGCGCGTGGCGGTCGAGAAAAGCCACAATAAAAAGCAAAACCGGCTGGCAGAATCTCTGCTAGGATCGGGTAACTTTTCGATTGCGAACGCTAAAGTCTATAGTAACAGCAGGAAGTTATATAATGAATGGAACTATCGCGAGAAAAACGGTGTTTTTATCGGCAGCGGTTCGGCCGGCGTCAGGCTTTGGCGGAGGTGTGTGGGTGGGGGGGGGGGGGGCAACATCCGTTGGCAATAACGTTGTCATGCGTTTCCTTGTCCACCTGGGGTTCTTTAACCTGCACTGACAATGCACAACACACGGGCCTCTGGCATTTTTGTCTCCATTCAAAATGCGACCGCCGCGGCCAACGTTTGCGGCAGAGGTCGAACCAATGTTTTCGCACGGAGCCTTAGCCGTGCTCCCGACATGGGCTGCAGAAATTAGCGTCTTTTCCTTAACCGAACCACAATCATCATCCTCGTCCTTTCAAAGATGCATATATTCATTTCCTTCGTAGAGATGAATGGATGGACGGGAGATATAGAGATAGAGAGGGTAAACGGCATCGCCGATTCAGGATTACAGATTTAAGCGTAATTTAACAGTGGCGTTCTTCTGCTGTAACACGTCGCGTGTTCGATTTCCACTCTCGGATGCCACTTTTGATTAGACAAAAAGTCTTTGAAAACTTTATGCGCTTTTTGTTTCTGACGTTAAATAATGCCGTGTTATTAAACATAACCCAAAGCCGTTTGTCTAGTGCCCATGGCAGGGAATTACTAACACAACGTGCTTCCACTTCTAATGCCGAGGCTCTAGGCTCACACGGCAGGCTATTCATCATTTTCACACATATCAGTTCCACCGTATAATGATAGAGATTAGAATTCTGAGCTCGTATTCATGGCCAAGAACGCTGCAGTGTCCGATGCATCAAGAGAGCAATGTAAAGCTGGGTCATTCATTCCACGCCAAACGTCCCAGACATTGCGCTCGACCCTCTCCAATTCTATTGTAAAAAATTGTGGACGTTCATATCAGTGCACTATTTGTCCTCAGAAAGTATATTTTGCGAAAAAAAATTTTTTTGTCTTTTACAGTGATTTGAACTTTGCCGTTGTGGGTGAAACTTAGGTTGCGAAAAAATACTCTAAAAAATACAATACTTCACGGAACACCTTAAATATCTGCTATTTGCTTGAAAAGGAATGGCACTATCTTATTATCACCCATTCACAACCACTACTATGTCTCGCGCTGTGCTTTGTGGTGAAGCAATGCTGCAATTCTGCGCCCATTTTGATTATTTTTTAAAAATTCTACGACTATTACAAACACAATAAGACTATATCACATGGCTAGACCGTTGGCAGTAAGCGTGTTAAAAAAGTATTGAAGTCGACGACCGAGTAGTTTCGAAGTGGAAGGGGCGCAAACATTGCAAAATGCGTGACATGCCCCATGTTCAGGCACATGTAGAGTGGTGATGCGGTCAAAGTAAAAATGCACGCTTGGTGTCATTTTGAAGAGTAAACAAAGGAGACTTATTTGTGAAAGTTTAATCGGAGTGATATTTGTTTTAGGTGAGAAACAAAATTTTATGTTGAGCGTTCGCGGCGTGCCTGGGCGCGGGCCCGTAAGTCCGCTTCACTGCGTCGTCACACTTCCTTGGGACAACGGAAATATGCCGCGCCCACGCGGGTGGCAAGTTCGTGTGCTGCTGTGAGTTTTCACGTTGCTGAAAACTTGAAAACAGCGTACATGGCTGGCAGAAGGTTTCGGAGAGGCACTAAAGGCTGCCGGTGAGTAGTCGGAGCTGAGCGCTACTTCATTGCCACGGCACTACATGCGCACGTACGACAGACGCAGCACTCGGGTTCCAGCGACACCGTCAGAAGCATGCTGGGCAACGCATCATCTCTCGATACCGATAAGATTGACTACCTTCATATTCAGCAATGTATCAGTCGTGTCCGCTGCAAGCTCGAAACAATTAGCTTAACTCCAACCGAATTTTCTGAAAAGTGTGTAGACATGCTACAAGAGCTAAAGTTGCACCACTTCGTGAGCAAGGAGCAAGCAAAATATTTAAGAGAGCTGAAAACTAACCTCAAGGACGACGAGGTGATCATATTTTGCACTTCGCATATAATTAATATTTCCTTGTGCAAGATGCTCCCCAATCATACCACTGGGTAAACACGCAAGCACATTACAACTGGCTCCCTTCGGGAAAAATCATTTGTTGTGATGTCGGACTGTCTCGGAACACACTACAGCTCCAGTGGCTACATTTTAAGATGCAGTACTCAAAGTCCTAAAACATGAACTTCCTGATGTCAACAAAGTTCACTACTTTTCCGACGGTGCATCGTCGCAGTACAAAAACAACAAAAATTTTGTAAACTAGTGCTTCCATGAAAAAGACTTTCATTTAGCTTCAGAGTGGAACTTTTTCGCAACCTCTCATGGTAAGAGCGCTTGCAATGGGGTTGGCGGCACCGTGAAGCGGCTGGCCGCCAGGGCAAGTCTTCAGAGACCCTACAAGGGACATATCCTTACACCCCATGAGCTTTTTACCTGGTGAGAAGAAAATATCAAAGGTATATTTGTGCTCCGATTGCCAGAGATTAGGATTGGAAAAAAGAAAGTTGAGCTCTCAGCAAGGTTTGAATCTACAATCTCCGTCAAAGGTACGCGCACGTTTCACCATTTCATGCCATCATCACTGACCACTCTTAATGCCGAGCTCACTTCCTACTCGGCAACACAGGCATTTCAAGAGGCGAAAACCACACGTCGGCAGCGGAGGTAAGAACTGCAACCTCCACAGAGATCGAAAACCGGGCACAGATCCCGAGTGCTGCGTCTGTCGGACGTGCGCATGTAGTGCCGTGGCAATGAAGTAGCGCTCAGCTCCGACTACTCACCGGCAGCCTTTAGTGCCTTTCCGAAACCTTCTGCCAGCCATGTACACTGTTTGCAAGTTTTCAGCAACGTGAAAACTCACAGCAGCACACGAATTTGCCACCCGCGTGGGCGCGGCATATTTCCGTTGTCCCAAGGAAGTGTGACGACGCAGTGAAGCGGACTTACGGGCCCGCGCCCAGGCACGCCGCGAACGCTCAACATAAAATTTTGTTTCTCGCCTAAAACAAATATCACTCCAATTAAACTTTCACAAATAAGTCTCCTTTGTTTACTCTTCAAAATGACACCGAGCGTGCATTTTTACTTTGACCGCATCACCACTCTACATGTGCCTGAACATGGGGCATTTCACGTATTTTGCAATGTTTGCGCCCCTTCCACTTCGAAACTACTCGGTCGTCGACTTCAATACTTTTTTAACACGCTTACTGCCAACTGTCCAGCCATGTGATACAGTCCTATTGTGTTTGTAACATATGTAGAATTTTTAAAAAATAATCAAATTGGGCGCAGAATTGCAGCATTGCTTCACCACAAAGCACATCGCGAGACATAGTAGTGGTCGTGAATGGGTGATAAGATAGTGCCATTCCTTTTCAAGCAAAAATAGCAGATATTTGAGGTGTTCCGTGAAGTATTGTATTTTTTAGAGTATTTTTTCGCAACCTAGGTTTCACCCACAACGGCAAAGTTCAAATCACTGTAAAAGACAAAAAAATTTTTTTTCGCGAGAAATACTTTCCGAGGACAAATAGTACACTGAATTGAACGTCCACAATTTTTTACAATAGAATTGGAGAGAGTCGAGCGCAATGTCTGGGACGTTTGGCGTGGAATGACCCAGCTTTGTTTTGAAATGCGAAGCATTTGAGGCTCTCATAATATGCGGGTGTACCGCAAAACTATCACCATCATTAATTCAGGTCCCCAAGAATGCGCGTGCACTTTCAAGAGCTTGCTCCTTATGCTCAGGGCTTGTCCATCGTCGGCTTAGCCGCTAGTTCTCGTTGCTCCCACTAGAGGCGCGTGGCGCGCACTCTCGGCGCGTGGCGGAGATGCGTGGCGTGTTTCCTTTCTCTTCGCTGGGAGCTCATTCAGTGCACTTCGCTACAGCTACTCGTCATGAGCACTCACGAGTCCAAGGCAGCGGCGGTGAGAGCTCGCAAGACAGCAGCAGCGCGGGCTCGCCGCCACGATCCTGTGGTGAGAGCCCGCGAGGCCGAAGCGAAGAGGGCTCGTCGACAGGCAGACCCCGAGTTGAAAGCCCGCGAAGCAGAAGCGAAGTGGGCCCAGAGACAAGCGGACCGCGAACTGAAAGCCCGCGAAGCCGAAGCAGCTACCTGACACTGCGGAAGATCTTCGTCTACCCCTCACCATTCATAGCAGCAACGGAGAACATGCCGCAGTGAAGTTCTCATCCGGAATCGTCGTCATGACCAGTGTACTTGGCACCTAACCTGTCCGAAGGATACGTCGCCAAGTACTACATCGAGAAGGCAATGCATCGATACAGAAGGGAATACAAACATGGCCCTTTCGTACTCGTCGGAGCGGCAACTAGTTGGTTGAACATATGTCCCGTTACGCTCTCCGATGCATGTTGTACGACTGCAAACGTCCCACCGCCATCAGACGGACCTGTATCGACATTGCCTTCTCCAACTTCCGACTGCAGCATGTAATCGAAGATCCTATTGCTCATGTACTTTTCAGATCGCAAAGCTGTCATCTTCAAAGGGAAACGGGTACCCGAACTCATCCAGGGCCGCCTTTCTTTTAATATGTAAACTTGTGTATATATAGTTCATGAAATGTATATATAGTTCATAAAATTGTAAATTGTGTATATAGTGCATCAAAATCTAAATTATTCAACATTTTATATATAATGTATATATAAATTTAACAAAGTGTCCCGTCTTTATATGATAGTAGAGGACTTGTACGGAGCATTCACGGATTTCCCGATCATTTCCGAGCAGGCTCCTCTAACATCATTCCCTTCGTGGATATGGCGGAATTTTCTTTTCTTCAATGCCCACCGTACGGCGTTCGCACGCGCGCTTCTTTCTGCTCTTGCGCACATCCCCTCAGCCCACTACTATACTGGTAAAACTGCGGCTGCCGGGCGCACGTGTTAAAAAGAAGAATTGGCCACGTATCTGCGTGCTTCGCTGCAAATGTCGAAAGACGACAGTCTTCTGCCGGCCGTACTACGCTGCTTTAAAGCCCCTGAGATATGGACGCCATCTGGCAGCGCCGTCGGGAAGCATGAGCTTATGCAAAATCCCTGGGCAACTGCCAGGTGGCAGCAAAAAATCGTCGACAGAGGCCTATTCCTTGCATAGCGTCGAAATTTTAGCGCAGCCTGAGGAACACTAGGGTCTTTAGGATTACGTATAGTGTATTTTCTAGAATAGGAACACACCACCTAATTCTTACATATGCCTCAGATATGCGTAATATTTGCTTTTTGATGGACAATGTTCGCAAGTATGATCGCAGCTACCAGTTCAAGATGGCTGGGCGCTAGGCAAGTGCTTAAACTTTGGCCGGGTGGCTGAATCGTGTGACAGACTGACAAACAGAAAGACAGAACAGAATATCTGCGTTCAAGTATTCCAAAAAGGACTGTCGTCTTTAAAAGGACAGACAGTGTGCGTAGATTTTTCTGGTGGACAGCGTCTCGCAAAACTCCGCGTTTGCGCATAGCTTCGCACCACGAGAGCAAGCGTCCTCTCACGGCGCCAAAATGGCCACTAACGCGCAGTGTAGTGGAGCAAAGGGGCGGGTCTACGTCAAGCCGAGGCCGCGATTGCAGCGTCTGCAGCCGTCTGCGGTTCGACGCAAACGTGTTTACGCAGAGCTCGGTTGCGAAAGCTTGAGAAGCGTTGGCTGGAACCTCGCAGTGCTTAGCGAAGCATGGCCTGAATCCTCGGATCACGACGAAATGCGGGTGTGGCAGAGACACACCCGGTCCAGCCAAATACCCATCAGCTTCGTGGCTTCGCTAGCCTTGCGCCACTAATGCAAGCTTCACTAACTTCTTTTAAAAAAAAAAAAGATTATTAATGGCCCTCCCTGCGATTGGCTGGAAAGCGCGAAGGAAAAGAAAGCATAAAACATGGGAGTGGTGAATAAACCGCGGAGTATATTTAGTTGGATCACAATTTCCAACAAATAACTGAGGAAGGAGTAAGGTTGCATGTGAAAGTTTCCGAGACTGTTTCGGAAACATAAGTTGATCTGCTGTAGAAGAAAATCAGAAAAGGCTGGAAGAATAGTCTTGGAAATGGAAGCTTGAACACATGTTTGTACAGTCAGCACAGTCGTCCCGCCACAGTGGTCTAGTGGCTGTGGCACTTAACGACTCATCCGAAGGACGCGGGATCGAATCCCGACTGTGCCGGCGGCATTGAGATGGAGGCAAAATGTGTAGGCCCGTATATTGCACAATGTCAGTGCACGTTAAAGAAGCCCAGGTGGTAAAAAATTTACAGATCCTTCAACTGCGGCCTCTCTCATGATCATAGCGTGGTTCCGGGACGTAAAATTCTGAAAATGAAATGAAGCAGCACTTTATTGAGAGGACTAATAAAGAGCTTTGTGGCACTGGTCGTCACTGAAACGTGGTCTACCGAGCACCTGTCCATCGCTGCGGCTGTGCATACGAGATTTTTAAACAAATTTAAACGTAAGGCTGAACTGGTTACTGCATGTATGCATCTTGATCAAACAAAAATAGTCACTTCCGATATTATGATGATGATGGTGGTGGTGGTGGTGATGATGATGATGATGATGATGATGATGATGATGATGTGATTGTGGTTCGGTTAAGAAAAGGACGCTAATTTCTGCAGCCCATGTCGGGAGCACGGCTAAGCGTCAGTGGGAGTAAGGGAAAAGAACTGAAAGACATGGAAAGAAGAGAAAAGCTGTAGTGGAGGGCTCCGGAAAATTTGTTCACCTGGGTTTCTTCAACGTGCACTGACAAAGCACAGTCCACAAAGCACAGTTCAAAGCACAGTTCTAGTATTTTCGCCTCCATCGAAAATGGGATCGCCGTGGCTCGGAATAGAGGGAATGATAAACGTCTCAATGACGCCTTTCCTGCACAATACTGTGCTAAAGCTGAAAAAAAAAAACCGAGTAGGAGTCTTTCTCGGGAGTTCATCGTGCCCCATCCAGTGAATCGCAAAAACTAATACGGAAAGTATGAACGACGAAATGCATCACAATTACCGGACAAAATAGAGCACGGCTCGCACTGCACTCTAGAATATAGCAGCAGCAGCAGCAGCAGCAGCAGCTAGCGCAGTGGTACCGATCGAAGGTGGCTCTTAACGTCGCAAATTCCTTCAAGTGGAGAAGTGGTGCGATTACCCGCGAGAACAGTAAAAACCCATTTTGCCGTGTTCGTAATCTCATGGCACCCTCCTCCACTTCTGTTCTACTCCTGCTCACCTCGGCCGAACATTTTCACACGTCCGAATGGCCGAGGCGCTTCACTGCTATAGTTGCTTTTCTAGTACTGCGTTAGTACCTCTAAGAATTTCGCTTCACTCGCGCTCCGTTTCACCATGAGATAAGAATGCTATAAAGGCATACAGTTTCAAAAGCAGAACAGTTCTTTATTTGCCTGTGGGTCTAGGAGTTACGCTCTAACCACGGAGATATCAAAAATTTACAAATTCGACATCTTCAGAACTTGACGACTTGGCCGTTAACGCCAGCCAAAGCCACTTCTAAATGGCTCTGGTGCGTCCGAAGATAGCTTTGTTTGCTGTTTTTGTCCTGCGCAGCCAGGTCGCCCGTTATTGGTAAGGAAGAATATTTGAGCAGAAGGCGTCCCTTACCGGATAACGACGCACTCACGGTGAAAGGAAAAAAAAGCAAATATTAACCATTTCTCGAGAGTGCGCGATAAACGTGGCACTGATGTTCGAATACAAGAAACAAAATAAGTATGTTCACCCTGCCGTAATCGAGAGCGAATGTTAAGCGTGAAATGGGCCAACGCTAAAGCAGAATTGAAGCTCGTTGCCAGCTCGTCTCGGCAATATGGCCATCTGCAGTGCGCCTAACGCTGCCGACTTCGTCATTACTTCACGCCATCTCTCGGAAGAGGCGCAAAACAGGTCTCAGCGCCAAAACCCGAAAACAAAGTGCACGGTTCCTTGTATCTTTATTACGAATCATTGTCGAATATTTGCGCACTCTAGACATCTACCCATGCCCGATAAACTTGGAAGGTAGCTACTGTAAATGTAGAAT
Organism: Hyalomma asiaticum; assembly: GCA_013339685.2. Classification (NCBI taxonomy): domain Eukaryota; kingdom Metazoa; phylum Arthropoda; class Arachnida; order Ixodida; family Ixodidae; genus Hyalomma; species Hyalomma asiaticum. Next base: position 46,611,894 of record CM023486.1, read on the forward strand.
TCCAGTGGTGCACCAGAATTTAAGAATTCACATATATTGCGAAAAAAAAAACGCTAAGAATAAAGATGCAATACATTTTGTAACTTCTTGGGGCAGTGCCTAGGGTGGATAATACAGTCCCGTAAAAGCTTTAGGTGCCAAGGACCAAAATCTTGAAACGTTGAGAGGGGGCCGGGTGACCTACTCTGTATGGCCAGACCATCGCTCCGGCTCATGGCTCAAGTTTCCTTGAAGATCATCAAAAACGGGTTTCTTTGAACACCTTGGGCCTTGGCACGTCGGCCCGGTTCCATGGAACAAAGTTGCTTGAGAGCCATGCTCTACAAATTGTGCATAAGTTTCCACAACTAGCAATGATTTAAGGTTACATTGGAGAGAGATCAGGAGCAGGATTCGCATCCCCAATTTGCCCAAAAATATGCACCCAAAATTTCTTAATGGCTGGAGGAGGAGCGGAGTTAGAGCTCAATCTGCTGGAAGCCTATGGCATACAATGACGAGAAAGCGCTTTTCGTGGACACCGCGGAACTGTTCAAATCACCCAGGAGTTGCAGCGATGCCAATTAATTCAAATCAAGAAATTGTACGCGCGTACCCAATGAAAACCAGGGTCTCTAAGGTTGTGAAGGAGGTTGGCATATCTCTCTGGCTACCGCTTCTCCTAAATATAGACTGCTTTAGAGGTAGCGATAATAGTAGCGAAGCTTCCGGTAGCGTGAGCTTTGAATCCACTAGTCCAGAAAAGGCGTGTTGCTTCATATGTAAGAAGTCTTTTTACACCTTGGATAAAACAAAGGTGCAGGGTACCTCAAGTCACTTTTTCTGAGAACTCGGTTCCTCAGTTGCTTGCTAAAGTGGTCGTCATGGACATCAAAATAATTTAGCGCAGCTTGCACTACTGGCGCAAACCAGCGAAGCTGACGGGCACTTGCTCCGGGTATTCATCATAATTTTCATCATCTTCAACTTCTCCAAATTCGTGAACATCGTCTTCATCATCATCATCATCATCTTCTTCTTCTTCTTCTTCAAGTTCGTGGTCATCGTCTTCATCGTCATCATCATCATCTTCTTCTACTTCTTCATCGTCATTGCCATCTTCATTATCCTCATTAACATCATAATCTTGTTTTCTACTACTTGGCCATCTTCATATTTTTCTGATCACGCGTATTCCTCTGCTTCTTCTTCCGGCCACGTGTCGTCATGTTACGTGATGTAGCATAATGTCGAGGCCGTATAAGATTATGGTGGCAGATGTAATGTCGCTTGGTTGCTAGGCAAAGTCATTTGAAGGTCATCTTTCCTGACACGGCAAATTACGAAAAGCTTAAGTTTCGCTTTTAAAAGGTGTTGAACATCCTCGGGCTCTCGTTTTAGGGCACTCCTGGTACGCGCTGTTCTATAATATCGCTCGTAAATTCAGCGGCATGTTTTAGTAGGAAGATCAGGAAGCTGTTCTGAATGAACTTTTGCAACATTAGCGAATCTTACAAACGCGCCCGCGAGTCGTTAGAATACCTCTTTGTTCTAAACACGCTTCATATATTTGTTGGCTAAATTTTCGTGCCTATAAGCATTCCCGACGCCGAGCTCCGCGAAAGAAATAAGCTAGTGGCCCAGTTATTTCATTTGCGTTTGTCATATTGCGGTGTCTAAATGAACAGGTCAAAACGCTACTGAAATACCTTGTTAAAAATTGGATCTGACAATGATTAAGCACAGCACAAATGTTAGCGAATTCGACAAACCTGGTTGTCGCATTTCTGACTCGGGTTTAGACTGGCATCTTCAAGAGGCTTTCAATGCGTTTGCTACCATGGAGTACGCATACATTACACTTGCCGAAGAAAGACAGTTTTTTTTAACCATAAATACCAGTTAAGCCATTCGATGTTAAGAGAGACCACCTGCTCCCTTATCGCCTGCTCAGGCCGCTGGATGCAGAAAGCGATTTCGCAGTTGTCATACAGATCTCGTGGGCTGCTTCGTTTAGCTCTAAATTCGTTAAATATCGCGTGAATGTAACTTGAAGTAGGTTGTAATGTTTGACATTAAATTAGGTGTGGCCGCGTGTCAGTGGTTGAGGTATGTGAGTATGCGTCATATAGTTGTAATATAGTTGACGCGTCCAATCCGTCCAGTCTAATGACGTTATTTCCTCTACCGCACCAGTTGGGTCAGAGGTCCCCTGAGTGTCTGTGCTCGGTCCTCTTCTTTCCTGATTTATATAAATGACTCGCAATGGGACTGTTACCTCCAAAATTTGTTTATTTTCTGACGACTGCGTGAATCATTGTAAAATAAAGATTCTGATACTCTTCAGGTTGATCTCGACAATATACTTAGTTGGTGTCACACTTGGAAGATGGAATTACATATTAATACATGTAAGCATATCAGGGTTTCTCGTTCGAATACGTCTTATCCAAATTAGTCTGAACAATCATCCCCTGGACAGTTTGACATCATACCGATATCTTGGTGTCCACATCACTGGCATATTATCTAGGAACACATAACAGCAAAAGCAAACACGAACCGGGGCACCTACGAAGAAACTTTTAGGGGCGAAGCTCCTTAGGGCGTGGGTCGTTCCCTCCTCCGTACATAGTATGTAGCCATCTGTAGTTTTATGAAGTGCTCACTAGATGGCGTGATGGCGCTGCGGTGCTCGCTTCATTCAGATGTATGGGAACACGTAGTATGGGAGTCCGTCCGTCCGTCCGTCCGAGCGCTGCGGTGCTGTTTAGCTAGTACGTGAGTTGATCAATAGATGGCGCGGAGGCGCTCGCTGCGTGCTCAAGTGTGATAGGAGAGCGCTAGATGGCGACACACAGTGTTTGTCACGTCTTTGATGATGTACTGGGCAAGGTTCACGGAAGATTCACGGTTTTCACCGATGAACCTCCGGAGCTTCGCCCACTCATCATCGTTCACCTCTTGGATATGCTGCGATTTTTTTTTCTTGCTCCGTCGTCAGTAGAATTGTAATCATATACCACCTACAGACGGCCACAAATGGAATATGCTTCATCCGTATGGGACTCTGGACAGGCCACATTATCACACACATTGGAAACAGCGAAATCGTGCAGCTCGTTTCAATATGGCTAACAACCGTCGTTCATCAAGCGTAACTCAAATGAAATCTTTAGGCCTCATCCCGCTATCTTCCCGCAGAAGGCATACACGCATTTGTCTGTTCCACGTGATTTTCTACCATAACTGAAAACTGCGATCCTAGTTATTTCGTAAAGCAACTTTCTTTTCTTGACGCCGTGATCACGAACAAAAAGTCGCGATCTCCCAATGGAACACGATAACATATCCTTAATCAATATTTCCGAAGTACTTGTAAAGATTGGAATTCCCTACCCGCATCATTGACAAGGGTCATCAATTCAATCGAATTTAAAAATCTGCTTAAGGCGCTAGTTACTTAGTTTCTGCTTTTGTGTTTTTGCTCAATATCTAACTTTTGCAGCTTTTGTCCACTGCTTAATATCATTGGTCGTAGTTCATTTTGTTGTTAGTAAGCCGTCAGTTTTATTTTTGTTCGACCTCTAATATTTCTGCCATTGTGAAATTATCGCTTCGTGTCAAATTTTTATTTTCGTGTTGTATTCAACTGCTCTTCTCCTCTGTAATGTACCTTGTACCCTGAGAGTAAAATTGATTAATTAATGGTGACGGAAATAACGAGCGTTTCGCGCTATCTATTTCACGAGTTCCTAGGAATCTTCTTTCTCCATTCGTGCACTGTCACGGCAATTCCGTCGCATACCAAGTCCACGACAACATGTTTAACGTCATCCTGCGCCATTCGTTCGACGCCGACACGAGCGCGTACCTGCGATTGTTGCTGTCATTATAATGCGCATAAGCAATGAGGGAAAAACACCGCTCTCATGAAAGACGAGGTATACAAAATGAGATTTTTTCTTCTTTCCATGGAGCACCCCAAACACGCTTCAAGAACGCGAACTTACGCACAATAGCCGTCTTCGTTGACGTCTACCTTCTTGCTTTCCTATCGCGCGTAGAGAGAACACCGAGCCACGAAACAGGGAAAACAAAAGCTCCGCGAAGGAAGTCGAATCATGCACGTCTTTCGAGCGCATATTCTTACGATGCGTGTGTATGAAACAAGCGGATCGACTATTAAGCCTAGGGCGTGCATGCTACCCTGAAACAGGTAACAAACATAAGCCGGGTGTTCACTGTTTCCTCTCTCTCTCTCTTTCTTTCATTACTCTGTGTTTCTTTTTCCTTGGCTCTGAACAGCAACAATAGAGCGAACATTACCGATGCGTACGTAAAAAGGTAAATATTGTAACTGCTTTGATGGGTCATCTGGGCGCTGCCACCGTGTTTTGCGGAGAAACGAGGGCTGTCCATGGTCGACCACAGAGCAGTGGCCGGCGCCGCGCGAGACCACGTCACAATGCCGACTTCGGTACGAGAGTACGTGCCTGCCTACCCCGTTGCGGGCGTGCGGACTGAGGCACGGTTGGCCGGCTCGCTCGCCGTGGCTTCTTTTATGGGGAGCGTTCTTGGTGTGGCCCCCTTTTTATTTGGGGAGCTTGCCATGCAGGTCTGTTGTTTTCTGGGGGGGACTCGGCCAGCGAAGGGATCGACTCGACTTGCCTTTGGTGGGCTTGATGTGCTCTGCGGTGCGTGTCCGATCCGAACGCGGGCGCCGCACGGCTTTTACGGTGCACGTGTGTGCCAATTGTTATGGCGTTACTGCGGTTTTGTGTGTGTGTGTGTGTGTGTTTGCGGTGGTTTTCTCCTAGCCAACGCGGCCATTGAGGAGCAGCTGTCCAGCCCAGTTAGCTTGTTTTTTTGTTTTCCTATGCGACGCGTGTAACATGATGTCGGCGCCTGTAAGGCGGTGCCTGTTACTAAATTGTTTGCGTACTCTCAGAGGAAGAAATTACGCGAAAGCAGAGTTCGAAGGGAAAGAGAGACAAATAAAGAGCAAGGAGGAAGGATATAGTCAGCGTAACAGAAGTTCGCGTGCACTCGAGATTAGGGAATGATCTGCATTCTTTTAGTAATCTTGGCTTTGTATTTATTTACATAATATCAATTCCATCTACGATCGTTTTCGCTATTAGCTACTGTTTATCAGGGCACTAATTCGATTTTACTGTGAACATTCGTTAATTACGAAGTTGTAAAGTGCCGTCCGCAAAGTGTTCTAGCAAAAAATTTCTCAAGTGGGGACATTATGGGACATGCCGAAGAACTGGGTCATGTGTCGCTATGCCACGTTTATCCAGCGCCGCTGTGAAACCTCACGAAACAGACACTCCGTATCTGAGCCTCACCTAACCTTGACAAGTGATGCGTACTTCCAATTACTGATGGACCCGGTGCTTATTTTTTTTTTTTTTTTTGGCGCGAGGAGCCCTTGCTTCTTTCCTTTCAGTTTTTTTCCTCGGTGTACTCGGCGTCCTTTCGCGCTCATCAGTGCATGAATATTCGAGCACATATTTGGCCAACACGGGCGACCAGTCTGGTCACTCGCAGGATTGACCGACCCTGGGCACCCTAAGGAGTACCTGTCGCGTCGGCATAACTAATAACTACTGAACATTTACGTGCCATGATGGCAGTATGATTATGAGGTACATCGTAATGGACACCCCCGGAAATTTAGACATGTGGTTTCTTATAACGTGCACTGACATCACATAATGCATGATACCTCTAGCATTTTTGCTTCTAGCAAAATATCACCACCGCGGCCGAGATAAAAAGCTGCCCTTTTTTCTTTTTTGTTTTTTGGGTGGGAGGAGTCGTCGGCAGTCGAGCAGCCTAAGTGTGCGTTAGCTTTCATACCTTCTGGTGTTTATGTACCAAAGCCACGATGTGATAGTGAGGCGTGTCCTACTGGAAAGCTCTAGAATTGGCCAGCCACCTTAATTTTTAACGTACACTGGGCGCCTTTACCGTAAAACGGAATACGGAACATTATTCTATCTTGGTCTTACCTGAGTGGTCAGTTCTGCTTGCCAAGGCAGGACTGACCAATCAGAGAATCAAGAATAGTCAGGGTTTGGTCAATTCTGACTTGGCAAGCGGAACTGACCAATCAGGGAGGACCAAGACGGAATAGTATTCCGTAGGCCCACTGGTAAGGCAAGACACACTGGCCTCTAACATTTCGCCTCTGCAGAAGTACGACCACTGATGCCGCGACCGAATCTGCCTCTTTCTTGCCAGCAGCGGACCAGCCGTGAGCACTTTGCTGCCGCGGCGGTAGCACCACGCCACACGAAGATACAACGAAGAAATCGGCGCTAGGTGCTCCGTTCGAAAATTTCACCTTTTCTCTTCGTAAACAACGCATGACGTACCACATTTATTCATATTCAAAAATACAGGCTAGCAATGGTACAAAGTGTTTCGTTAGTGACGACTTCGAGTGGGGGTTGGGTATTGGGGAATCCGTACAAATGACGAACATTCGCCACTTTAATGTCCTTTTGTGTAGCTGCACCACTTTCACTTTTGAGATAATTTCATTTGTTTTATTTCGTTTACATTTCGGTGTCTTGCACGCACCCACGCACGTGTACACGACGACGTTACATTAGGCACCTTTTTTATTTTACTTTCCTAGCACGGCTTTCTTCAAGTTACCCAAAACCATGTGCGTTAACTCAAGTGTTTCGCTGCCCAGTTATAGTCTTTTTCTCGGTTTATCGTTAATTCCCTTAGGATATAAAGAGTTACGTATTATGCCTTTCGCAAGACCTCGGAATTTCTGTTTTGTGCTTTGCCTAACGGACGGGATTAAGGGAACAAAGGCTTCTAAACTTTCATGCCATCCAGATAAGAAATTGCGCGAAGAGGAACGACACGTAATGCGATTTGAGAGTAAAAGCTTTATTTCCTTTTTCTCAAACGCAGCCTGGGCTGCCTAAGGAAAGTTTGTTACGAAAGCGTTTTCAAGTCTTTTGACGCCCTCACGATTGCCTCACTGGCAGCTACTGCTGTAAACTTGTGTAATTTAAACCGACAAGCTGTGACATCAAAAGGAGAGAAAAGATATCGTTTCGCAACGACTTGGTAGGCCTTAGCGGTAATTGAGTTTGCTTTAGCAAAAGTAAAAAAAAAAAATGGGTGGCTTCCCACAGACACAAATTAAGGTTACGAAACGCTCCTATGCACTTTCCTTTGGTTGCGTAAATCTCTCTATCTCTCAACGTCGTGATTTTTTTTTTTCACGTTCCTGACCACTTAGAGCGATATAAGGAATGAGTGTCAAGAAAGATCTATAGGCAAGCATTGATCATGTTTGCAACTAGAACTCTGTGAATATAGTCTATGAAGCAGGATGCACGAACCCCAGAATATTCTCTTTGAGTCATAGTCATCGCTTGCGTAAGCGATGCCAGAAACAGTTCCCGATTTTTTTTTTTTTTTGCGAGTGGATTGAGCCGGTACCGAACTCCCTGTGAACATCAGCAAGTCAATATGAGTTCTCTGCGTTAACTCTAATTTATTAGAAGGGTTTGCGTGTGCGAATCTCCAGAGACCGATGCGACTCAGCCTGTCTTTTTCAACCGCCCCTGCCCATAGCAAGTAATGGGCATGCGACATCACGCTCACCACTGATTTGATTAGCTATAACCCCCCCCCCCCCTAACGATATGTCTATTTTTCTTTAATTTTGCACCGTCGTGTAGTTGCGGCATCGTGTAGTTGCGGCACCGTCGTGTAGTTGCGGCAACCCGGGTGCCCGTGGTTCGAAGGCACGTGGTACAACTACCGAAAGGCTCTACACAACGCACTTGCAAAACATGCATTAGCAGGAACCCTATGATCGGGTTGTATCGGCGATTGTAACACAACTTGCAGCGGTCGAGAGCAAGGGGCAATTACAGCGAGCGAAAGAGGGACAGAGAGAGGTGACACAGGCGAGAAATGTAAAGAAACACAAATCTCGGATAGCTCGGGAAATTTAGACCACCTGGGATTCTTTAACGTGCACTGACACCGCACAGTACACAGGTCTCACCGTTTGGCCTCCCATCGAAATACAGCAGCCACGGCCGCAATTCCATCCCACAATTTTTGGATCTGCAACCGAATATCCCATAGCCACTATATAGACCACCGTGTTGGGGTGAAACTTTGAAAAACCTTCACGAACATGCGCAATCACTCAGTCCTCTTGAGTCACCGGCGGGTGGTGTGTCAACGTCATGTTGCGCCGGCGCCTCTTGGTTTGCACATTTTCGAATTTACGAAGCGATTTCTCGCGGAGAGCGATGCATTTGTTTTAGTGAAAGTGCGGCTCACTGATACGAAAACAAAAAAAAAACATAGTTCTGACATGGAGTGTCTCCTTAAAACACTTAATAATTATTCCTTTTCTGTGTATGATCTCCCTCACGCATGGAAATCGTGCATATTTATCTGGAAATACTCGGATATTTTGACAACTCCTCGCGGCGTTACAAAGCCAGGGATAGATGTTGTTTGCAATATTTTTAGATTTCCTATGCGTAATAAAATTTATTTTTCGCCGAGTATTTATTTTATTGTAGTGCTGCGTGGAGTGTCATTTAAATGGTTCCAACGTGTTGCAAGGACGAAAACCTACTATATATCGCCATGCCAATCTAGAGAACACTCATCATCATCACCATCATCATCATCATCATCAGCCTATTTAGGTCCACTGCAGGACGAAGGCCTCTCCCATCGATTTCCACTCCACCCTCTCCTGAGCGAGTTGGTTCCACTTTACGCCCGCAAACTTTTTAATTTCATCGCTCCATCTAACCCTTTGCCTGCCTCTGTTGCGTTTTCCCTCTCTTGGTATCCATTCCGTCGCTCTTACTGTCCATCTGTTATCTGTTCTCCTCATGACATGTCCTGCCCAGGTCCACTTCTTTCTTTTAATTGATATAATAATATCGGCTACTCCTGTCTGTTCTCTGATCCATTCCGCTCGTTTTTTATCTCTTAGCGTTACCCCTATCATTTTTCTTTCCATTGCACGTTGCGGGCTCCTTAGTTTCATCTCTAGTATTTTAGTTATCCTCCACGTTTCTGCACCGTACGTTAGTACTGGGAGGATACAGTGATTGAATACGTTGCGCTTTAGTGAGAGCGGTAAGTTTCCAGTCATGATTTCGTAATTCCTTCCGAATGCGCTCCAGCCCATCCTTATTCTACGGAGAATTTCTTTTTCGTGGTTGGGAGTTCCTGTTATTAACTGCATATTCGTTTACACATTGTAAGGGTTCATTGTCGATTGTAAATTCCTGTTCCTTAGCTAGGCTATTGAGCATAACTTTGGTCTTTTGCCTATTCATTTTTAACCCAATTTTAATACTTTCCCTGTTTAGGTCATTAATCATGTTTTGTAGTTCGTCTCCATCATTGCTAAAGAGTACAATGTCGTCTGCAAATCTTAAATTGCTGAGATATTCTCCATCTATTCGAATGCCCTTTTCTTCCCAGTCTAGACGTTTAAAGATTTCCTCTAAACATGCAGTGAATAGCATCGGGGATATCGTATCTCCCTGTCTCACACCTCTCTCGATCGGGATTTCTCAGCTTTTCTCATGTAGGAGTAGTGTGGCTGTGCAATCTTTGTATATGTTGTTTATGATTTTCACGTATACGCCAGGTACCCCTTGTCGTCGTAGAGCTTCTATAACTGCTTGTATTTCTATGGAGTCAAATGCTTTCTCGTAGTCGATAAACGCCATATAAAGAGGTTTGTTATATTCGGCGTACTTCTCAATTACTAGGTTGATAGCGTGGCTGTGGTCCCTTGTCGAGTAACCTTTCCTAAAACCAGCTTGTTCTCTCGGTTGGTTAAAGTCGAGGGTTTCTCTTATCCTTGTAGAAATTACTTTTGTAAATAGCTTGTATATTACTGGGAGTAGGCTAATTGGTCTGTAATTCTTTAACTCCTTTATGTCACCTTTCTTGTGGATAAGGATTATACTAGCATTTTTCCAACTGCGCGGTATACTACATGTCTTGACACATTTCGTGAAGAGTGATGCAAGTTTTTCAAGTACAACATCTCCTCCGTCTTTGATCAAGTCGGCTGTTATACCATCTTCACCGGCTGCTTTACCGCGGGCCATGCGTTTAGCAGCTTTTTTGACTTCGTCAGTGGTTATACATGGAATTTCAGTATCTTCCTCTGATTCTATTTCTTTTAAGGTTGTATGGTCTGTCTGAGAGCTGTACAGTTCCGAGTAGAAATCTTCTGCTACCTTTACTATTTCGTTGAAATTATTGATAACGTTACCTTGTTTATCTTTTAGCGCATGCATTTTATTTTGTCCTAAGTGTAGTTTCTTTTTGACCGATTTAATGCTGGTGCCTTTTTGTACTGCTTTCTCTAGTTCTCTCGTGTTAAAGTTTCTTATATCTCTTTGCCTGGCTTTACTGATCAACTTTGATAGTTCTGCGAATTCAATCTTATCTATGGGCGAAGTTACTTTCATTTGTTGACGTTTTTTTATTAAGTCCTTGGTAGATTGGGACAGCTTATTTGTTGTTTGCTTTGCTGTTTTGCCCCCGAGTTCTATCGCTGTTTCAAGGATTGTTTTCGTTAGAGTTTTGTTTATTTCTTCTACATCGTCACCTTTTTCGCCTAAGGCCTCGAACTTGTTGCTTAGGGCGACTTTAAATTCTTCGTTCTTCGGTCTGATTACCTCTAGATTACATTTTTTTCTAGTGAATAATTTAGTTCTTGTTTTCTTTAGGTTGAGTACAATCTTTGCTCTTACTAATCTGTGATCGCTGCATTTTATCTTCCCCACTACTTCTGTGTCTTGAATTATACCTGGTTGTTCGCACATTATAAAGTCGATTTCATTCTTTGTTTCCCCGTTAGGGCTTTTCCACGTCCACTTCCTATTCTTGTGTTTCTTGAAAAACGTGTTCATTATTCGGAGTCGGTTTCTTTCGGCAAATTGCACGAGCATATCGCCACGGTCATTTCTACAGCCGACTCCGCAGTTGCCAATCGCCTACTCTCCACTTTGTTTTGTCCCTACTTTAGCGTTGAAATCCCCCATGACTACAGTGTATTGCGTGCGTACTTTCGTTATTGCTAATTCGATATCCTCGTAGAACTGCTCCACTTGTTCGTCGTCGTAGCTCGTTGTTGGCGCATATCCCTGGATTATCTTAAGTTTATACCGCTTATTTAGCTTTTACTACGACGCATGCTACCCTTTCATTAATGCTGTAGAATTCATCCACATTACCCGCTATATCTTTGTGAATTAGGAACCCGACGCCATATTCTCTCTTTTGGGGTAATCCTCTATAGCAGAGGACATGTCCATTGTTTAAGACTATGTAAGCTTCACCTGGTCTCCTAACTTCGCTAAGGCCAATGACGTCCCAACTAACTCCTTCTAGTTCCTCGAGTAGTTCCGCTTAGCTAGCTTCGCTGGAGAGGGATCTTGCATTGAACGTTCCAATGTTTAGTTTCCAGTGGCGGCCTGTCCGGGTCCAGTGATTGTTATTGCCCTCTGCTGCTTCACAGAGCTGACCGCCTATCAGTAAACAAATCCTCAGCACTAGCCTTTTGGGATATCACCAAACGGTTTTTCAATCATATCGCCACAGATTAGTCATTATCTAAATAGAAATGATAAGCAAACGAGAAGCAAACGTTCCTGTTCAAGTTCCTGTTCAAAGTTCCTGTTCCTGTTCAAAGTTCCGTTCCTGTTCAAACGTTCCTGTTCAAAGCAAAGAAATGAGAAGCAAACGTTCCTGTTCGGGCACCTTCATGTACTTTTTCAACTCATTGACGCAGTGCATGCATTGGTACGCACGTGGATTTTTTTTTTTTTCATCTATATCTTAACGGGAACTAACCACCCCAGCTACAAGGGACCCCATCCCAAGCTCTGAGGCAAGAACCTTAGATATTCAAGCTTTCGGGTCGCATTCCGAGGTACGAAACATCTCGTCGCTCTATAGAAATCCTTTCACCCACTCACGTCTGTCACATGTCACCCCCTGAAGCAGTGACACCGAGGTAACGTACGTGGAGCGCATACCCGAGCAAACCTGGCCTGCATATGCGAGTTTTCGAGAAAAGAAATCCTGTGGTGGTATAACCATGGTGTATACCCGCAATGCTTTGGTAATGTATAACGCAGTTCCTAAAGTAATGTTGTGCTCTAAACTAATGCACTGTGTGGCTCAATGCACTGCCAAGTTTGCCATAGGCTTTCGGACTGAAGTTTAACAGGGAGGGTAATACCGGGAGCTGTATCTCTTTGCTAATTATAGTGGGTATGAATTTAATCGTGGTGTCACACGGTAACAGCACCAGTTAATCAATAGGTCTAATGGCTTGCAGGACGTAATGGTACATGAGGTAAAAAGTCGTGTCACGATGACCGTTATAATTTTTTAACGGCGGGGTTGTTTGAAGCCGAGGCTCTGCCGCTCGTTGTAGCTCTCACGAAGCATGAAAAAGCGGACCCGCCCTTGCCGTTGATCCATTACCCTCTGCCACCTTTGACCCACTCTTTCCGTCATCCCACCGATATATGAATGTGAATGTGTGTGGAGGCCAGTGTTCGATAACATGTAGAGAAGTGTTATGTTGAGGTTGCGATTTCATTCCTATAGACCCTCTTCATAAACTGCAAGCTAGCTTTCCTGCAATGCAGCTTGCCCTACTAATGCCGGCTTTGGCAATCCGGCAAACAACGCGTGCAAGCGCAATTTGCTTGCGATAGGGCATGTAAAATGTCGACGCAGCCCTTCCGATACAAACATCCCCAAAAAACGGGTCGCAGCATGTGCAACTTGAATTTTGACAGCATTTAAATAAAGGTAGCTGTCGCCATTAGTAGGGCAAGTTGCATTGCAGGGAAGCTAGCTTTACAGTTTATGAAAAGGGTCTATAGCAGCCGTGGCTGTATTTCCATTGTGGCGCGAAAGGCAAAGAAGCAAACAGAGAGAAAGAGAGGAGAGACAGAATGAGAGGAGGGAAAGGAACGAAATGCGCGCAGTAGTGGAGGATCTGTTACGGTCAATAGATAATGATTCACAGTTTTCGCGGCCTAGAAGTGGCATAAATTTTTTTTCGCCCTTCACTGCTCCGTTGCACCGGCAGTGCGACATACCCTTCAGTGGACATAAGGCGCGAGAATCAGCCCGCTAATAATACACACCACAAATAACTGAATTGCCTCTCATTTTCTCTTCTAATATTTCTTTTCTGTAAAATGAACGATATCTGCGGGAGCAAAATGAATGCTAATAAATGAAAGAAAAAAATAGCTGTTTAAGAAAAAAATGTTCCTCCTCAACGGCCCAGGCATGCGTCGTGGTCTCGCGGTGTTATTGATCTGGTTGTGATCGCCTCCGACTTGGAATTTCCACGCGAACGGCGTCCGAGAGGTGGCGGTGGTTGACTAGGCTTAAATGTACAGGGTGTTTCAACTCCTTCCGCATCGCGAGAAAAAAAAACGGCAGTGCGAAATCCACTTCATGCAGGACGCTGGCGCCAGTTCCACAGCTTTCCAACTTCCTTGTTACCCACGGCTGTGGGAGCCACACGGTGTTCGCACCACTCAAAGTATATACAGTTCCGGAGCCAGGGGTCCGAACAGCTGGCTGCTGACGGGCCTCAGGCATCGTCCTCCCCAGAGTCATCGTCGGAGCCATAGTTGTCGACCGACTGCGTGCTGTTGTTGTCGTAGTCCGAGGAATTAGCGCTAGACGTCCACGGGACCTCGGACCAGAGTGCTCCGGTGGCCGTCGTGGCCAGCGATGATATTTCGAGTTCCGGATACTCCGACGACATTTCCAGTGCCGCCTCGTCTGACTCGTTTAGAGTGGTTCTTAGCGTCGTCGTCAGCGCTAACGTTGACGCAACTGAAACGTTGCCGCCGGACGACAGACTCGTCGTTGTTTCGTTGCGCGCCGCGACAGTGGTGTCTTGCCGGACGGGACGGGGGCTTCGCGTGACCTGTGGCATCCGTTTGCCCCCGCTGTCGAGGTCGTCGTCGAAAGACGTAATGCTCGTAGCGGGCGGCGTCGGTTTTGTCGTGCGCGTCTTGTTTAGATTCGGGAACTGTATGTTCGAGATGGGCTTGCGCGTCAGGAGCAGCAGGATGGCGTCCTGGGTCGCATCGTCGAGTTTGGGTCCCGGGCCCATAGTTTCAGGGGTTTCAGTTGGGTCAGGTTCTGTGGGGAACCTGCGCATCATTTTTCGAACACCACAAGACAAGCGATGATCTTAAAAACTTGCACGGATGCATAAAATTTGCATATGAGCCACTTTGTCTATCGTAAGAGTGAAATTATGGTTGCAAGGAAAACAAAAGAAAACGTCATTGTTGCACGCTCGAATACTACGTTCGCATATGTCTATAATTCTGAGTGACTTCGCGTTGCTCCCTAACTGATCCCTACTCAATTTTCACTTGCGCACGTTCAAGCTGTCTACGTATAGAACAGGAAACGAGCGTCTTATGGCATGTACGCAATGCTCATACTAGAAAAAAAATTACAGCATATCAACGGAGTGAATGATGATGAGTGGGCGAAGCTCGGGAGGTTCATCGTAGATCGTGCCGAGTTCCGGATTAATTTAGTTAACGCGCACGCTTCGAATCCTCATGGTTCAACTATGCACAAGTGAAATCTCCCACCGGCACTTCATTGCAAGTCAAGATCCAGCGCTTATATATATATATATATATATATATATATATATATATATATATATATATATATATATCGGTTGCCGGTGAACGCTTCCCCAACACGAGCAGTCGGTATTTCTCAATCAGGAAACTCGCTAGGAGACGCTGCCTGCGCCAACGTTGTCTCTCGCGGGTGAGGGCGCGTTCTCCTTCTTTGCGAGCTGGTAGAGCGTTCCTCTAAGAAAGAGCGTTTCCATAGCCAACGCGCGCCTTTCGCTCTCTCTCTGTCTCTCTCACACAAGACAGCAGAGGCACGCGCCGAGGACGAGCGCGTGTCTCCTGGCACGCGGGTTACGCCTGACGACTGACGACTGACGCCTGACGACTGACGCCTGACGCGGGACAAGGTTAGACTAAGAGGAGCTTCGCCCCTAAAAGGAAAATAGACCATGCTGCATAGAACACCTGGTAACCTTGCTTCTCCATAGGTGATCTTCACATGACTGAGCGCGTGAAATGTACGCCAGCGCAATGTACCCTAGTTTACGCAATGCGCAACTAGCCTGTATCTTAGCGAACCTGCTGCCTCTCATTCCTTATCGTCATACGGTTATGAGGAGATATAATTTCAAGAGACGAGTAATAACGCTAGACGCCCGAAAGCATTGCATGAACATAGGATTGGCGATTTCCTCGCACTCAAAACTGCCCATTACGCGACAACCAGATAAATCGCAAAGCTCAGGGTCCCTGCTCCGCCCGTACAGACAGCACTATGAAAACCGCGCACTTCCCGGCATGAAGAGATGGTCTGAGAGTTAGATAATTATATTTCTGGCGCCCCTATTTACGACACTGGTCATTTTATGGTCGATGATCACGCTTCTTACGCTAAATCGGATCCCTCAACCATCGTCGGTGGCACTGGCGTCACAGGTGACAAAACAGATAAGGCCGACGCACGCACCTTGTCGTGGTGGATCCCTTCATTGCGAACGCTTCCATGACGCGGCGGTATTCGGTTTTCAGCAGGTCGTTCCTGCGGACGCTGTACGCGAGCACGCCGGCGCAGAAGAGTACGGCCAGCGTGAGCATTCCAATGATGGCGTACAAGCTGCCGTGCGAGAACAGGATGGTCTCGGCTTGCTGTTCCAGTTGCTCTCGCTCTGCATGAATTGCGTCGGCACTGCGGCTGCCGGCCTGCTCCGCTGGCCTCATGGGTGCCCGTCGACGGCCATCGGGCGCTCGGACGCCTCGGCCGCTTTGTTCGCCGCCGTCGCCGAATTCCTCGAGAAGTCGGCGCCTGTCGCGATCCCGACGCGCAGCCCGACGCCGAACCGCCCTCTATTACGATTCACCACTACCAGAACGCCGCCATATTGGATCGGAGGACAGGGGGACCCTGCCGGCGGGCTCGCGCACCGTCGCGAGCGCTGGGATCGACGGCACAGACGACGATGGGGCCTGCTCGTTTTCGGGCCATGCATCTGGAAATCTTCGCTATTACTTCGATATAAGGAATCGTAATTGCCGATGTGTCCCATAGGGCAGATTTTTAAAAGCGGTAAGGAAAATAACAATAGATCAAGACAGTGTGACAGCAACCGAAGCAAGAAATGAAACCTTACTAATTGTATCGAAATGACGAATCTGAAGGAAAATAACTGCGTCGTTATTGTTGCTCTCAATGCATGACTTGTACCCACTTAATAGAATTGGCCATGAGTCGAGGTTTTTCGTGAGATGTGAGCTGTTCCATAAATGAGCTATTTCCATTTCATCGGATAGTGCCTCAGCTCACCATACTGTACTTTTAAGTGCGGAACTCTTCAGGGGCCCGCGCTGTCGGCGTCTGAGTCATCCTGTGTCGGGTTAAGCACCGAAAACTGCAACCCTGCGTTTGTGTACACCGATAAAATCGAATAATAATGGTTAAAAACAAGCAGATCCACATTAAGAATGTTCCATATAAATCAGTTTAGTGTAATGAAATAAGGTACACATTAAGGCTGATTAGACGGATAATGACAAAATTATGGTTAATACCCAAGAGAAACAGAAGCGTAACCTGTGCGAATCACTGCTCCGCAGTTGGTACCGCTTATACTGGAGTGGAACCGCCTTAGCCTTTGTATTTCCATGCTGTTATGCAGAGTCGACGGCGAATTACTGTTCTGCATTTTTGTTCTATGAGTTCATTCGTGACAGCTCTACTGAGCTCTGCAATAGCACAGCACGATGTACTCTGAATCGTTTCACATTTCTTCTAAACACAGCTCAACAGCTCTCCTATAGTAGGTTCCATCATTGCTCTACATCGTTCACAGTTCTTCTGAACGCAACCATTTGATTTGGGAGTTTACATGGACTCTATCAGGAATGTATATTGTAACGTACACAACTCACACGACACTAAAGTACTACAGAAACGCCTCCTTATTTGAGAGTCACTGCTGTTGTTGTTGTTGTTGTTGTGGCCTCTATAGTTGGCACATACCCACGAGGGGGATTGGCCACACTACTGCTACTGACTACGCCATTCTCGTTCTTCAACCTTCTCGTCTTCCATCACCCCACATCCATCACAAGCCCATGTAATGTGCCAAAAGGAGCAATGGCTCCTTTTGGCACATTACAATACGTATGCTTTTCGCTTGCGAGAATAACCTTCGTAAACGGAGAAATGTGGCGTCAGAACGACTTTCGCGATCTGCACGTACCACAGAACAGCCTCGCCCCGCACCGCAGACGTGAGCCTCTCCTCCAGAAAATACTCTAGCTCCACAACTACTACTTGCGTTGTGGAACGGCGCGAATCGATGTCACACAAGGAGTCAGTAATAAAGCAAGATAAGTCTTTTCCCAACTACGTTTATTCAAAAAACATGGCGTTAGCATATATGCTAGATTTGGTCGCTACCACTCCATGCTCGCAGGCTAACCGGCAGGACGCGGTAGTGCTCCACACGTAATCACGAAACAAAAAAGGAATCTGGTTCAGCATACCATCGAATGGTCGAAGCAGTGAATGCCACAGCAAACCATAAAATCGTGTCCCAAAACTGTGATAATGCCAGGCGTTGAGTCTCAGCGTGCCTGACGAGCAGCGGCACGTTGTTTCTGCCTTGTAGTGTGTGGACACGCATTTTGGTAAAGCAACTCGTGTCCCGCCGGAGCAGCCGGAGCTCTCCGGCCGGCATTTAGATCAGCTGGCTGCCATGCTGAGTTATCAAAGAGCGCCATGCCGCCGTTTCCGAAGCACCCAACCATGCGACCCTTCCGCCACGGCACATGTGCGTTGCAGAACAAAATCCAGTTTTAAATACGAAGCATTTCCTAGCGAACTTCGGCGAGTTTGAGCGTATCTATCTATCTATCTATCTATCTATCTATCTATCTATCTATCTATCTATCTATCTATCTATCTATCTATCTATCTATCTATCTATCTAGACGCCTACGATTTTGTGCTCTCCCGGCCGTTTCGCTAATCGCATGTTTACGAAAATTGGTATGCCACATCATGACTACATGACGAACATAAATGACAGGTCATAACATGCAAATCATGATATGCAAGTCATGAGCGGCATGATTTACATTCCACGGTCTTAGTGCTCTCCTGGCCGTTCCGCTAATGGGATGTATGCGAAAATTGGTATGGCACAACATTGACTGCCTGACGAACATAAATGGCAGGTCATAACATGAAAATCATGATATGGATGTCATGAGTGGCATGATTTGCATGCCACGGTCTTAGTGCTCTCCTGGCCGTTTCGTTAACGGGATGTATGCGAAAATTGGTGTGGCACAACGTGACTGCCTGACGAATATAAATGGCAGGTCATAATATGAAAAGCATGACATGCGTGTCATGAGCGGCATGATTTACATGTCGCAGTCTTGGTGCTCTCCTGGTCGAGACGACCAGGAGAGCACCAAGTGGGACGTATACAGGAGAGCACAGTTAATGGGACGTATACTCAAATTGGCATGCCACAACATGACTGCATCACAAACACAAATGACAGGTCATAACACGAAAATCATGACATGCATGCCATGAGTGACATGATATACATGCGACGGTCTTGGTGCTCTCCTGGCCGTTTCGTCAATGGGATGTATACGAAAATGCTATGCCACAACATGACAGCAAGGGGAACATGACTGACAGGCTACAACATGAAAATCATGATATGCATGTTATGGGTGACATGATTTACATGCCACGCGTTTCGTTAACGGGATGTATACGAAAATTGGCTGTGCCACTAGATGACTGCATCATGAACGTAAATGACAGGTCATAACATGAAAATCATGATATGCATGTCATGAGCGACATGATTTACATGCCACGGTCTCGGTGCTCTCTTGGCCGTTTCGTTAGTGGGATGTGTAGGAAAATTGGCATGGAACAATACGACTGCATGAACGAACATAAATGACAGGTCATAACATGAAAAGCATAACATGCATGTCATGGGCGGCATGATTTACATGCCAGGCGTTTCGTTAATGGGATGTATACCAAAATTGCTATGGCACAACACGACAGCATGACGAACGTAAATGACAGGTCATAACATTAGAATCATGACACGCGTGTCATGACCGCAATGATTTACATGCCATGGTCCTGGCGCTCTACTGCCGTTTCGTTATGGGATGTATGGGCTCCGTCTACTGAACAGAGGGCGCTATGTAGCTCTCGTCGGACGGCTCAGTCGCGCACGGTGGACGAAACCCAGGCGACAGCGACGCGCGCGTTTCTTCGCTGCTTTCCGGGCGTGCTGTGAACCACACGAACGCTCGCGGCGTCGCCCTTTGGAACAGTTTGCCGCAGGTTTGGAGCGCGCGTCTCAAAGGAAATAAAACGAAAGAAGGTGGGACGAGCGGTCGCTGCTGCTATAGAGTTGGAGACGCGCATCGCGTTCGCGTATTTCCCTGTCACAGTCTGCCCAATTTTGCTTCTTCTTTCCGCCAGGCAGTCCATTCTGGGGCTGATGTCGCACATGGAAAACTCGACTGCACGGAGCCTGTACGAAAATTGGTTTGGCACAACATGACTGCATAACTATCATAAATGACAGATCATAACATAAAAATCGTGACATGCATGTCATTAGCGGCATGATCTACAGGCCACTCGTTTCCTTAAAGAGATGTATACCAAAATTGCTATGGCACAACACGACTGCATGACGAACGTAAATGACAAGTCATAACGTTTGCATCATGACATGCGTGTATGAGCAGCATGGTTTACATGCCACAGTCTTGGTGCTCTTATGGCCGTTTCGTTAATTTCATATGTACCAACTCGGTATAGCGAGACAACAATGCAAATCCATTTTACGTTCCTTATGCGTGCTTCGCATTTCTTTGATTCCCACTGCACGTGGGATCTGCCAATTTTTTTTATTAAACATAAAATCCGTCAGAAAATCCGTAAAGGACGAGTTAAGACCTACACATATGACGGCTAATTTGAATGTGCGAGAAAACATAATTCTGTTACAAGGAGGCTGTGCGAACGGTTCCCTATCACGCTATAGCACTCACTCTTAAAAGCGAAGCTAAAGAGTTCAAAATTTTATTGTTGGTGTCATGCTTCATATTTCGCACATATAATAGCAAATCATCATCACCATCATCCTATATTAAATCCGCTGCAGGACGAAGGAGTTTATCTAACCTTTTGCCTTCCTCTGTTGCTTTTCCGTTCTCTTGGTATCCATTCCGTCACTCTTACTGCCCATCTGCTATCTGTCCTCCGCATGACATGTCCTGCTTAGGTCCACTTTATTCCATCAATATAAGAACACCAGGTACTACTATATGTACCTTGATCCACCCCACTCGTCTTATTTTCTTTTTTTTTCTCTTAGCGTTACACCTACCATTTTTTTTTGTACTCCAAGCTGCGTTGTCCTTAATTTTATGTCTAAATATTTAGTTATCGTCCATATTTCTGCACAGTAAGTTATTACAGGGAGAATGCAGTGATTAAATACTTTTCGCTTTAATGACAACGCCGAGTTTCCTGCCATGATTTCGGAATGTGTCCCGAATGTGCTTCAGCCCGTCATTACCCGTTGGCGTCCCTGTTATTCACTGCCCTAGACATCGGTATTCATTCCTGCATTCTGAGGGTTCGTTGTTGATCTTCAGGGCTGGGCAGTATCGCTATAGTATTTCATATACTTTTGCGTATCTGTATTTCTGTAGATAGATTTGAATAATATATTTGTATCTCCTTAGTGAAATACTTTTCGATGTATTGCCCGCATCGCGATACTATGCAGGACACGGGTGTCTCGTTAATTTTTTTTTTCCGGGAATGAGCTGAGACGTGTTTCCAGTGACATGTTTCCACGTGGAAATTCGGTGCAGTTCCACTGCCGTTCCGCTCTTTCACCCACCACGTGCGGGCGGCAAGTGCCCCGTCACGTGCGGGATGGTTGTGCGGATAGCGCGTGGAATGGTCCTTACTGCGAACTCCGCAGAAAAAGTTTGTACAGACTGCCCAGAACTTTATTGCTCACTCTCGCACATGCTATGGCAATGTACCGCGTTACCAAGGGGTCGTCTCTCCCGTGAGCCCGAATGGAAAGAAGCCCTCAAGACCTCGGACCTCAAACTCCAACTCAAGGCCGTCCAGAAGGCCAAAGATACTGGCGGAGCGTCACAATGTTCCCGTCCCGACTTGGGCGTCGCCTACGGTTTCAGCCGAAGGAGCTCCACCCGTGGGATCTCCAACGGCTTAAAATTCCCCAGGATCTCAATAAAGTGCTTGACTGACTGAGTCACTCTAGCCACAATGAAATTAGGAAGTTTGGCATCACGTGGCCGAGCCGGCCGTACTGTATTTAAGAGGCGTTCCATTGTAGAGTAGGCACGGTTGTCCATTTCGGTGTACAATATGGTTGTTACTCTCGCTGTGATACAGTATAATTTTTTATTGTAGCTGATATCTGTACGCCTTTATTAACATTTATGTACACTCTAAGCCACCTTTGTAATGCCTTAATGGTACTCGCAGTACTGTGATAAAATAATGTATAAATTGCAAGTTTCAATGCGCTGCAACATTTTAAATATTATGCTGCACTTAACAAATGTATTTACGGAGTATGAACATCGCCGACATAGAAGGTACTTCAGTATCATTACTGCTGTGTCTGTATTTCGGAATACTTCTGTCGTCTTTTTGTAAAAGTATCTCTGAACTATCCCACTACATCAATTACAAATGTATCTCAGTATCTGTGTGTTAAGCTTCTAAACCGTATATATTTATCTGTATTCCGGGATACTTTCCCGGGTCTCTCTGCCCAGCCCCGTTAATCTTAAGTTCCTGTTCTTGAGCTAGACTGTGGAGCATAATTCTGTTCGTTTTACTATTCATTTTTATTCCTTCCTATTTTCACACTTTCCTAGTTTATGTCCTCAATCAAGTTTTGTAGTTCGTCACCGTCACTGCTCGTTATGTAACACTCGATTCATACTTCCCTGACTTCATGCTTATTTCTTCATACTTACTTCATGCATATTTACACAATAATCCAAATGCCTGAGAATCAAAATACAATGGCACTCTCTCTAAGTTGGATATCACCAAAAAAAGTAAGCATAAGGACTCGGTCAAGGGAGCCGTTATGGCGCTGTTCGAGCGAAAGATGAGGGATATTGCTACAGGAATGCTGCGTATGGAATGCCTAATATCCTTGGAATGCATAGGAATGCCCCATTGATCCCGCGAGACCTCGAGACGTTTCCCTGCCGTCGTTGTACAAACGCTATGCTTACACCGGCCTTTCACCTATACGGCGCACAGGAAGTGAGGATGGAAGGCAGGGCGTGTTGGTTGTGCACGATACACAATCTGAGGCTATAAGAGAGAGAGAGAGAGAGGCCACTGAGCGAAAGGCAGGACAGGAAGGTTTGCAAGAATTAAAGCATTCGGCTGGCTACCCTGCACTGGGGAAGGGAAAAGGGAGATAAAGGCGCGGGTAATAAATAAAGGAAAAAAAAATAAAAAGATGACGAAGGACGAAAGGAAGAGTAAGCAGACAACAGTGTGTCTGTGTCTCCCGGCCGCGGTGGCCGCATTTTGATGGAGGTGAAATGCTAGACGCCGGCGTAATAAGGAACGCCCCCTGGTCGAAATTTCCGGAGCTTTCCATCACCGAGTCTCTCGTAATGATATCGTGGTTTCGCCAGAAACTAGCTGTCTCCTACAATAATTTCTCGGAGAGGCGTATCTCACTAAAACACGCCGGCATGTCGTAGCGCCAAATAGAAACGCACATTAATATCTTCAAGCTGGCAGTAGATATCCGTAACAAGACCTTGAGAATGCGCTGCCTTCCCAAGGTCTTTTCCTCCAGTCTCCGTCTTCCTATGGGTCACGCTGAAATGAAGGTTTAAAGGTGAACATTTGACAGAGATCTGTCTGGTTGGGACGAAATTAAAGGTGAAAAAAAGGGGGAACACCAACCAAATTATAATCATCAAAAGTAAAATTTACTTCTAAAGATGACAAAAAACCCGACGTTTCGGGTCCCACTCGGACCCTTCTTCAGGGGTGACTGGAGGGCACCAGATAGCAGCAGTGCTTATAAGGCCTTCTTTTTCTTGTTTTCTTTTTTTCCCTTTCTTCTTCCTTCTTCCTTCTTTTCTCACTTTCTCTTTTTCGGTTCTTCAAACCGAGGGGGGTCATGCTAGTGTTGAACCAGGTGCCGGAGTCCGCTAAAATAGACACTTGGCATTGCACCTGCAGACCGGTTCACGTTACCAGGTGTCGCCTGAATGTGCCATGATTCCACAAAAAGCCGCTTGTGAAAACTGGTTTCCAAGTCGAGGACGCGGGAGTTGTCAAAGTCGATGCGGTGGTCGTGCACCTCGCTGTGTTCATCTAATGCACTCCTTTGTCTGTCGAGCTTGCGGACATATTTCCTGTGCTGTCGTAGCCTCTCTGGAAAGTTCGTCTCTCCCACGTACGACGCGCCGCAATCTGAACAGGGAATGGAGTAAATCACACCTTGCGCTCTCTCCCTCGGCAGCCTGTCCTTCGGGCGCGGAAAGGAACGGCCAAGCGTGTAAATTGGCTTGTGTGCTACTCTTATTTCCTGCTCAGACAGCACACGTGCGAGCGCTTCGCTGGTACCCTGAACGAAGGGAATACACACACGTATGGGCTTGGAAGGCGGCGGGTCAGTGTCCTTTCAAAGGGGTCGGCGGCGATTAGTCTGGCCGTTTTCAATTTTCACAGTTAACTGTGAAAATTGAAAACGGCCGACTATCAACAAAACTGTATCGGAAACCTACCGATCGACAACAATATCTTCACTACCACAGCGACCACCCACGCCATTGTAAGAACAACATTCCATACTGCCAAGCACACCGTTTCAAACGAATCTGCTCAAGAGATGAAGATTTTGACTCGGCCGCCGTGAATCTAAAAACCGTCCTTCAAAAACAAAAGAATCCGCCACGTGTTATCGACGACGCCATCCAGAGGGCCAAAACATTGAACCGACAAGACCTCATTTCGAACCAGTCCCACACAACGCGACTCTCAACGTACAAACCTGTGCTTAACGTACAGCACTAATTTCCCCAATGTCAACAAAATCCTAAGGCGCCACTACAACATTATAGAACAAAGCGAGCGACTTAAGCGTGCATTTCCATCCGCCCCTTCCGTTACCTACAGACAGACGATCACGTAACCTCAGGGACACCCTTGTGAACTCGCGATTAAATACATCACGGCCACACAACGGATGCAGGCCATGCCTGAAACCAAGGTGTCTTGTCTGTAAGGCAATGCAGCAGACGAGTACTGCCAACAGCTCCCAATCACAGTATTCTCTGAAAATTCGCGGTAATTTAACATGCGATTCCTCGAATGTTATCTATCTGCTGTAGTGTACTGTATGTAGAATGCAGTACATAGGTCAAACAGAAACCTCATTCAGGCTCCGCTTCAACAACCACAAAGCCCATGCCAAATCTATTCGAAATCTACCTCTCTCGAAACATCTAAACCTCCCAAGCCATTCATTCGATAAACTAACAGTGACACTATTAGAAACGGGCTTCAAGTCAAAGCGAGAACGTGAGCAAGGAGAATCATATCTAATATACCGGTTCAAAACGATCGAGAAAGGTATAAATGAGAACCCAGGAACCATCGCAATAATAAAATCATTGGCAAGCGTTTAACCTGTGGCACCGTATGTACAGCGGGAACCGGACCATTGAAATATGACGTGTTTTTCAAAGCGAATCATGTAAACCTGTTTGATGATTTCTCTCTCTTTTTTTTACTTCTTGACCATTCATCTTTTACATGCCTTATTCTAATTATTTCTCTGAAACTTTCCTTTTCTTTCTTTTTTTTTTCTTTTCTCCTGGATGTGGCCAAATGCGCAGGCAGGTCATTGCACGTTTTTGCCCGTCCGGGCGCGGACTTCTAGACGCCATCGCCACTGACGTCACTGCAATTGTACTCACCCACCCCCACCCGTTTTCTTCCTTCCTTCCTTTCTTCTGTTTTTTCTTCTTGACATTGACACACCTGAGGAGGTCCTGAAGTGTACGCTTGACTATTGGGTCCAGCCACGAAAACCACATCGCAAAGAGGGGAGGGAATAAAGGGGGCAGAGGGGGAACAACAACAAAAAATAATAATAATAAAAGGGGGGGGGGGACAAGATGCCCGCATATGACGCACGTCGTCTGCTTTTCCTCCACTCTTTGTTCCGTTTCGTTCAGGTTCTCTATCTTTCCTGTCTTCTTTCTTTTCTTATTCCCTCTAGTCATTTCCTTTTTTATGTTTTTCTTCCCTCCTCTTTCATTTATGAAAATCTCTCTCAGATAGGTATAAATAGAAGCGGGAATACAACCATAGGCATTCCTGATGAAGGCCGGTCTCCGGCTGAAACGTTGAATAAACGATTTCCGCATTTTTGTTGCTAATTCCGAGGGTCTACTACTCATCTGTCTTCACGCCTCCGGCCTATTCACCACCATGACTGCTATATATATATATATATATATATATATATATATATATATGACTGTGTGCGCTGGTTTTAGATGACGCTTCATAGCATAATAATTAAACGTAATAACTCATAGTTTTTACATAGCGTGGCGTACACTTTTTCCACTAATTCCCTCACGCGGCGCGCATCATTCCAGGACAGTAATCGACGCGTGCAGCCTACGAAAACTGGGTGCAGCAGCATAAAGCTTTATTATGGGCGTGTAAGAGCCCCTGAAGAATTTCTTACCTTGATGCTTTCACATTGGAGCAACAGGGAGCGCTTCACAAACATGTGCACACAAAGCGGCGTGCACACGGAAATGCATTCGACGCATGAACTTGCATCGGAGGATCGTAGGTTATATACCAAAGTCCCTTGTCAAAGTCCCTTGCATACCAAAATCACTTGCATAGGAAAGCAACAGGCTGCTTATGCACGAGCACCGTTCATCACGCGCGTGTAAGTTTTCTACGAAATATGGACCGCGGTGTTCTGCGGGAAAAAAAAAAGTGGTGCTACGTACACGAGAGAACGAGGCAGAGAGAACGTAATACAAACATATGCGCGCCAACCACCGTCGACTGCAGCACGCATAAATCCCACCGGGTTTTATTCCGCCTCCACTAACACATTTTGTTTTTCTTCTTTGGTACCTCATCACACTTTTGCGTGAAGGCGCAAACTGCAAAACTCATTCCGACGGGAACAGAAACGTGTGCTTTAGCCGAGGCTTCGCCGCGAAAAAACAAATGAACTCGGCGCACCGTTCCGGCGGCCAGCGGGCGCAATTTTTCAACTCAATCTCGACGCGCGCTTCGCCTGTCCCAGACCCGTCTGAAATATACGTTGCGGCGGGTTGCGTCGGGGTGGGGCGAGGGCGGGTTGCAGAGGGCATCGCGCCATCTGTATGCCGCTTTGATATAAGCAAGCACAACGAAAGCGCCATCCCAAAAGGTAACAGCGCGCGCACCGAATATGCGTGCAAAGCGAAGTCAGTCGGACAGTTCACTTATTCGAGTCATAAGCAACGAGCGCGTGTGTGTCAGGAAGCGTGTCACCGTGGAGAGGCAGGCAAAAAGGCACGAACATTTGTCATTTGCGTGCTTCTTCGTTTCGTTTCGAGGCGAAATGTGGCTCTCGCTATTTTTTTCTTTTTTCGTTCTTGGAGGTTGACAGCTCTTGTGTTCATCACTCGACGCATTCCAGAATATTACTTTTCTTTATCATATATTTTGTTGGGGCCTTTGTTTCGGTATCCCGATTCTGTGTTGCTATTGCGTTTTCAGGGCGAGACGTCGCTACACACTTTGTTTTGTAGGCCAAGAACGTGAAATTTGTGGAAGCGCAGGACACAGCAGCAAAGTGTATACAAATCTCACTGCGTTCGACGTTAGCTAAAACTTGTCTTGATATCTTAGAGTGGGCACTACGATCTTTCCTTTCCACGTGTCGACTTGCGGTTTGTCGCTACTCCTTTCTTTTTTTTTTTTTTTCGTAGAGTTATCGCTAACGTTCATCTTGGCTGGTGACTTCGGACGCTTGTGCGGTAACCGCAAACCAAGGCAGTTAACTCGCTGAACTGTCCAGGCAACTACGACAGTTTGTGCCGCAATATGTTATAAAGAATGTGCGGACGAGCAAGCTAGCATTATTTCATGTACGTTCTCATCAAGAAATTCGTAAAACGTATGTACCTAAAGCCCTGCTATCGTACGAAAAATCACCAGAAATAATCACCGAAACGTATACCACTATACTTCTCTCAAAGAGCCCCTCACCAGGTCTGGCCGTTTTGTCCTAACAAGCGCTGTGGAGGCACTGCGTGCTTACCATCACGCCTCCTATATAGGCGATGTATTCCGAAGGTCGGGGGATCGAATCCCGGCCTCAACGGCTGCGTTTCGATCGAGGCGAAATGTCGAGGCCGGTGTACTGTACTGTGTCTAGTGCCCCATGTGATCGAAATTTCCGGAGCCCTACACAACGGCGTCTCTCACAATCATATCGCGATATCGGTACGTCATACACAAGGAATCAATCGTCAATCCTGAAAGATACCTCGGTATGTGCCTTGGAAGAAGTTGAACATTTAAATTTAATGCCATGCAATTTAATGCCATCCGCGTACGACATGGCTTATAGTGTTCCAATGTACACGCGGCTCTTAGTGACAAGCAGACGTCGTCTGCCGCTAGGCAAGCGTGGGCGTGCCGGTCCGCCCACTCGAACACGTGTTCTCCTTACGCTGAGATTGGTAAGGCGTGGAAAGGGGCTGCGGTTATACGTAATGGGAATACCTGTGGTGCGCAAATAAACCTCAAGACCCGCGCTGTGTCTGCGTTCCATCTGCAAGCAAATCCCTATGGCCGATCCCGGAGGTTGTGTAAGACTTTTGTGAGGAGCAGCAAGCTTCAAGCGTTGCGCCCGCTATAGCTCCGCTGCATGCCTTCACAGAGTGGAATAGTTCCGGCTTTTTTTTTTTTTCGCTTTAATAATTATCTATTTGAATATGGTCGAAGAGGCTTCCCTTTGAGAAATTGACATCAACTGCAATTTTCTTACGCTAAGATAAGGACATCTATCACGTCCCTCACATATTAACAAGCACCGATGAAATCAATAGTTCATGTGGTAATGTCGCAACTGCGTCGCGTAAGTTTTACCCATCGTGTTAACGCGGGATGCCTTACTCGGGATTCCTTTGTCATCAAAAATATGTGGATGGCGCCCTAATAAGCCAGGACGTTATGCGTCTAATGCCTTGAGCGTTCAAACGGAGCTGCATTCAATCTCCTTGGGCAGCTCACGCTTCACGAAGCCCGGAAACTCGAGTAGTCGTTCAAGTTAATCAGCCTCCTCTGCGCCTGGCCTGGCATCGACATTGACAGCGCCCCCGAGCTTTCCTCCCCGTTTAATAGAATTTGCATTTCTAGATTTACATTTCTTGTTCTGGGTGGAGCGGCGTGTATTTACAGCAGCGTCACGCCGCGATGGAACGCAGGCGAAGTATAGCAACCGCCTCCTCGTAGTCTCCTATTTCCTCCTTTTCGCGTTCCGCGCCTTTCCGAGCACACAAATCACGCCCGACAGCCGCGGCAGCGAGGTCTTGATGAATTTGCCCCAAGGCGCACACTGACGCGCTCGGAAGACATCGGCACTGGTTTCGCCGGCGAGCTCGCGCGCTCCTCCTCGTGAGACGTGACGCCAACAAAGCAACTGCCGCCGCTCGTTCCTGTGTACCTCCAGCGAAGAAGCCAGACCGGCGTGCACCGTGAAGACAGATTACAGGCGTATTGGAAAAGCGATGGCGTATCGAGCCCTTCCTGAGCTAGGCTAGGCCTTATTTACTCTGCAGAAGTACGTAAGATGCGGTGAGATGGAGAAAGAGAAACAGAGAGCACTGGCTCTAATGAAAGCTGCAGACGTCTGCGTGGCTGACGACACATAAACGAAACATCTTCATAAAAGCCAAAGGACGTTTCTCATGAAAGTTGTTGGGCATTCTCGAGTGGCACACACTGGCGCGAACATCATACCTCGCCGCCGGCGAGGAACGGCCCGCCGGCTTTTGCGGCACGAGCAGCGGTGTGAATGCCATGTAGCCTTCAGATATTATCTGTCTGACGACGGCGTCTTGAGGAAGTTTGTCCGTACCAGATGCGTCGTTTCTTATATGCGCGCACTGGGTACGAATACGCCTAAATGAATCGCTTTCGAAAACGTCCCATCTGTTCGGACAGTACAGGCCGCTCAAACATTCACCCTGCTCGTTACACCATTTTTATGTCGCCCGTACTTCTCTTTCTTCTCTTATTTCGTTCCAGTGAAGCAGGCCGCCAGTCCTACTTGCGCTTTTTGAATTCCTTCTGCTTCAGTTCCTTCTTGTCCTTTCTACCTTTTTTCCCTTAAGGAAAGCATATTAGGGGCCATAGCCAACCTGTGACTCCGGCCGAAACATTTAACGGTTGAAGAGTTGCTTGGAGTACACGGTTAATACAGCCGTAGAGTGTGGCGTGTAGCCGCATCCAATGAGGCGACGTGACTGCTTTCGTTCGAGAGTGCCTGGTGTCCATGGCGCCGCGGCTTTATCAGCCCCACGACGCTAAGTGCTATAACTGCGTCACACTTGTTCAAGTAAGCAACAACGTCACAACTAATTTGGTCACGTGACTGTTTCGTCCTGACTGTCGGATTTCGTTCCTTAAGAGGGCGTTTGTAGGCGCTTTGTGCGCGATCGTACATTTCCATATACAAAAGCTCGTATGGTCTCTTCGGAGAGCTCTGCAGAATTTTTTTCCATTCATAATTAGCCCACTGAATTCAGTAGACAAGAGGCAGTGTATCGCACGAAATTAATTAGCGAGTGAGTAGGGCGTATCAGACACATTGCCCCGTCACAGGGCTCAGGTTTCTGAAAAAACCACACGAGCTATCATTAAATCCATATAAAGAGTTTTGAGAAGCACCCGTATAAGTAACTACGGAGTCCATCCCAATTTCAGCTAGCAATTTCCTCGAAAACACACTCGTTCAGAACATGTCGATACGTTATATTACGTGGAAATTTAAGTGCCTATATAACTTTCGACGCCCAATGAAAGAGCGCACGAATGGAAATACACCGTTGCTGCTGCTCGCGTACAGATCTTGCATGCTTTCCAACGTGCAGCATTACACAGAACTCGGAATGCTGTGCTTGTTCTCTGAACTTCATTTCTTCATCCGCCACCACTCAGGAACGACTGATCCTGACAACATTGTACAGGAGCCGTCCTAGTCAGGGAACTCACGAAGCGCCAGCATGAACGAGGTTTTATTGTAGTTATTGCGAGTGTGATGTACACATCTAATGTATGCAGATCTCAACGGAAGACAACGTATTCGAAGACGCGCACAGGCGCTGACGCTGATACCGTTCGCGTATTCTATGATTCCTGCCTTCGACTTCATAGAAATACAAGCAGTTCTAGATGCTCTACGTCGACAAGGAGTACCTGAGATATACATACAAACCATAACTATTGTCCACAAAGATTGCACCGCTACCCTACTCCTCCACGACAGGAGCAGAAAGGTTCTGATCGAGAGAGGGGGGTTATTTACTGAGTGTTTAGAGGAAATGTTCCAGCGTCTACACTGGGATGAAAAGGCAGTTAGAATTTGCGGACAATACATGAGAAATTTAAAGTTTGTAGACGATAATGTGTTCTTCAGCAATGACGGCGACGAAATACATTCATGATTGGTGACCTAAATAATGAAAGTAATTAAATAGGACTAGAAATAAATAAGCCAAGAGATGATTACGATCAATAGCTTAGCTAAAAAGACAGGAGTTAACAAATAGCAATCATCATGGAGAAAGAGTGTGTGAAGATTTCTTTTTAAAGGAAAAGAGAAAATTGCTTCACTGGAGCTGTCTCTACCGAGAGGACACATCAAGAGCTTAGCTCGGATGGGGATGAGGGAGTTGAAGAGAGTGAGCAAGGGTCCAGGCGGCGAGGTGAACGAGTACGTTTTTCTAGTGCAAAATGACTAACAGGGGAGCCTAATAACGAAAATGAAGTTCTCCGTAGAACAAGGGTGGGCTGGAGCGCCTACGGGAGACATTCACAAAGCATTACTGGAAACTTAAAGCGGAAAGCATATATCACTGCACTATCCCGTACTAACGGTGCAGAAACATTTGGGTAACGAAAAAGAAAAAAAACCTAGAGATGAAATTAAGGAGCACGCAGCGTGCAATGGGAAGAGAAATTATGGGTGTAACGCAAAGAGGTAAAAGAAAAGCAAAAAAAGACGAGCACAGTAGATCAGGAGACAGATATTCTTATATAATTAAAGGAAAGAAGTCGACCTGGCCAGTGCATGTCATATTTAGGACAGACAACAAACGGACAGTGCGAACTATGGAATGGATATCAAGACAAGGAAAACGCAAAACACAACATTAGCAGGCAAAAGGCTAGATGGAGCGATGAAAATAAGAAAGTCGCAGGCATAAAGTAGAACCATGCAGCTCGCTCAGGACAGGAGAAATTGAAAATGGTTGAGAGAGCTAGACCATCGCCTTGCAGAGGGCTTAAAGTAAGCTGATGATGATGATGACGACGTTCCTTAGCTTATGCGATTACTCGCGTGTTCTACGTGATCACAAACACCCACATTTCAAAAATGTCGCATCTTGTAGCGATTGTGTTATCTTGTGTTGATCACTAGAAACACTCATTCTCCCAGTAGGCAACCAGTCAGCATGTACGTAAAGGACATAGCGATTATTATGAAACATATGCTGTCGAAACATGGGAACAGTGTTCTGTTTTCACAGCACAGATGTCAAGTGCCCTAAAATATTGCCGGGATTTATTTCAGAAGTTCAGAGAAAACACAATGGGAAGATAGAAAAATAAAGGAAGAGAGGACAGATAGAGAGAAAGACTCCTGGAGAGAGAAAGAAAGAAGGAAAGAAAGGTGAATGGGTGTGCACAGAAAACGCGTGAGGCAAACAAAAGAAAGGGGTGAAATAAATAAAGGCAGGATCGAAGGAACAAAAGCAAGGTGAATGCGCGTCAACCCAAAGGCGGCACTCGTCTAAAATGAAGCTCCCGAGTGAACCTATCGCGCATGGGTGAAGAGAGCGTACGAACTCGGAAGAGCACGACACATCGGACAGAAACGGCGCGAGCATAAACAAGGGAAAACCCACAATACAACACTATAGTTCCTCGCTGTCGCAACTGAACGCAGTAGAATAGCAGTAGTCGAATGCTAGACTGCTGGGAACAGTAGAGCGAGGTTTTCCACCGAAGGGGGATTCGAAGATGCCACGGAAGGAGGAGACCACCAGAGAGACTGCGGCACCTCAGTGTGAGAAGCTTCTTTGGTGAAAATTTAAACCGCCCAAGGGGATTTCAGAGCTAGGCAGGAGGACGTCAGAAGAAAGAAGAAAAAGTCCTACATGTAAGAAGGCCACGAGGGTGAAACGGTAAAAGACGAAGAGTAGGAAGCGCAAAATTACAAAACGCACGTGGCGGTTATTTGCATGTGCGTTCTCCCGTGCTGAGTGAAACGAGAGACGAACAACAGATGAAAACGTGAACGCGGCGCTTTCATCCGTCTCCCTCTTCGGTATTCTCGAGCTCAAAGGAACGGAGCGGGTGTGCGAATTCCACTGTGCTCGGTTTGTGTGTGAGCTGCTATCTTCCTGGTTCTTGGTGTTTGCACGTTTTCGCGTGGGTTCCTTTTCCAATTACTTTCGCCAGGAGAAGATTCGATTGAAGGACGCTGACATGTCAGTTAACAGACGCCGTATTCATGTCAGCATTTTCTTTCGTTACGTTTTCTTTTTTGCACAATTCTAGCGTGTTTCCGGGTTACCGTTTATCTTGGGTTTCGTCGATTCCTATTCAGTGTCGACAGGCTGATCTTACTTCTCCTTTGGCATTTCAGCTCTGTGAGTGTCCTGTCAAGCCATTCAGATTTCTTCGAATAAGTTTTTACGGTTCCGGAAGAAACCCAAACATGTTTTCGAACTCGAATGTTAACCGCATATCGTGTAATGTAAACTGCAGTTAAATGTGTTATCGCATATGAATTGTGGTGTTGTATATACAGTTTGAAGGTGGAATCATGAATCGCATATTTTTTTTTTTACCACGCTCAAAGAGTTTGTGTTGTCGGGCCTCAAACCTCACATAACCGTAACTTACAGGGTGACGTTTGATACTCGCGGACAATGTCAAATAAAACTGAGCGTTCTTGAGGCTGCAGTCTACTTAAATTTATGTTCACCATTTTGGGTCAAGAAATCCCGTGTGGTTTTCTTTTGAATATAGCCGTGCAACTCCTTATAAACACAACCCAGGAGTTAAGTCGAGAAGGTTCTTCTTTTTTCTTCTGAAAGCGTGTACAGGCCGACGCACGCACGTACACAAGTACACACACACACACACACACACACACACACACACACACACACACACACACACACACACACACACACACACACACACACACGTCACGTTAGCATTACGAGCCATCTTGGTTAGTCTTATTTGCCTTCTTTGTCAGGTTGACGGTTTAATATCATCTCGTCTCGTAGCGTAGACTGCCGTACGTTAAATAAGTGAATGCCGTTTCCGCGTGTTCAAACTTGGACACGCATGAAAAACACGAAGGAGAGAAGTGTTAGAGGGCTCCTTTTAAGATGTCATCGATGACGTGATCGGCAACGCCATCGTGATTTCATCACCACAGTGACGTGCTGCGATGAGGTCACCACTTGGTCGCATTGAATTAGCAATTCGTGTTTACCTCCTACAGCGCGCCTACTATCCTTAGCAAAGCCTTGTTGTAGACAAGGTCGTTGGTGGTACCCTCGCACATAAGGCCTCCATCTTTTAAAAAATGGCGGGGGTGGTAACGACTTCATTTGAAAACTCCGACTTCAAAGGGACCATCCAGCCAGAGCAAGCCTGACGGGCTGTCAAATACCACACACGCTTTTACTGCTGTTCTCACAAAGTATTCCCCAGGAATGAGCCAATCGATTTTAGCTGCAATTGGAACAACTGTTTTTGTTGTCCGACAAGCTGTTTTTTTCTGCTTGGCCGCTTCGTGTCAGACAAGTTGCTGCCATCGACCGTAAAGCGGGCCCAGTGAAGCAGACGGGCTTCTTTCAGTTTCTGACGTCCGGAAACGCCCGTGGCAATCGAACTGTGCTTTCCTTTCCAATTGCCACTGCGTTCAGGGTGCCACAGGGACAGCTTGGAGAATCAGCAGTATCTTTGCAAATGCGAGAGTGCTGCGAGAGTAAAGGGGCTGGTTATAACTACTCTCAACACGGTAACCTTTAAGGTTACCGTGTTGAGAGTGTAGTTATAACCAACCCTTTTACTCTCGCATCACACTGGCATTTGCAAAGATTTTATAGGTACACAAAAAATGTGAAAATATTGTTACGAGAAAGACACAGGGGACGGCTGTTTGCAAATGTATTTACAGGGAGGCTTTTAGCAGCAACCAAAATGGTGGACAATCCGCCCATCAGCCAGTCCCGTCTTCGTCTTCTCCATAGATGGTATGGGCCATATATACTCAAGGACTACTAAAGGTTAAAGTGCTTTAACCTTTAGTAAAGGAGCATATTTTCCATTTTTGTGTACCTATAAAATAAACTAAGGGTTACCGTGTTTAGAGTGTAGAGCAGTCACACGTGTTCAAAAGAATAAGATTGTTAACATACTTCTCGCACTTTTGGTACGTAAATGCGCATGTGTGTTCGCTGTGTGCGTTTTGTTCTGTTCTTTAGGGGGGGGTTCAGAAAACAACGGTAACAACATCGCTTTCATGACGACTAAATGTAGCACTACCTGAACAGTGCGCTCAGGAAATGAAGCGAAACCTAACACGCGAAACGTCTGCAGGCATTCTAGTTATTTCAGACTGTCAATTGATTGTTATACTGGGCATTAGAGAAATAAAGGCTACATTAACCATTGGCGTAGCTTTGTATAGACATGTTCTGGTAGTGTGAATTGAGGTCCTAACTTAGAGCGCGGTGGCGGCGACCAAATTTTCTACGGAAGTGTACTTCCGCAAAAGTATGCGAACTTAGATTTAGGTGCTTGCTAAGGAACTCCGGCTTGTCAGGATCCGGTTTTATGGATGGCACCACCAATGCAGCTTCGGCGGGTAAAATAACATTTTTTATGTGTGTTTATGTGAACGAACACACGTGCGGAATGCGTCAGGACGCGTTGCACCAAAGCCAATGTGACATCGGTTTTTCCGAACACCTCTACACTTCTTTGTAGCTTGGTGCCTCTGTTGCCGGGTTGCTTAGCTTGAGTCAGTGGCTCGAATTCCCCGAACTGGTGCCCGCATTAACATAAAACGTAATGAAGCACTTCGGATGTATCTGGATTTATGCCCACGTTCAAGAACACAAATATGTGAAATTCTCAAACTTCTGGTTATAGTAAGAGCCATCGTCGTCCTCGCTATTAAAATACTCGGAATTATAATTGGCCGATATATTCTGTAGCGTCCAACCCAAGCCTAAACGTTACTGTATGTACCTATCTATGTGGCCAAATTTATCTTAGACTGCGTCACTAGAAGAGAAGTTCGGGGGAAGATGGAGGCTTGAATCGATTAACACATCGCTGAAAACAATTTAGAACAAGGAATGTCGCAGGAACCAACGTTTTGACAAGTGGACTTGTCTTCGTCAGGACGGCGACTGCCTTCTCCGAACGAGCGCTGGAGAAGGCAGTCGCCGTCCTGACGAAGACAAGTCCATTTGTCGAAACGTTGGTTCCTGCGACATTCCCTGCTGTAAATTGTTTTTAGCGATCTGTTCATCGATTTAGACTGCCTCAGTCACTAAGTCATATCGTGGTTCTTGAACACAAAAGCCATTGAAAAAAACAAAAGAAGAAGACGAAAATTGTCCCGTCGCCTCTTCGTCAGCGCCGAAGGCACCACACCTGGGCTCGCACAGCTGGGCTGTCAGCGACTGAGAACTGCTACCGCACACGCCAGGAGCAGCCAATGCGAGAGGTGCGCAGTACAGGGGAGTGACTGCCGCCGCCGGTGCGTGAGAGAGGGAGGACAGCTAAACAGCTTCACTGCCGTGGAATCCGAGAAAGTGCGTAGCACGGGCAACCCAGCGATTCTCGTTGTGCGCCGTAGAAGTGCCTTGAGAGGTGAAATCGCGCGCTCGGTCAGGTGGTGCCGCTCTCCTCTGGGGCGTCGCGGCTATCGACCGGAAACAGGAGCACGCGACAGGAGGAGACGGTCGTCGACAAGGCAAGCCCATAAAGCGCTACACACTTAAAATGTTGTCACGGCTCATGATGACTTCGCGGTGCTCTCTCCACAACCCTCAGCAAAAGTGGTTTTTATAGCTGAACTATAACATCCGTGTCACGAAGTGCTTCCCGTTGAAACATCAAGTTCGTAGCGCATTGCATAACCAATCTGCTTACTTTTCTGGATCATCCAGTCCTGGCCGTCATCACAGCTCCGTGGCTGACGCTCTCTGCGTAAAAAAAGAAAATAGCATGTCTGAGTCCCAACTGCCCTCACATTTCGATCATCAGCGATACTCTATATCACGGAACGGCTTCGCTGTTAAAGTGTTGCGCAAGATAACCAGTTCAAAAAGAAGTTTCAACGTGCACACAAGTCACAGACTGAACGTTTAATGTGAACGCTCGTCAATGAACTGGTGAATGTCATGTCTCTTTTTGTCATTTCTTTCAGTTTGCTGTTTCATTTCTATAATTGTCTCATGTTTGAAGGGTAACCAATCCTCTTTGTTGTTCTTTCCTGCTGCACAAAATAGAGAAATGAAGTACACCAGGTGATATACAGCCCATCCTTTCCACAGCAATTAAGATATCGCAGAACATAGCAGATGTTTAAGCCCTCTCGAACAGTTTGCTTTTGAACTTTCATGTGCCCGCCAAGGGAACGATGCCAGCATAGCGAAGTAAAGGCGTGGAAGACACGGACACAAGGGAGGAGAAATGGACAACACGAACGCCTAGTATCGACTGATGAAGAGCACCAAGGCGAAAAAGAGACACACAACTTATCTGCGCACGCTCAGGAATTGTAGCGCCACCTGTCGAACGCGTGAACGTGCCGTTCTACGTGAGAGACAAGTGCAAAGGCATTCCATTTCTTCCTGTGTAAGCTAATCAACGGCTCACTAACGCGCGCGCTACCACTATTATTGATGTGCCGGACGCGGACCATTACACGCGTTTCTTCACTCTTATTTCTGCATAGGACCGTGCATTTATCATAAGATGGACATGCAGTTACAATCCCGGCACTACAAGGAAGGAATAGGACTTCCACCGAATAACGAACTTCTCTGTTTATGATGATCGCGCTATCAAATATTGACAAGACTACGAGAAACCTAGACACACACAAGGTGAAGCGCGTACTGACAATTGCTTTACTTTTCTGTCATAGACTTCCGTGTACACAGACATAAAAAAATGGAAAGAAAAGTAAGAACACTTAGGAAACCACATTACTTAAGTGAGATACTCACGTAATCTTTCGTAATCAACATAGTGCCAAGTAAACTACGTACAAGTTCTCATTGCAGCTTCCAAGAAGTCAATTTGTTTCTGAGATAACAAGATAAATGGAGAGCTGACGCAATCTTCACGGGTGTGCATATGAAAAGCCTCAATTATCTTTTTCGAATTAGGTGAACGCCCAAGCACCACTGTATCCGGAAAAGTCGGTTCGCACGTACACTCTGTGCAGGGTCTAGAAAGATTGCCCAAACGGTTAGCAGAGAGCAGGCGTATTTATTTTCATTAAGCATCACGCTGGTACACCTGCCGGTCTAGGTAATGTAACTGTTACTGCATCAAGTGGAATACGGTAATTCATACCCCCTGAGCTACCTGCAGGCCTGCTGTGGTGCTCAGCGCCGTATTCTCCCATTTTTTAAAGACGATCGTCTCTCTTGGGATACTTGAACGAAGAAATTTGGTCTGTCTGTCTGTCTGTCTGTCTGTCTGTCTGTCTGTCTGTCTGTCACACGATTCAGGCATCCGGCCAAAGTTTAAGCACTTGACTATCGCCGAGCCATTTTGAACTGGTAGCTGCGTTCATACTTGCGAACATTGTCGATCAAAACGCAAATATTACGCATATCTGAGGCGCAACATCAATACGTAAGTATTAGGCCGTGTGTCGCTTTCTAAGAAAATACATAGATACGCAAATATAAAGACCCTCGTGTTTATTAGTCTGCGCTAAAAATGCTACGCTATGTGCGAAAAAAGCATCTGCCGACAATTTGGCGACAATTTGGTGCTGCCACCTGGCAGTTGCCCAGGGATTATGCACATGCTTATGTTTCCCGACGGCGCTGCCAGATGGCGTCCATATCTCACGCAGCGTAGTACGGCTGACAAAAGACTGTCGTCTTTCGACGACATATGCAGCGAAGCACGCAGATACGCGGCCAATTTTTTTCCTTCCATTTAGACCTGTTAACTTTGCTACAAGGTCGTCAAACCTTCATCTTTGCCGAGAAAAGCAGATCGACTTCATGTTTACAGATAATTTTCTTAATTCTATGGGAAAATTACTGAGCGCACGCTATCAAAACCACTAGCTCACATATTTCAGCTGGTCTTTCGGCCGTTTTTAATCCTTGTCAGATATGAGGGAAGGCAGCACGTATCTCAGTCAAAGCGCAGTTATCGTGATCTGTATATGGCCCAAGTTAATAAAAATATTGAGCAACTGCGGCTCAAAGTCGAGTGGAAATAGGGCAAGCCAAGCTTCAACGCTATCATTCTCTGCATTTATATTTCCGTACATTTGTTTATTCTTTACATTCTCTGTATTTACTTCACGGAAGCTCATCTCTGAATTTCCGGCACGTGCGTTTTAATTTAGGCGCGTGTTAAGGGCTGCAATAAAAGGGTCTGCAAACATTGTAACTCCATCACTCTCCGACTCATATTTTACTATTCAGCTTTGTAATGTATGGGAACTCCAGCGACTTCAGATAGAAAGCCTCGGCTTGCCACAGCGTAGCTTTGGAGCGG
This sequence comes from Hyalomma asiaticum, assembly GCA_013339685.2. Taxonomy (NCBI): domain Eukaryota; kingdom Metazoa; phylum Arthropoda; class Arachnida; order Ixodida; family Ixodidae; genus Hyalomma; species Hyalomma asiaticum. The sequence continues at coordinate 46,651,230 of CM023486.1, forward strand.
GGCTATAACATTTTTTCTGGGCATAGTTTTGTTTACTGATCCATTCTACATGTTACAGCGCGCACTTAGACAATCACGAATAAACAGCAAGAACAAATACAGGCCCTCGTCCTCGTAAGTAGTACTGGTGCCCCGCCACGGTGGTCTAGTGGTTATGGCACTCGGCTGCTGATCCGAAGGTCGCGTGATCGGATCCCGACGGCGGCGGGTGCATTTCGATGGAGGCGAAATGTTGAGGACCGTGTGCTGTGCGATGTCCGTGCACGTTAAAGAACCCCAGGTGGTCGAAATGTTCGGAGACCTCCACTACGGCGTCTCTAATAATCAGAGCTGGTTTTAATAATCAGAGCGTTAAATTCCACAAATCAATTAAATCAATCAATCATGTAGTACTGGTTGGCTACTTGGTTGGTAATTGTGACATATGGCAACGCCCAACCGGAGACGGGTCGACACGGACATAAAATGAAGTCAAGAATGACAAGCACAAGCACTGAGCGCTCGTGCTTATCATCAATTTCCTTCTATTTATTTTCTTTGTGCGTCCAGGCCTGTCACCCGTTGTGCGCTGCCATTTTTCATACATACCTTTATTTACTAGCGCCTATAGATGTTTATTTAGAAGGGCTTCATACGCGTCTATGGCCGAGTTATTGGAAAGAACCTTGGGCAGGCCAAAGAATGACCCAGGGGACACGCTAGGTTAAACGGGCTTTCATTTTCACGCTGAGAAATTACAGAACCTTCCTAATTCAGTGCAGTTATTCTTATAATTACAGAATGCTTCCTTCCTTGTTCTACATCGCATTAGGGCTAGGTCAGTCGCTTTAGGCGTTTTCCAAAGGTAAAAAAAAAAGTGCACTTAAAGTTGATGACATTGCAGTGAAAGTATGTGCAGTGGTTTTTGTCTGTTTGACATTGTTTAGGAACGTTTAAGGTTTACCTCATTCAGCATAAGCAGTCTGTAGAATTGCCAACAAACGAACACCAACACATTACCATCGTTTGAACGCGTTTTGGCAGCTGTTATTAAACACGTATGCACATTAACCTAATGTGGCTGTTCTGTCAAGATTCGCTTTTCTGAATTATTTAATTTGTTCTTGGACAAATGATCATTGCTGATTATTTTTATTTCGCGCTATAACTCTTTTGCGGAAAAAGAAGTAAGCGTTTTCCTTCACCAATGCAGTACGAACGTTCGATCCAGACAATATTACGTGCCACAGAGCATCCATTTAGCCGCACACAGCAGACGTGATGAGACCAAGGTATGCCTCAGAAGAGATGACATTTGCAACAGCTTTCAAACACCCTGGCACGAAAGGGAGCAAACATCTTTGCACCTCGTGTCAAGTTGGTGAAGCGGCGACAAAGAAGAACTCGGGCGCCTTCATCAGCACATCCTCCGCGAATGCAAAGTCCAGCTTGCAAATCAGAACCTCAAGCCGCTACTGATTCTGGAAGGGCAAGAATCAATTCTGCTCGAGGGCAGTGCAAACGTGGCTTTTTTGGTGGTGGACGGCATACATGAATTCCACTGCTTTTGCCAAGATAAATACCTCTTTATGACCCTGCACTCATCGTTGCTTTCAAAGTGGCATAAAGGAGAGACGGAGAAAGATGGGGGTGGGGGGAGGGACGTCATTCTACAAACGAACGTTTCATTGTGTATTCTTCGGCTTGTGTTAAGTATAAGCCTTCTGCACATACGCCTTCATTTCAAACGTATAGCTAAAGCCTTTTCAGTAGGCAGCATGGCAGTTCGTTATCGACGAGCCCTTCGCTATGTGGTGCATTTAACTTATAGTCATTGCAGCTGCTTTCACAAAGCTTAACCATTCTCCTACGGTTATTACTGTCCCTCATCCGGCGTGCGGAGAAGCGGCAGATATCGCAAAGTGGCGGAGGATTCATGAAAGGGAGAAATGACAGTCAGCTTTTGCAGCACAAGGCTGTAAGAAAATCCCTGTGAATTTTCACTTATAGAAGAGCTTCCTGTCTTCTGAGAAATTCGGCCAAACACAGTGATTCAGCCCATAGCCAACGTCTGTCTGGGATGGTCGCTCTACCTGTAGAGAGATGACCCTGCACATGAAAACGAGGCCTTCCTTTCCATGAAATTCATGTCTATTATATCACAATACCTTTATGTTCCATGCTGGCAGTTTTCAATATTCTCATTGATACACCTTTCGTCAGAATGCGAGGTTCCGCCCAAGTCATTTGCAATGCTCAGTGTCTGTGTGCTTTGAGTTGTCGGTCCGTTCACCCTCGCGCTGCCTAATGCTGACCTCCCGGTGGTCTCGGGTGGTAGAGCGACCGCCCCGAACTGGTGTTGATCTCTGGTGCAATCGCCGTGTCCGGCGATCGAACCGGAGTGTTTCGGCACGTCAGAAGCTTTTCCTTCTATGAAATTCGTACTAGTGTCTCTGTAGCTGCGCGTGACAAGCAGTTGGTCTTTCATTCCGCCTGTCGCGTAACAATGCATAGTTCTTTTGATTAGTATACCTTGCGTATAATTCCTTGTGTAACGTACCCCATTGCTTCCATCCTTTCCCAATGTACAGTATGAGCAGAGCAGGGAAGTCGGGTGGCTGCTAAACATAACGTGAATTAAGACACGGCTGTATAAACGACGTGCCAGTGATAGCAGATGTTCCTTCGTAAATAGGCACTTGGATATGTTTAATCTAACCTAACTGATCACTTTCGCGCTGCTGTTGAGCAGACAACCTGAGGGGTATAGTTCAGCTTGTGAATTTCGCTGCGAATCGAACAGTGCAAGCTCACGTTCAAGGAGCTGCGATTCTTTCGCTTTGTTTCTTACCTTGATTCCTCATTCTGCACAACATTTTTCTTCGTTTGGTCGCTTTAGGTGTTCCTCCTTTTGTTTTGTTTATGCAGGCACAGTGAGAATTGAAATATGGGCTTGTAATTAATTTCGTATTCCGTTCGCCTCCTTCACGGGTCATTCATTCCCAGTTACCATGACGTTCAGTTCTTCATGTAACACGTGATGCACTTCACAGGTTGTCAAAAGGTTTGCCGCCTTTAGTGTTTCAGTGACATGTCTGTTGCGATAGCACGCCTGCCCCTATCGCCATTTCATCTCTTTTGTTCTCTTTGTTTCCTCTTGGCTCACTTTATCGACCGAGTGCAGGAGACGAAGTGACCAATTGACCGGCCTCCCTACTAGAGATTTTTCTATTTCTACCTCTCTTGGTGCTATTCAAGACGGGCTGTTAACGCTGGAGAAAGTTCGCCAGGTTTGATGGACACGAACTGTGATAATAAGATCGTTAAGCGCTGAACGCACGGCTGTACAATATATTCAGGATGAACAATACATGCTTGTTCCGCCGCGGTAGTCTAGTGGCTATGGCCCTCGGTTGCAGGTACGATGATCGCGGGACCGAATTCCGGCCGCGGCGGCTGCATTTCGGTGAAATGTTGATGCCGTGTCCTGTGCGACATGAATACACATTAAAGAACCCAGGTGGTCGGAATTTCTGGAGCCTTCCACTATGGCGTCTCTCATAATCATGCGCGTGGTTTTGGGACGTAAAACCCTACAAATAAATCGCTATTCTAAGGGTGGACGCAAATTAGAGTTTATTTTTTTTCTCTGAAATATTCTACTTGAAAGAGATCCCCCGTAGGCTGAGATCATTAATGTCACATAGGCTTCTTGTAGTGGCCGACGCACTGTTGTACAGATTGAATCTTTCCTCCCCTGCTATAATACGCGTTAGGTTTTAGTTTAAAATACACATATTTGGCAGCCTGGCTGCTGCCTGCTGCCTGGCTAGGCTACTGCATGGCTAGGTGACTGCCTGGCTAGGAGAAGACATTCTTATAACGAAAGTGTCCATTGCATTGTCCGACCAGGATTACATGTATATACGCTGATTGTTTGGATGTCCACTTCTCGACATAATTCCCTGTTCGCGACGAAGCGATAAAGTCGTTAAATCTCGATCTGCGAGCAATACTGCAGCTCTTTTCTCGACGTGCGAGTACCCTTCTGGATTTCCCAAGCGAGACACTGTCGGCATGGCAATAGGGACAAAATGAAGTAGAACAAGCCGTGCTCTCAATCGCGAGCGTCCCACTTCGCAGGATTGCAGTCGCCGAGCGTAGTCCTCCTCGCTCCTCTCTTGCAGCGTGGAGCGGCGCCCGTAACTTTTTCCCGCGAACGACTAATTTGGGACCTCCCCATGTGCTCTGAGGTATGCCCTCGTATCCCCGCACGGTAGCATCACATACTGGCCGAGCTTGCCGCGAAGCTGCCTCCCTCGTGCCGCCATGCACGTTCCGAGCAGACACTGCGAGCGACCTGCCGTGGAACGTACTACCCCTACCCAGCCGCCGTGCCCTGGAAGAGACCGACCGACCGACCGGCGGCGTTGTAAAGCGCAGCCGCGACCGCGTCGTTCGATACGGCGGCGCGGATCGTTAAAATGGCATTAATTTCCTATTAGGAGACGCGCGCCCGAAAACGCTTCTTCGCCCGTGGGCGAATCGCTGCGGTATCGGGACGCCGCCGTTCCTGATGGCTTTGCCATGCAGCAAGGTAACCGAATACCCTAAATAGCTCTCCCGTATACCGTCTTCGCTCTCACGCCGCTTACTCCCCTTTATCTGTAGTGCGCTAGGTGTGCGAGCATGACGCTGTGTGTTCCGGGCTGGTGAGCTTTTGAAAGGACGGAGCCGGCAGCGCTGCTTGTGTTGTTGACCATTCGCAAACCGTCTTGCCAGTCTAAGCGCAGGAGCATTCTGTACATGCAGAGCCCCGCCATGGAAGAATGGATGGGCGTGTATTTCCATTCCGGAGATCTGCTCACTACACGTACATAGCAAATGAAAAAAAAAAAGAAAAAAAAACACGCAAGGTAGAAACTCTGTTCTGTAACTTCTCTAAAGGTTACTTACGCTGAAAAAAAAAAGCCGTTTCGGCTTTTCCCGGCAAGCAAGATTGCTAGGCACAGAGCCTGCAGGCGAGTTAACAAGACATGCATTATACTCTGGAGATCACCTCGCTTCGGCCATTGCACATTACTGTAAACCGCATCTGTTAGAGGTGGTGGCAGAATGCATTTGCTAACACTATTTACAGTAGAGAGATAGAGAGGCGGCCTCAAGGGCCGGCTCTGTACAAACTCTAGGAGGGATACCAAGTCCGGGACCCCTGTGGCTTCTGCGGCGGCACGAGCCCTGGCCACGAGGGCCTTTGGTCCTCCAGTGTCGAGCAGCCGAGCATGGCAGCTCCCCAGCTTTCTCGCGTAAGGCGGGAAGGGGAGGTCATTGGCTAAGGCTGACGAGCGCTGGCTATCACACCCATACACCAATGCAGTACTGCGCCCAGTGACGGAAACCTCAACCCTGTTTGGGGCAAAACATACGTATGTACATGACCGTCATGCGCAACGCTAATTTAATCAGGAATACAAAATCGACTGGCTTATTACGCTAGTAATGAAAAATCAACACGTTATAACATGTGTTGAAGAGGCGCTGCGGGCTAAAGTTAAGCCCACAGAAGCCGCAGCTCTGTAGCCGGCATTAAAGCACCAGTAATAAGGGATTCAAAAAGGTGGCGCGAGAACAGGGCGAAAGCGGCAAAACCTGAATTGAATCCAGCGAAACCTTGATTACGTCCATCATGGGAGAGTGAGAATGGAGAGAAAGAGTGTGAGTGGTAGGAGGGGGGAGAAGAGAGGGTGTTACGTATCAGGGGCGGCAGAAAACTATAGTCTTTCGGCTCCATTTCCAACGAAGCAACGAGATATCCGGTTATTATTATTATTATTATTATTTTTTTTGAAGTGTAGCGCACTTCAGGGCCCAGGATGTCGGTGTCTAACGTGATCTCGTGTTGTCGTGCTCAGGCTCGGAAAACGGCAGTTGAAAAGGGGTCCATAACATGCCAATAAATGACAAAAAGAGTTCGTAATAAGAACGGTTAAAATAAACCATAATATCGTTATAAAAGTTTCACATTAACAGTAATTATTAGTATAATGAGATCAGATTTAGCGAAAGTATTCCGAACACGCCGACAGTAAACGCAAGAGGAACACAAGGCAAACGTAGGCGAATGCGTTTCTACTCCTTCAATGCATGACAAAGCAGAACTACTTGCTGATAGTGTATGAAGTCATACATGTGCTTCTTCTGTGATCGTTTGGGACAGCTCTTCGAGCTCTCCTATAGTAGAGCGCTATGTATACTCTAAATCGTTCCACTTTCTTTTTTAAACACACTGCTTTCACCTGTTTCATCGGGGCAGCTCTCCCATAGCAGAGCACGATGTGCTTCTAATCGTCCACTATTTGTTCGAAACATACATTAGCATATAATGATATTCCGTCCTACACGGCGATATTCCATGTCATTCGTATCTAACGACTTCTGAAATCGAATTAGTTCGAGCAACTCAATCGCACTCGCACTCGAATGTACACTTTTTACCCCATTGACAAAGTAAAAAGTTAAGGTGCAGTGATTAAGACATAGTCTGCAGCGAGCATGCGCTATGCGATCCTGTTGAACTCGACTGTGGACGGTGCTGATGTGTGAACATTTGTCATCTATGGGTTTCTCGTTTCATGGATAGTTGTACTGGAACAGTGACTCCAGTTGTGTGTCCGTTGTTCAAGTGATTGTATTCATTGACTTTGATGAACTGTTCGAAACTCTGTGGTGAAAACCCCCCTCTAAGAGAAGATCAGTAGCCGGTGCCGCTCATTGGCACCAACCTTTCCTTCAATTACATTTATTTAAATAAAAGTAAAAAGTGTTGCATCGAGCATTCGAATTCGCGAAAACTTTACGTGAATACGCTATTCTGCCCGTTTTACAATACCCACAATTTGAACCCGAAGGCAGCACGGGAGGCTGCCACAAAAAGTCTTTACCATGCAGGAAGAAAAAGTTAGGACGGAGCATTACGTCACGCAGCTAGCGTTGGCAAGCGAACGCACCGCGAAGCCAGCAGTGACCGTTTTCGATATTCCAAGTCCTGGGCCAGTCCCTGGCGGCCCCCGGACGCCTCACTGACTCACATGTCGTCCTGATCACGTGCTTCAAAAGTCCCCTGGCCTGCCAGTGGGCGGGGCTTCCGGCAGGTCTTCGCGAAGAACGAATGAGCCGCAGGCTTCCGGGGCCGTCCGGGACTTGTAAAACGAATACGCTCACAGGTACTGGCTTAGATTTTGAGGGGCAGCGCACCCTATGACCTAGCTTTGTCGTCGACTATGGCTGTCACGGTACATAGAAATTGCGTGGGCCCATCCTGCAGGCTCTGCAGTCAGACAAGACAGTGTGTGTGCGTATGTGGGCGGATCCTGTAGGCAGTGTACCCAGACAGTGTAGGGTTGTCGTGTCAGAAGTGATTCTAACGAGTCCCTGCTAATGTACCCGGGCTGTCGGCATCTAACGTCTCCGTCGTGGCCACGGTAAAGTAAGCCCATTAGCAGCGACTGACGTTTCCTGTGGGAAACACCGGAGCATCGCGGCATGCTTCGCACCTTCCCAGCTTTCACGTTAGTGGAGCTGTCATGATTTTTGTTTCTTTTCCCCTTATCTGGAGAGAGTTGCAGTTGCCGATACAGAAGCCCATGTGGTCTGCTCAAAATATAAGAGCGAAGATATATAGCATGCGTTTTCCCAAATGTCTTCATACCTCCTTGTTTATACAGAACTATCGCTGCAACGCACGGGGCAACTGAGCAATCTTTTTCAAAAATGTCGTTAATTAACGACAGTTGGTCTCACCTCTCGGCGATATCCAAACTAGAAGAGAAGCTCAGGGGAACATGGATGCTTGAATCGATGAACAAATCGCAAAATACGATTTAGAACAGGGAATGTCGCGGGAGCCAACGTTTCGACAAGCGGACTTGTCTTCGTCAGGGCGGCAACTGCGCAAGGTTGCCGCCTTGACGAAGACAAGTCCGCCTGTCGAAACGTTGGCTTCTGCGACATTCCCTGTTCTAAATCGTATTTTGCGATTTGTTCATCGACTCTCGGCGAGAGGAAGTTCAATTCCTAAGTCATGTTGATAGAAAGGGAGCTGCTTAGAAATACGTTCTCTGATGAAGCCGTGTGTGAATTTCAAGAGTCGCAAGAGAGGTTCAACAGCTGCAAGAGGCTATTCGAAGTCTTAGACTTCTTTAAGTTTTACCTTAGTTGCAGTTCTTGCTGATTCTCTTTCATTCCTAAGAAATGTTTCTTGTGTCGAAAAATCTGCTTTTCTCTTTTTTTTGTGTCCGTGCTGCATGCTGATGCGGCAGTTCAGCTAATTGTGTATTTGAGAAACTGGCGCTTTAAACTTAACCTCAAAGTCAGCCTCAAGCTCATGTTTTCTCGTCGGTTGCACGTGGTTGCTCTTGCATTCCGTAGGCTGCCTTGGGGGGCTCGCACAGGTAGCTGTTTCAATCGTATTTAGTTCAGAATACTTTCATTGGTTTAATTTGACATGTGACCTACAGCTTCCGTATTGGCATTTTGTTGCTGAAGGGAATAAAGGCAAAGTTAGTTATTCATATTTGCTACTTCACTATTCGCACTAAATAATGATAAACATAGGCCGCTTGATCGTCAACACGACAGTTTCAATGTGAAGAAATAGATTTGAAGCGCACAAAGACAGACAAATAACTCCTGCAGACCTCACGCATTGTGGGCATCGGTGTCATGCAATGCAGTCAGCGAGAGGATTGCCTATAACCAAGTGCTTGGCATTCAGCAATGGGCTGCGAGTAAGATAAAGCTCTTTGTGTAAAGCTCGTGACTACCCAATCGTGAGTATGCTTAACGTCATGTAACCAAGACCGTCGACAGTCCCGTGGCTTCTGTCTCGTAGTTCATGTTGGCACTCACGTTAGGGCATAGACGTCTGTTTTGTCGAAGAAAATGCACGCAACGGTGAGCTGATTTACGCATGATAACCGCCCTGCGTTGAATTATTCCTGCGGGATTGAGCGAAGCGGACAAATGCAAGCCCAGTGATAATAGAACACAAGTATTATATACTATACTGCTGTGATGACCCTTAACATGCACTAGAAGCGCAATTTACTTTACATCAAGCACCATCGTCAGAGCAGCTGGTGATGTACATTTCTTTACTATATGCAGCGTGTGGGAGCAGCCGCCGTAGCTCCGTGGTAGCGTGCTTGCATGACATCGTCGCGGACGCCTGAAGTATTCAAAAGGATAGACTGGGGGCTAGTTGGTAAAGCATAACTTTTCAAGTAACAGCGCACAGAAAACACGGAAGAAGAGGAAAACGAGACGGCACACAGCGTGATCAGCTTACGGGAGAGATAATTGAAGCCGTAGAAATTAGATAGAGGTGATAGTCGTGCTTCAGCATGTTTATCAAGGAAACGGTAGAAATTAAAGCTAGAGATGCGGTTAGTCGTGTTTCAGTATGTTTACCAAAGAAAGAAATGTTTTTTTCGCGTCAGCCGCCTGCTTGATTGTCGGATCACTTGGACCGTGTGTGTGCTCCCTCTCCTCCGATTTTACTTTGCGCAGTGTGTATATGCATATATGTGACCACGCGGAATAAAAATCACTGAGTGGATAGTAGCACTCTGTGCCGTCTCGTTCTCTTCTTCGTCCGTGATTGCTGTGCGCCCTTACTTAAAAGCCAAAAGTATTTTCACAATCCCGAGCTATGAGACACGGGAGGCACTTCCCGGGAAAGGTTCCATGAACCGACGCGTCAGTTCCGCTAAAATTACACCCCGAAAGCATCGACAAATAAGTTTTAGGTCTCCTTGAAGCACTAACAAAACGCCAGCAGTAGTTCAAAGACCGAGTCAGAGCCAAGGGTGATCAAAACAAGGCAAATATATTCTCATTGACCAGACAGTTACAAAAGCGGGCACAAACAGGCCTCTACAAAACACATAGATGGGCTACAACATAACACGGAACCAACTCACACTAAATGTACAAGCTCATGCATTAAAGTAGAGAATGAAACACACGAGTCCTATTCATCACAGTCATTCGAAGCGCCTTGTCAACATGGAGCTTGCAGGCCGATCTCGTCCGGCTGGTTCGCGGAGCAGGGTCGTTCAACTTCTTTCTTCTTTCACTGTGTCACATGACGACTTAGAATGCTGCTGACGGCCCGAGCTGGACCCTTTATATTAACTTCGGCGGGCATTCGAGAAGTTTCGGAGCACGTCACGTGATCTCAGCAGGGGCAAAGCTGAGCGAAGGTTCCCGATTAGACTGGTGTCTTCCTCGCGTCTGAAGTTCCTCCTTCTCCTTCACATGTCGTGGCGAGCGTCGGCGCGCGTGCTCTCTGCTTCCTCCTTCTCTCTTCGTCGGTCTGGCGCGCTCACCACCAAGGTGGGATGACTCACTGCGCCTCTCTAGTAGTAGTCCGCCGCGGTGCTGTTGTGCTTAAGGTGCCCAGCGGCCACCCAAAAAACAGAGGTTTGATCCCGGCCACTGCGGTCGCATTTTCGATGGAGGCGAAAATGCCAGAGGCCTGTGTACTGTGCCTTCTCAGTGCACGTTAAACAACCCCAGGTGGTCAAAATTTTCTTAGCCCTCCACTACTGCTTTTCTCTCCTTCCCATCCCTTTCAATCCCTTTCCCCTATCCTCATAGACGCTGTGCCATGCTCCCAACATGAGCTGCAGAAATTAGCGTCCTTTCCTTAAGCAAACCACTATCATCTCTCTAGAGATTTCACGATTCGCCAGAATCGCACCGCGTACGCCTCGGCCAGTCGTTACGTACGTTGATTCTTTTCTGCGCCCACCGTTTTTTTTTTTTTCCTTCACTGGGTCAATGTCGGTGCGTCGTCGGCGTCGTCTCTAATGCGATGCCAGGCTCTTCGACGACTTGGGCGCTATTTTGTGGCAGGCAACTCGGGGAACCGGGTTGAATACACTTCCACCACATTTATGTTGCCTTCGGTAATCGCAGCGCGCTCGTCTGTGTATGCGCGCTTGTTTCTGCATTCCATTCGCAAGCCTCTAAAAGTCCCGCACCTGTTATAATTTCGAGTCTTCTGAATGCCATGTGATATGTGATTTTAGTTGGCCTTGATTGATATAGCCTATGTAAAATAAACACCTGCTGCGCATACCCGTATACTGTAGGCCGAGCACCACGGGTATGACGCAAAGGTGATAGCAGCATCGTTAACAGTGACGTACTTGACGATCATACAGCGCTAGCAATGTAAGAATCAGTCATTCATGTTTTTGATACATTTGTGCGCTGCCATCCAAAGTTTGGTGTCTTCTAGGCGAACGAGACAGACAGGGGGGCACTGAAACGTAGGCGGCCAAACAGACAGACAGACACAGACATACGGATGGATGGATGGATGGATGGATGGATAGACGGATAGATGGACGGGTAGATGGATAGTTGGACGGATAGATGGACGGATAGATGGACGGATGGATGGATGGATGGATGGATGGATGGATGGATGGATGGATGGATGGATGGATGGATGGATGGATGGATCAAAAGCGACTGCAGTTCTCCAACAAATACATCGCATTTAAAAGAAGTTGACAGAACAGCGCTCAAACTCGCAACTGACATTTATTCATCAGAAAAGGACTTTAAAAAAAATGCGGTATTTTGACAATAGCCGTGTCAATTCTGAAGGAACAGAGGAACTGGGCTACCACCCCTAGTTACTATAGCCAAGCCTAGTTCTCACCCACATCTTCACTTCTATTTCCAATCGTCTTTTTATATTCTATACTTGCATGGCTATACTATGTTAGGAGCTGCCTCACACATGTGCGCTTACTGCGGCGCCTACCAACAGAAAGCATAGCATTACACGCCGGAGTATCACCGATCTCAAAACGGTACGCTGTTCAACATCGTTCCTGGGCATTCAGCGTTAGCGATAATTACGACGGCAAAATCAATAACCAAATGTGGACAGCATCGCCTTGTGGCTCACATCCTTGCAGAGTCCGCACATTCCTGAGCGCATAGCTTACCCCGCCTTTGTGAGAAGTTGTACGCCGGAGAACCAGCGCTCCCGAATCAGCCAGGAGCCTTGGACGCCGACCACGGATACTGTCATGCGTACCTGCTGTGGTGATCCACTTGCGAGCTCTATCACCAAGCATTTGCGAATGGTGTTCTGCAGCAGGGACCCGCTGTACGGGCTGGCTGTCTATTTCCATTCGCTTAGCCGTCTTCGTCCCTGTCCTGGCTAATCCTCGCTAAACCAGCACATGTACACAGGTCTGCGAACGTATATACGCGTGCGTGTTCAACGCCTTTCAAACATTCCTTCTAATGGGACAATGGCAGAGGGGAGATTAGAATAGGGGAAGACGTTTTGGGGCTGTCATAACTGTTCAACTCTATCGCACGACTTGTTACTGTTTTCTGTAGTGTCCTACCGCGACGATGCAACAGCTGAGACCTTACCAACAGCATCAGTGGTAGCCAAAATAATCCAGGCTGCTCGTAGCTCAACACAAGCTTCAGTCTTACAATGTAACGGTTCCTGTGGATAACCTATGGTCAATAATTTATCAATTTCCTCTTTAATCCGCACCTAATGGGTATAAAAAAAACAAAATCTGCACTTCGAGAGGCGTCGCACAAGAAAGAGAGAGAGAGAGAGAAAAAAAAGTGCCAGGCTTGCAGCGCGTTCCCTGGTTTCCGTATTTACGTCGGCGTGGCGGGCGTGTTCGATAAGTCGCGGCCAAAATTTCGCCGCCAGCCCTCCCCGCAACATCATTAGCCACCACTAAAGGAGAGGCCGCTTTTGCATCGCCGCGCCATCTGGCGGTGGCGTGTCTGGCCGCCGATAGCTCTGCGAAATGGATGTGTGCGCTGACATAATGGAAGCCGGCGCCGAGCGGGTAAAATAAAACGGAGGTTGTATACCGTGAAGCAAGAAAAAAAAAGACTGCTCGGATTCACAGGGGCGGTGGAGATCAGGGCATTGTTCTCCAAAGGTGAAAAGCATGCGCAACAGGCACCGCCGAACAAGTGGTGCCTTGATGAACCGCTATGTACCGTGTTCGGAAAAACGTCACGCCTGAAAAAAACACGGCGAGTGAGAAAAATAACACGGCTCGCATGTTCCACCGATATATCACGCACGTTATTCTTTCTCCCACTCTCCAGGCCAACGTGTTTCCGAATGTATACCGTGCGAACGCGGCACTTGCTTTGCTTGAGTTTGTTTTTCGTTAGCGTGACGCGTAGTTTCTCGAGAGGATGCGCGAGTTTCTACGCCCCTAACCCTTCGTTAAAATGAAGCGTTAAGATCACCTTGTGATGACTTCGTTGAGAATAAATGCACGAGTTCATTATAAAACTACCCCGCACCTTCATACATACATCGGAAGCTTGTGCCCAGAAACTTGGCGATGGTAAAAACAATACGGGCCAACCCAAGTATGTAGTAATGACCAAGGAAAACTCAAGACGATCTCCTTTATTCAACAATTACGGCACCTATTGAACATACATGTCCAGACTCGGCATGTCCTTGAAGCTGCTGCCATGTAAAGAACGAATTTTAAAAGGGCGATGACACAACAATTTTCATCTGAATTTTTTTTTTTGGCTGCACCATGTAGCTAAAGGCCTGTTACAGTCAAACACGGAACATCACTTGCTTCATTGCCCGACAGATAATTATTTATAGCCTGTTCATTACCGACTATTTCAGTTTCGATTTGGGAGAGCTCCGAAAACAAGCAGCCGGGTGCAACCAGCGCTGCGTAGCTTTTGTGAAGCGCTAAACAAATTCAACCACATGAGCACACAGAAATGTGACGCAGTCGCGCACGGCCTGAACCACGTTGCTCGTATTCTTTCGCCGTCCGCATGCCCTTCGCGTTCTCGTCGTCGTCGCTATCATCGTCGCCGGGCGGCAACGATTTTCTTGAGACCTGGTATCTCCAAAAATCTACTAACTCAAGCGGGCAGTAGTGGCTATGACGTCATCACTAGTAGCTGCACTCTCCTTAGAGCTCGGCTGCCTTGCTGACGTAGCGGAGGCTAGGGTCCCCCTTGCGTCACCTTCGGTGTCGTTGATGCCGCGAAGTGCGGTGTAATGCGCTCGACTGCGCACGCGAACTTCAATGTTCATTTAAATTACCTTTAGAACTATATTCACTGCTCTAATTTGGTATATAGCATGAGCTCGTCTGGGAAACTCCATCTGCGGGCTATCACCCACTCTCCAGGCGAACGTGTTTCCGAATATCACACGAAGTGCCCATTCATGAGGTGTTTCTTTTGCTTTCCCTCAGCACCCTCAGCACCGTATGAGTGCACTCACAATGAGCGGTGAACGCACGTCTTACAGAGGTCACAACGATGCTTTACTGGAATGCAGCCTGGTTTTCGCCTTTCAACATGGAAGTGTTATGCCGGGGTCCACCAAGAAATTGCTGGCGTACTTCCGTAACGGAAGTGGATGTCTGAAAAAAAATGAACACATAATTGACAGTGAAAGCGTACCACCCGCTAGGATTCGAACCCACAATCACTAGAGATGAGACAATAGCAGCCGGAATAGGAGCTTCGCGACACAGGCTTCACTTTCGTGTTATACCGATTCTTATGACACAGATGAAGCACATTTTTTTTCTACAGTAATGTAACACCTGCCATTTTTTCTCTCTGTTCCAGTCTTCCACTTCCTGCCCTAAGTGCAGTCATTCATTGACGGCATTCGGCACTATAAGACGCACATCGCCGTTCAGCGAGCCACTTTCGACACGGCTTCATCGCATTTTCCATTCCGTGTCTCCTTACAGAGGTTCCCGAAGGGTGTTCCTCTCGCATGAGAGTCCAACACTCAGCGGAAAGAGCCTTGAAGAACACTGCAGATAAACGTCGTCGGGCCTCCATCAAGCCGTCGCCTAGACCCGAAACATCATTTTGAAGCTGATGGCTTTCAAACGACGCGTGAGGAGAAGCGACGATCCCGAAAACGCAATCAGGCAAAGGCATCGATCCATTTGTAGCACTCCGCGCAGCCATCTCCGTGTGACCACGTCCTATAGTCAAGTGAAGCGATGGCATTGTCGAAAGAATAACGCGCCTTCCAAATTCATTCCTACGAAAAAAAAGGGGGGGAGGGGTGCTTCACAAAGAGAAAATCGCATCAGGAGAGTTGCGCCAATGTACTTAGAGTGCTGGTGACAGCCTGTCATGGACTGGAACGCTTCTAGGGCCCGCCATCATTGAATCGCCTTGTATTACGTAAGCAATGTGACATAAATGAAACTGATTTCCGCGCACCATTTCCGAGTTCACACTCCTTTCAACTCCCTTTGTAAGGGTCTCACCTTTGGAAAATAGTGTGTTTGTTGTTGCTTCCGCAGGCCTCAAGGATGCAAATCCTTTATGTTGCCTCTCTGGCTACATACTATGCATAGCCTTTTTATTTTGTTCGACGTAAACTGTTCGTCGCCGATCTTAAAGTAAATTTTTTTTCACCTTGTATTGGCATGCGTATTGAATTTTTGTAGCACTTCAGCTTGCGCAAGCAATCTCCTTTGCCAGGAGCACGGCCCGGAGTCATCGCGACGCGGAGCCTATGCTCGCCATCTAGTTTACAATAAATGGCGAAACACGCAATTTCTTTTTGGTAGCACACGAAGTAGGTTATGTAACGGACTATAATAACAAAATTAAGAAAAACAAACGTTTCATATTTAGCTCCGTTTTACCTCCCGGCACCCTAAAGGAACGATGCGTAAAATTTTAAAACAGTGGATAGAAATTATATCTAGCAAGGTATACCATTCCTTCGCGTCCGTGTGAGTCACGTTTTAGAAGAAAATGGACAAAATAAATGATAAAGTGGGTAAGTTAATCGCTATGAAAATTCTGCCTGTGACTTTGCCGGACGGAACATATATACATATATATTTTTAATCTTCCCATCAAAAGTTGTGTAACGAGCAGCGTATACTCTGTTTCACTGATCCCGTGCTGCAGAGCCAAGGCTGCGAGGCCATCGATCACAAGTCTTGCTTGATGGCTTGTTTGAACATGTGGAGAACGATATGGTTGGTAATCATTAGAAAACACACTACCACGGCTTCTAAACAACTGGTGTGCAAAAAACCTTTAGAAAATACCACTAACGCAAGAATTATTGAGGATATTCTTCATCAACATATTTAGTATTATATCAAGGCTTTATGTTTCATAAAAATGTGCGCTTTCAGGCTGTTTCGTCCCCTTTACGCATTTTCATATCCCTGCAACCCCTCACATATTACTCGCGCTTTTCACTATGCTGAACTCTGTGCATGTTGTTGCTGTAGACTGTCGGCAACTCCCATTCATTGATATTTTGTAAAAATTGTTTGACGTGGATACCGGATTTGTATGTTTATTTTTTGCTGCTAGATGACTGTTTTTGCATGTGTTCGTTTCTCTTTCTAATACTGCGTTATAATGGGAATATTTACTCTGATTTTTGTCCCGCTAAGATACCGCCTGAGTATTTTCCTATACAGGTGTCCACGGCTTTGTCAAGCTATCAAGCGATAGCTTTTACCGCGGGTTCCTCGGCCGTTACGCATCGAATTGATGGCGAAATACAATTGAAACTGAAAGCGAGATCTATTGCCAATGTTCGGATGCGCACCTGCCGAGCCGCTCGTGCCAATAAGGGACTCGCATCCTCCTTCTTCCAAGGCTGCCGCTGCCACTGCAGCGCTCACCATTGGCAGATGACGTCATGCAGAATGACACGTTTAACACGTTTTCGCCATCCTGATTGGACAAAGACGACTGTAGCTTTCACAGTGCTGACCGGAAACTTATGAAACAGAGTATAAGTATGTTATAGGTTTCTTCAGTTAGGTTTGCCTTGTGTAGTATGTCTCCTTTCTGCACGCCTTTGATGACATCGCATGAAGTGTAGGGTAGCCGAAACCTAACAAACAGACCGTATTTTCTACGCGTTCTTTTCTCAGTACATTTTGCTGTTCCCTTTATTGTTACCTGCTTCTGTGTAGCACATCAGTGTTTCGTGCGACAGCCGCTACGTGAGGGCTCATCAGTCGGTTTGCCTTTGGTGTATTTGGGAAGATGTGATTATAAACACTTCCCTCTTAACTTCGATCAGATGACACTGGTGTGTGGTCGACAGGCGGCAGTTTTTGACAGAAGACGTATAACCGGCTTAATGAGACGGTGTCCAGAAAAGTTAACTGAGATAAAATGCCGGCATACAATTTACGTGTGCGCTATTGTGATTGCACGGTTATCGGCAGCCTTTTCCGAAAACATTAAGGTATACGTAATGAAATGTAGAGCAACGAAATCTTCATCGATAGTAGCTTTAAACTATGTATTTTGGAAGTTATTCCCTTGTACGCGGATGGCGGTCAGTCAAAGCGCTGTTTCTTTGCGTCAAAGTCATAGTGCTGTTTCTTTGCGTCGTGAATAGCTTACGCATTCAGGCGATTGGTCTGTTAGGGCTCCTCGGTACTACACTTTTATCAATACAGATAATTCTCGTTGTCACAAATCCTATGGAATTCACTATTAGGATAGCCACTGCATCAAAGGTTAGAACATTTGAGAAAGCTTATGCTTCGCATTTAAAAGTGCAAGGTAGGGAGCCTACATGATAGAGCAAGGCTATAGCGAGCGCCACCTGGATGATGTTTAAAGGGGAACTCCGGCGATTTTTCAGTGTCCGCTGATGTCAATAAAATTTTCAATAGATATCCTACTCGGTAATGTAATAATATATGCCTAATGCAGGCGGAAAACATTGGAAAACCTTGATATCACGAACATGGTGAAAAAACGGCCGCAGTTGCCCTTTAAGCAAGTGATCTACATGGGCCTCAATGCAGGATGTAATGTAAAGTTGCTGGAAAAGGGATTCCTATTCGTGTATTCGCGCATAAGCGTTATGTTCTCTCGCACATTCAAAGTACCTACCGACCTGCACGTAGGTTGCAGTTAAGTCTCAGTTGCAAAATTAGTATTGTTACAGCTTCTTGCCTTGAGAAATTCAGTTTTGTTCACTAAGCATCTGCGCCCTGACGGACGGCCTATGTGATGTTTCTGTCGCGCAGGCGCCGACGACGGAGCTTCTGCGATTCGAGCTGCTCAACGTTATAGCGTTTGAAGAGAGCCCGACATCGTTACTTGGGCTGAGGGTGTAGCCTATTGCGGATGACATCATATAGCCCTTCTACAACGTTATCGAAATAAGGATGCCTGTATCTCCACCGTTCCCGACGCCAATTATTACTCGATAGCATTAAAGAGCAACTCTAGCAGTTTTTTCACCGTACATAATCAAAAGAAGAGGCGTGCAGGACACGGACACAAGGAGAGCAGTGAACAACACGAACGCCAACACGAACTGCTCTCCTTGTGTCCGTGTCCTGCACGCCTCTTCTTTTGATTATGGACTGTTACCAACTCGCTCAACTTTCTGTCCTTTTGATTTTCACCGTATTCTGCTATCACTCTCTTCTGATGTCACTGATAGCCCTCTTGCAGGCAGGGTGGTTCAATTTGCTCAGAAACTCGCCAATAATTTTAAACAACCGAATGAAGGGTGTGTTCAAACCGAAACAGGTGTAATTGCTTCTTGCAGCGTATTGTTCTGTGACGTCACAAGCGTCCCACCCATCAGGAATATGGAACTGGTGCCAAAAAAATTGGCAGATCCCACGTGCAGTGGGAATCAAGGAAATGCGAAGCACGCATTAGGAACGTAAAATGGATTTGCAGTGTTGTCTCGCTATACCGAGTTTGATACACATGAAGTTAACGAAACGGCCGCAAGAGCACCAAGACTGTGGCATTTAAACCATGCCGCTCATACACGTATGTCATGATTCTAACGTTATGACCTGCAGTCTTGTTGTGCCATAGCAATTTTGGTATACATCCCTTTAAGGAAACGAGTGGCATGTAGATCATGCCGCTAATGACATGCATGCCACGATTTTCATGTAATGACCTGTCATTTACGATCGTCATGCAGTCATGTTGTGCCAAACCAATTTTCGTATAGGCTCCGTGCAGTCAAGTTTTCCATGTGGGACATCAGCGCCAGAATGCACTGCCTGGCGGAAAGAAGCAGCAAAATTGGGCAGACTGACAGGAAAATACGCGAACGCGATGCGCGTCTCCAACTAGCAGCAGCGTTCGCCCGTCCCACCTTGTTTCGTTTTATTTCCTTTGAGACGCGCGCTCCAAACCTGTGGCAAACTGTTGCAAAGGGAGACGCCGCGTGCGTTCGTGTGGTTCGCAGCACGCCCGGAAAGCAGCGAAGAAACGCGCGCGTCGCTGTCGCCTCGATCGGTTTCCACCGTGCGCGACTGAGCCGTCCGACGAGAGCTACGTAGCACCCTCTGGTCACTAGACGGAGCCAATACATCCCATTAACGAAACGGCAGTATAGCGCCAGGACCATGGCATGAAAATCATGCCGGTCATGACACGCGTGTCATGATTCTAATGTTATGACCTGTCATTTACGTTCGTCATGCTGTCGTGTTGTGCCATAGCAATTTTGGTATACATGCCATTAACGAAACGCCTGGCATGTAAATCATGCCGCCCATGACATGCATGTTATGCTTTTCATGTTATGACCTGTCATTTATGTTTGTCATGCAGTCATATTCTTGCATACCAATTTTCCTACACATCCCACTAACGAAACGGCCAAGAGAGCACCAAGACCGTGGCATGTAGATCATGTTGCTGATTACATGCATGTCATGATTTTCATGTTATGAGCTGTCATCTGCGTTCATGATGCAGTCATCTTGTGGCATGCCAATTTTCGTATACATCCCGTTAACGAAACGCGTGGCATGTAAATCATGTCGACCATGACATACATATCATGATTTTCATGTTGTGACCTGTCAGTAATGTTCGCCATGTAGTCATGTTGTGGCATACCAATTTTCGTACACATCCCATTAACGAAACGGCCAGGAGAGCACCAAGACCGTCGCATGTAAATCATGTCACTCATGACATGCATGTCATGATTTTCGTGTTATGACCTGTCATTTATGTTTGTGACGCAATCATGTTGTGGCATGCCAATTTGCGTATACGCCCCATTAACGAAACGCGTGGCATGTAAATCATGTCACTCATGACATGCATGTCATGATTTTCATGTTATGACCGGTCATTCATGTTCGCCATGCTATCATATTGTGGCATACCAATTTTTGTATACATCCCATTAACGAGACGACCAGGAGAGCACCAAGACTGTGACATGTAAATCATGCCGCTCATGACACGCATATCATGATTTTCATGTTATGACCTGCCATTTATGTTCGTCAGGTAGTCATGTTGTGCCATTCCAATTTTCGCATACATCCCACTAGCGAAATGGCCAGGAGAGCACCAAGACCGTGGCATGTAAATCATGCCGCTCATGACATGCATATCATTATTTTCATGTTATGAACTTATCATTTATGTTCGTCATGTATTCATGATGTGGCATACCAATTTTCGCATACATCCCACTAGCGAAATGGCCAGGAGAGCACCAAGACCGTGGCATGTAAATCATGCCGCTCATGACATGCATATCATTATTTTCATGTTATGACCTGTCATTTATGTTCGTCATGTATTCATGATGTGGCATACCAATTTTCGTAAACATCCGATTAGCGAAACGGCCTGGAGAGCACAAAATCGTAGGCGGCTAGATAGATAGATAGATAGATAGATAGATAGATAGATAGATAGATAGATAGATAGATAGATAGATAGATAGATAGATAGATAGATACGCTCAAACTCGCCGAAGTTCGCTAAGAAATGCTTCGCATTTAAAAAAAGCGAAAGCGGCGATGTTATCCGACGCTATATTGAGTTACGGCAGCTTTTCTGAACTTTACAGCGACGGTTGGAGCACTGAAGTATCACGAAGTATCACCATGGGGGAGGGGGGAGGGGGGGGGGTTGCCTTTGACAGCCCGCCTACTCGGATAGGCAGCGTTCAAGGTAAAGCCGGCATGGGAATCAGTTAAAGAAATTTCACCTTCAATTTCAGGAAAACTAAATGGCTAACAACTGCCTGGCTTGGTATATGTTATCATAGTGACGATCGGAACATATATTGAAATTTTCTTTAAGATCCGTGGACATTGAAAAATCAACGAAGTTTCCCTTTAAGAGGAGGATAGTGTCGCAGGGAATCAGGGGTCCCTGTCCGCGTCGGTATCGGCGTCCACGGCGGAAATAATGTTTTCCAACTACCGCCGTTTCCCGGACTACTCGGCCACGCAAGCTGTCCTCCACGTCACAGATGCCTTACTCAACGAAATTGAACTTCTCAAAGGAAAATCCATCGTAAAATTTGTAAACTACCAATTAATTGAATTCGATAGATATGGGACCTTGGACTGTGTTCTTTTTTAATGTGCGAGAAAACGTAACGCTATTCCGACGAAACTCGAATAATTTCGAAATTTTAACAGAAATCGTTAATTTTTATTGGTGTTATGTGAGAAGGCGATGCGCGAACGTGGTAGAATGGCGCTACAGCGTTCAACTCCTTAAAGGGCAACTCCGACGATGTTTCGTTCTTCACTAATCTCAACCAAATTTTCTGTATATGTTCTCCTCGGTGCTGCAGTAATTTGTGCCAAGCCAGGCGGTTGCAGGTCATTTAGTTTCCCTGAATATGAATTTTTAAAAAAATTTGCGGATTTCCGCGCGTGCCTCCCTGTGTTTTTGACGTCATTACCTGCGACGCTCCCTACCTGAGCAGGCGGGCCCGTTTAAAGAAAAACGGTGATTCTTCAGCGCTCAAATCGTCCCTGTAAAGTTCAGAAGGGCTCAATACATGGTTGGATGACTTCGCCACCTTCATTTTTCTGGCACCAGTTCCATGTATTTCTGATGCCGGGAAGGCTGTGACGTCATCGCATGTGCTGCACGCAACGTCTACCCGTTTCGGTTTTGCTTTAAACACATTCGGTTATTTAAAATTATTGGTGAGTTTCTGAGCAAACTGAATGACCCTGGCTGCTTCAGGGCTCTCAGTACCACTGGTAAACAACGATATCAGAATATGGTGGAAAAAGCTAGGAGTAGCCCTTTAAGGCGATGCTGAAGCGCCTTTCAAATGTTGTTGGACATTTTGTTACATCTAACTCCGTGCGTTCAGTTACATGTAACAGAACGCACCGAAGCCTACGAATTTCGCTTCTTAAATGCGCAGCGGCCATTTTGACAGAGATTTGTACGAATGAAAAAGGGAAAAAAAGAACGCCGCATCAGCTTTAGATTCGTTATAACAATACTAAACCTATGTCTCACTTGAACTTCTCAACTCTCCGTTGTCATACACATCCCGTATTTTTTGTAATGATATTCGATGATATTGGATCACGAGATGATTTGCGGGTTTTCTTGTGGTAGCCATACCAATAATACGGGTCCACGGATGCGTGGGATCAGGGGAATGCGGATATTTTCGCAAGATCCCATTCGTGGACGAACGTGTTCGCAGCGCACGAGGCCGGCATATTCGCTAGGAGCTTGTTCCCCCTTTTTCCCTCCGGAATGTTGACTCGGAAAACACCGATTTCTTTCAAATTTCTTGAAACCGGAGGGCTCCGTGTATACTTCCCTGCAGTATATCAATCAATATACTGAGAGAGCATCTGTTCAAAGAGCGGCTGCTGCTGGCATTTGCACGAGGTAGATTTTTTTCAGTACTATAGAAAAATTATTTGTATTGCAAGTACATTTTGCTCACGACCACCCCACCCACCGCTTATTTCTCTCATCCAAAAGCGGCTGACTGTTTTTAGTGTGTTGTTAATATGAAAAGAAACAAAACAAATTTCCCAACCGACCCTCTATATCAGTGCGTCCCGCCGGCATACAAAGTGTTTCCAAAGCCAGCCCGTCGTCCCGTCCTCGACAACCGCTGTCTATTTCACCCTTGTCAGCTCTTCCTCCAGTTTCGCAGTCGCTCACGTCGTGGACCTCTTCACCGTCTCCGCGGCCTCCATTGTTTCTCCCTGTCGTCAACAAGGCCAGAGTTTGAATTGTTAAATTGAATAGACGTTCCGCGGTTTTCGCCACTGAGACCTGCAGTCGAACCAGTTTTCTTTGTAGCTTTCTTTTACACATTCCTACGGAAAGCTGCCGTTAGACTTCTCTCTGTTCGCGCTTCGTTCTCAACGCTGACCGAGAAGCGTTTGTTACTTTCGCTGGTCGCATTCTATGCACGGCGTCGAATTTACGATGTGGTTGTCGTAGCCACTTCTTTGTTTCTGAATATCTGGGGCTACTGGTTTTTCATTTGAGCGTACAAAACAGGACTGCAGCAAAACAATGCTCTGTTCGTTTTAAGAAACAGGAAATGTAGAATGAGTAGCAGTAGTATAGATATGCCGCTTACTATTTCAATCAGAAACTCGCTCATTCATTCACTCTCACATTGACGCCTGTACAGTGCTATCCCAGCTTTATTTTGCGTTCTCGGTAATTGGTAGCAGTATAAGTACATGCTGTGGCACGTGAGCCAGTATAATATAGTATAATATCGTACGGTAAATTCAATTTCTGGCACCCCGTGTTCGAACACACAGGAAGGCGCGTTTGTGAAGTTTAAGCCTAAATTTAACCATTCCATATTGTTTCGTTATCTTTTTTGTTTACCTTGGAACGGGAGAACACGCGCATCCTGTGTCTCAAACGGGATCCAGTTATGAACGTTTGAGGATGCTGAAGCCTCGTCCTCAAAAGCGCAGCGTAATAGCCCCAATGGGGCCCGTTCGCATCGTCTCCTTGTAACAGGACCCCTTTTTCCCACACATCTAAATTACATATCCACAGTAACGAACAGCGCAAGTGAGACGCACAAAAAAGGAAGAGGCAGACAAGGAAGCGCCTGACCTTGTCTGCCTCTTCCTTTTTTGTGCGTCTCGCTTGCGCTGTTCGTTACAGTGAATGCGCAAGACCAACTAGCCCAAGAATCTGTTTCGCTAATCTAAATTACAGTCCGAGCTATCATGTGTGTATAAGTGTTAGCAGAAGTGTGATCATGTGTTATCATGTTATCATGTGATATCATGTGTTATCATAAGTGTTATCATGCGTGTATAAGTGTTAGCAGTGTTAGTAAAGCCCTAGTTTGCGATTTTAGATGCGAACCAACTTATGGCGGAGTTCAATCCGGTGGTGGTGGTGGTGTGCGGCGTGACCACCCTTACTGCGCATGCGCAAACCCTCTCCACTCCTCCTCTCCACGTGACCCTCTCCACTTGACCCTCTACACACACCTCCTCTCTGAACGGCCCGCGTTTACTATGGAAACGCTCTTCGATGAACGCTTTACCAGCTCGCAAGGAACGAGAACGCGTCCTCGCCCACGAGAGAAAGCGCTGACGCAGGCAGCGTCTGCTAGCGTCAAACCGACGCAAACGCGACACCTAGTAAAACCGATGCAAACGCGGTGTGCACCCCCCGTGCTGCTTCGCATGCCTCATGGTCCCCTTTACGGGAGATGGTGTAATTTGTTTTTAGGGGCGAAGCTCCTTAAAGCGGCACCCGTTCGTCCCTCGTAGTCGTAGTCGTAGTGCGTAACCAGTCTTACGCTTTGACCTCCAAGGTGGTGCCGGTGGGAGATTTCTCCTGTGCGTTGTTGAACAATAAAAAAAATTCGCAGCGTGCGCGTTAACTAAAAGCCGAATTCTTCTGTCTCTCATTCCCCATTAGCAGCCATTGGCATGTTCCAGTAGGAAACGTTAGTAGAAGTAGAAGTGTTAAAAGCCGACTTCTGCTGTCTCTCATTCCCAGTAGCAGCCATTGTTTACCTCCAAGGTAGTGCCTGGTGAGATTTCTCCTGTGCGTGATTAAACAATAAAAATTTTGTTCAAAACGCCGTTGATTGATGAAATAAACCAACGAAAGACGCCAGATGTTTTCTAAAAGCAAAACGAAAAGACGCCAGATGTTTCTAAAGCAAAACGAAAAGACGCCAGCTGCTTAACGAAAGACGCCAGATGTTTCTAAAGCAAAACGAAAAGACGCCAGCTGCTTAACGAAAGACGCCAGGTAAAGCAATGGTTTTCATCTGCAACCAGTGCAAGAACCACTTAGCTTACATTTCACCGACCACAAAGAGGTCATAATGAAAAGACAACGGAAACCAGCAATAAAAGTTTGATAAAACATTTAATCAATCGTTTCACGTCATTTTTATCGGGCGAATTAACGGAAGAAATTTCACGGTTTAACCGATGATTACTTCCAGGAGCTTCGCCCAATCTCATCATCATTCACCTCGTGGATCTGCCGTCAATTTTTTTCTGAATTATTTTACCTGGAGAAATTGAATTTTGTTTCCTAACGCACCTGTTTCGTGGAGGAGGGCTAGTGTGGTAGGGTGCTTCTGGGTGCACGGCGGTACCTCGAGGCGATTATTTCCGCCGCGGGCGCCTACATGCCCCATGGACACCGACGCTGACATCGAATCTTCTGCCGCACGATCTGCTTAACGCTGTCACGTTAAAGCGTTGTTTTAGTTAGCAGGAGCTTTTCTGTTATCTGACGGGGCGGGTTATGGAATGCGTTAGTCCAGACACGCTCGAATCTTAACTCGCCGACCGTTCCACGTGCCTGCAATACACCGTTCCATAACCCTCTCATAGTCATTGCTGATTTAAATTTTCTAACCGGTAAAATTCGATGGTCTAGTCCGCGTTTCTGTCCGTGCCTTCTTTCACTTCTAGCCCTGTAAGGTGCTTTGCGCTGCATAGCTACCGTCAACGACAGTTTGTTATGATTCTTCATCAGTGAAAGAAAGAGGGAAGGAAAGAAAGGTAGAAAGGAGGGAAGAGAACGAAAAGAGAAGAGAATGAAAGAAAGAAAGAAAACGGAAGCGAGAGAGAGAAAAGGGAAGAGAATGGAAGAAAGATAATAGGAGAAAGGCGAACAAATCAAAGAAAGAAAAGTTTCCGTTTCTACGCGAACTAAGTTCAGAGATTGTTTTCGTAATTATTGTTGTGTCGTTCGAGCAGGAGGCCACAACTGTTGTCGGTATAGGCGCAGTGAGTGAACGCCTTACGTATTCTTTGGATTCTGCAACGAGCGTGAGGGGCTTTCTCGCAGCTAGATCACTATATTAGGAAATGATTAAGAAAAGATTACTGTGCCCATCGTAGCTTTCACAGGGGATTTCTCTCTCATGATTGGCGTGTTATGTTTTATTACGTACAGTATTATTTGAGACACCTTCGAGTTTAGCTTGTCAGCACACATTCACCCAGTCATGGGCACGTTACCAGTAAAAAGTAACAGTGTTACAGTTACAGTTACCTAAGCCAGAAAAGTAACTGTGTTACAGTTACTCACCCTCCAGAAGTAACTTGTTACAGTTACTGCTAAAAAGTAACGTCGTTACTTTTCCGTTAGTGTACAAGATTAATACACCGCGAATAAAATTATATAGTTCTTTCCACGGAAACATGTGAAGGCGTGCGGTTAGTTGAAGTTGATCGTAGGAAAGCGCCAGATAGAAGGAATGGAATCCGCTCACTCAAAAGCCCAACACCAGCAATCGTCCGTACGCCTCATTTTCTGCAGCTTTTTTATTGTTCGTGGAATTTATTTACAAAAGAAATGGCAGATGCTGTGGGGAAAAGACACTGCTGCCGGGTTTATTGGCGCAGAGCGCTGAGCCGTCCTAACATGGCGAAAATGCCGATCACCAACGAACGCCAACGTTCCAACCCTCGCGAACGCACCTCTTCTTTCTCCTCTTCTTCCACGCGCTAGCACGCAGCGCTATCACGATTTCCAACAGATGCCACGTGCAGTGGGAATGAAGGCAATGCGAAGCATGCGTCAGGAACGTAAAGTGGAAGTGCATTGTTGTGTCGCTATACCGATTTTGGTACATATGAAATTAACGAAACGGCCGCAAGAGCACCAAGACTGTGGCATGTAAACCATGCCGCTCATGACACGCATGTCATGATTCTAATTTTATGGCTTGATATTTACGTTCGTCATGCAGTCGTGCACGTTCCATAGCAACTTTGGTGTATATCCCATTAACGAAACGCGTGGCATGTGATCGTGCCACTCATATCATGCATGTCACGATTTTCACGCTCTTAGAACGTCTCACCCATGGTCGTCATACATTGTTGCCTCGCCATACCAGTGTTGGTATACAGGGTGTCCCACGTAACTTGAGCCAAGAATTTGAAAATGAAAGGCACTTCAGAGGAGAACTGAACCAAACGTATACTATTCGTACTGGTCTATAGATACTCAGGTTATTTTTTATTTCCCCCTAAAGTAATTAGTTAATTATTTTTAATTAGCTAACTCCTTAATTATGGGCTGAAAACCCAAAATATGAACACTGAGCTGTAGAGCACCTTCATTAACCACCGACTGAATTGTTTCCTGTACGATATGTCTTACGGTGTTAATTTTTCCGCATTCTAAAGAAAGCCCGCGAAATTTGAAAATGAGCCACGTGACGGACCGCGAGCGCACTGCTATAGTGCTGGTCTCAAGCGTGCAACCGGTGAACAAGGTCGCCTGCGACTGCCACGGGGAAGCGACATGATGCTTTGAAGGTGGTCGATGTTTGGGCGTCCGTCTTTGGTTCAATGACGGTGCACATTCACGCTGCTGGCCGAGCGCTGCCGAGATAAGCGTCCAAGACGGATAAATAAAACAAGAAAATAGCTTTATTTTCTTGTTTTCTTGATCTTCTTGATCTTCTGTTTTCTTGATCTTCGTGAATCAGAATCAAACTGCTGTTTGTTTTTTTTCCTCGCAGTATTGAGCGCTTTACCACCGCGGCAGCGCTCGGCCAGCAGTGTGAATTTGCACCGTCATTGAACCAAAGACGGACGCCCAAACATCGACCACCTTTAAAGCATCATGTCGCTTCCCCGTGGCAGCCGCAGGCGACCTTGTTCACCGGTTGCACGCTTGAGACCAGCACTATAGCAGTGCGCTCGCGGTCCGTCACGTGGCTCATTTTCAAATTTCGCGGGCTTTCTTTAGAATGCGGAAAAATTAACACCGTAAGACATGTCGTACAGGAAACAATTCATTCGGTAGTTTATGAAGATGCTCTACAGCTCAGTGTTCATATTTTGGGTTTTCAGCCCATAATTAAGGAGTTAGCTAATTAAAAATAATTAACTAATTACTTTAGGGGGAAATAAAAAATAACCTGAGTATCTATACACCAGTACGAATAGTATACGTTTGGTTCAGTTCTCCTCTGAAGTGCCTTTCATTTTCAAATTCTTGGCTCAGGTTACGTGGGACACCCTGTATATAAAGTTAACGAAACGGCCGCAAGAGCACCAAGACCTTGACACGTTAATGATGCCGCTAATGACATGTGTGTCACGATTTTTGTGTTATGACGTGTCATTTACGTTCGTCATGCAGTCATGTTGTGCTATACAAATTTTAGCTACATGCAATTAACGAAAAGGCCAGGAGAGCACCACGACCGTGGCACGTAAGCGATGCCGCTCATGACATGCACGTCATGATTTTCATGTTATGATCTGTCAGTCATGTTCGTCATGCAGTCATGTTGTTGCATACCAATTTTCGTACACATCCAATTAACGAAACGGCCAGGAGAACACAAAGTCGTATAGGCGGCTAGATAGATAGATATGCTCAAGTCGCCGAAGTTCGCTAAGAAATGCTTGGCTTTTGATACGCTGGGACAGCCCGGTGGCGAGCGCGTGGCACCTGGCGCTCGCCCTCGCCGTGAGCGCCGGGAGCCACGCGCTCCCCGGCAAACTCGACACTGCCCCGGCAAACGCGAGAGACAACGTTGGCGCAGGCAGCGTCTCCTAGCGAGTTTCTTGATTGAGAAATACCGACTGCTCGCGTTGGAGAAGCGTTCACCGGCAAAACCCAATATATATATATATATATATATATATATATATATATATATATATACACACACTGGATCTTGACTTGCAATGAAGTGCCGGTGGGAGATTTCACTTGTGCATTGTGCATAGTTGAACCGTGAAGATTCGTAGCATGCGCGTTAACTAAATTAATCCGGAACTCGGCACGATCTACGATGCACATCCCGAGCTTCGCCCACTCATCATCATTCACTCCGTGGATATGCTGTAATTTTTTTTTTCTGAATGATTTTACCTGGAGAAATTGAATTTTGTTTCCTAACGCACCTGTTTCGTGGAGGAGGGCTAGTGTGGTAGGGTGCTTCTGGGTGCACGGCGGTACCTCGAGGCGATTATTTCCGCCGCGGGCGCCTACATGCCCCATGGACACCGACGCTGACATCGAATCTTCTGCCGCACAATCTGCTTAACGCTGTCACGTTAAAGCGTTGTTTTAGTTAGCAGGAGCTTTTCTGTTATCTGACGTGGCGGGTTATGGAATGCGTTAGTCCAGACACGCTCGAACCTTAACTCGCCGACCGTTCCACGTGCCTGCAATACACCGTTCCATAACCCTCTCATAGTCATTGCTGATTTAAATTTTCTAACCGGTAAAATTCGATGGTCTAGTCCGCGTTTCTGTCGGTGCCTTCTTTCACTTCTAGCCCTGTAAGGTGCTTTGCGCTGCATTGATACCGTCAACGACAGTTTGTTACGATTCTTCATCAGTGAAAGAAAGAGGGAAGGAAAGAAAGGTAGAAAGGAAGAAAGAGAAAGAAAAGAGAAGAGAATGAAAGAAAGAAAGAAAACGGAGGCGAGAGAGAGAAAAGGGAAGAGAATGGAAGAAAGAGAATAGGAGAAAGGCGAACAAATCAAAGAAAGAAAAGTTTCCGTTTGCTGAGTCCAAATAGGCATGTAGTTTGCAATAACTACAGCAGCAGTTTGAATGGCTTTGCCGCGCGACGCAAAGTTCTTCACGATGTCATATTTGTACTTCCGAAAGAGCCGCAATTTCAGTCTTCTTTCTAACACCTGTTATCTGGTCACAGTGCACGCTTTTAAACCGGGTGATTTGTGAACCTCACCACCTTTCGTTTTTTCCACTGCTCTCTTTCTACGCGAACTAAGTTCAGAGATTGTTTTCGTAATTATTGTTGTGTCGTTCGAGCAGGAGGCCACAACTGTTGACGGTATAGGAGAAGTGAGTGAACGCCTTACGTATTCTTCGGATTCTGCAACGAGCGTGAGGGTACGTGCTCGCAGCTAGATCACTATATTAAGAAATGGTTAAGAAAAGATTACTGTGCCCATCGTAGCCTTTCACAGGGGCTTTCTCTCTCATGATTGGCGTGTTATGTTTTATTACGTACAGTATTATTTGAGACACCTTCGAATTTAGCTTGTCAGCACACATTCACCTTAAAGCGAAATCAATCCGCCGCGGTCTAGTGGCTACGGCTGTGGGACGCTGACCCTAACGTCGGGGGCCCGAATACCAGCCGTAGCGGCTGCATTTTCGATTACCGTGCACTGAACGATTTCAGCGCACGGTAATGGACCCCTCGATGTCGAAACTTCCGGATCCCTCCACTACGGCATCTCTACGAATCATATCGTTCCATGGGACGTCTAACCACAGAAATTACTCTTTTTAATTGTTAATTATTTTTAATTGAGACCAGGGAATGTCGCAGGAGCCAACGTTTCGACAAGTGGACTTGTCTTCGTCAGGACAGTGACCTTTTAAGTTATATAATCTTGGTACTCAAAGCTACAGCTGCTATAAATGGACAATGCAACACACTTGTTTCAAGGAATCCATCAAGACCATCGATTGCCTCTTTTCTTTTATACTGCGGGAGAAGTAGAGAGGCAGGGCAATAAATTGAGTAATATTTCTGTGTGAATCAGTACCGACGTTTGTTAATCTGATTTTTTTCATAAATGGTTGAATCGACAAGTTTGATTCCAACAAACGAGGAACCAGACAAAAGTTCTTCCAACATCACAACCACAACGTCAGCAACTGAAGCTTAAATTACTGGAAGTAAGAAAAAAAAGGGAAAATACGGAAGGAACTGGATTTGATGTCAACCGCGTCCCGAAAGAAACGAAGTGGGCGGCGGTAAACGAACGAGACAAGCGGGACAAGGTAAAAGCAAGAACACTTGTCCACTGGCCAAATCTCGGTCCGACAGGGTGACGTGGCTAAGGGGGCGGAACAGACGTGAGCTACCGAAGGGCAATAAGGGAGGAAGTAAGGCAGCCATGCAACCTGGGCTTCGGCTGGCGGGCGAAAACCACCCGGATTGCTTCGATCGGATGGAAAGAGTGTTCTTTTTAGTTATTTATTCCCTAGATCCTCGGCTTCACATTCGTTATCTTGAACCGTTCCGTTCCCAGGGAGGATGGGAGGTTAGAGAGGTGTACTGGGATGTAGTTGGTGCGGTAGCTCTTTTGCAGCGTAAGCTGTCTTTGCCTAACATGTGCCCAAGACGCATTCTTGGGCTAGTCGGTCAATCATTATGACATACGCCAGTGCACGTCTCGTGAAAGGATAATACGAAAAGAAAGAAATTGGGCCTGACTCAGCAATCGCAAACACCAGTCACCAGCGGAGATATGGGGTCTTAACGAAGGATTGCCAAGTTAAGCGGAGAAGTAGCGACATTTTAGCAAAACAATATCTAACTTTTCTTGAACTATATAAGCCACGCGGACGCAAAGAAACCATTAAAGCACCATTTCCCATGTAAGTGAAGTATTTATATCGTTTACAAAGCTAATAATCCCTCATTCCACTAGCTTCTCTCTTTCTTAATCTTTTCCTTTCCTCTTTCTGCATATGCCCCACTCCTCTGTCCACCCGCACAATCTATCTATCTATCTATCTATCTATCTATCTATCTATCTATCTATCTATCTATCTATCTATCTATCTATCTATCTATCTATCTATCTATCTATCTATCTATCTATCTATCTACGCTGCTCCTCTGCTTATTTCACACTCCCTCAACTTCGCTCGATGCTGCCCAACCCACCGGGGCTTTGATAGCTTCACTGTAAAACAGTGTACGCATACAAAAGCGCTGTACTTCTACTGACGTTTATTGCGGACGAAGTTCCTTACGCACGCGTTTCAGCGCTTGCGCCGAAACGCTTGGCGAAGGCTTGATACAGCGATCGGTTGCGATAGAGCACATATCCTGTCTTTCGTATCAAGTACACGCAGCAGTCCTCTGGCGTATGCAAAAGCGAACATGAAGAGAAAAAGACGAAATGCCTTATGAAAAGCATCTTTATGACACTTTGTATCATAAAGTGCTTTCTCTTACTGTGAAGTGCACGACAGTGTGCTTCGAGTGTTGAGTTCATTTGCCGCAGTCGCCAGCTTGTCGCTTTAGGAAGCACACGTCCGGGGCCAAATTTTACCTTGAAAAAAGTAATGACCACAAAAGTTCGAGGTATGCAGTCAAGCCACATTACTGCAGCCGTCAAGGAATCTGTTAGATTCACAGTGCAATGAAGAGGAAGTGTACAGCGATTTAGACTTCAGGAATTTGTAAGCGGTGCTCGAGCAAGGCGCATTAGGGTAATCTAAATTCCACCGTAGCCCTTAGCTATTATGATCGGCGGGCGGGCGAGGACTGCTCCCAGTTTTCGACGAGACTAAAGCAAACCGTAGGAAATTTGGAGCAGCGTCGGAACGCTGCAATACCGTTTTCTGGCGCGTCGGTCGTTCAAATGACAATGGCTGAAGCTATGCGGACTACGCTATCGCTTTTCTTTATATATACGATGGCTCGCTTTGTGGATGACAGTAATACATATAGCAGATAGACTGCGGTGATTTAGTCTTCGCGCCGCGAAGAAATTTTCGCATTTACCGCATAAGTCTATGTGCTTCGCGTACGAAGAGTCTCTTTACGAAGAATTCCAATTGTTTCGTTTTTTGCATTACATGGTGTTGGGCACCTTAACACGATCCCTGTTAACTTGCTGTGGTTCGTGTCGGATGCCGTCGCCAGCTCTGCCGCTGGGAAGGATGTTACCGTCGACACAGACCTTAGAAAAAGTGCGTTTCAAATGACAGCGTCACGAAGTTAATACTTTAATGCTGCACACAACTAAATCTCTATGATCACGATTGCACGCATATTTATTTTATGAGATGCGCTATCTGAAGCGATGTGCATGGAATACACCTTAAGTGACCCGTAGGGAAATCGTACCAGCCAAGTACCCGGAGACGTGCGCTGTTGAAATCTCGCGACATTTATCCTACTCCATGTCGCAAAAGTATTGCGAGTTGTATGCAGATAAATGTGCATTGGGAAATACTCCTAGAATGCGCAGTAATGCGAATAAACTACGCAAAAGGCTTGTATTTTCTGTTCGCCAAAGCGGAACAATCTTGTTCGTCATGAGCGGACAAGAACAGAAACCTGCATGAGAACAAATTCAGGACAAATATTGTAAAATTAGGTAAGAAGCTCTCGAATATTATTGCAGTATCACTATATGGAAAATGCCCACCAGATGGCCTCCTATAGTGCGAGACTTCAGAGGCATGCGCAGTGGTACTTCTTTCCAGGTTAAATAGCAGTGGTCTATATGTTTATGCATCCCTGCGTTCTCCCCAGAAATTTAGGAGTGGCGGACTTTATTAACGCGAAGGCGTTAAAGAATTCGTTTTGCAGAACTTCCGGTGTCGGCGTCGGCGTCGTTCGTTGTGAGCGGAAAATCACCGTGAGCTAAAATTGGAGCTGATTCAAAAAAAAAAGCAAAAAAAAAACCTTCTATTCCAACGTGGGACACCTCACTCCGGACCCCGATGTGGTACGCACTCGGCTACGCTGCAAGCATTCTTACAGCCTTTAACGGCGAGCCATTTAAGTACACCATTTATGTACACCATCTGGGAGGTGCGTCTCGGAGGTGCTTAAGCGTGGCTTGACTGTCACCCGCGAGATGGCGCGAAGGCCCCACGGAGCCTAACTGATGATGATGATGATGATGATCGTGTTTAGGTTAAGGAAAGGACGCCATTTTCTTCCGTCCATGTCGGGAGCACGGCTAAGCGTCCGTGGGGGAAGGGGAAAGGGACTCGAAAGAGATAGGAAGAAAAGGAACGCCGTAGGTGGAGAGTCCGGAAATTTTGACCACCCGGGATTATTCGACATGAACGGAGTATATACAGAGACACTAGCGGCGCCGCACTTGTTTCGCCGCCTCGCATGCACGGAGCACGCAGGAGGACTCTTGTACTTTTGGGCGTGTCGCCTGTGCTTGCACTTGTGCTCGCGAGGGTACAGGCGTTCATTCACGCCATGTTGACACGTTTGTGGTGGATTCCTTGTTGCCTACAAGAGCCGGCCGAACTACAGTGCCTTCTTCGTCGGCGAGTTTTGATTACGCATCGCCACTTTGCACTTTTTCCATTACGTTGCTGTAACGAAGAGTCTCAACCCCAGGAGGTGAGATTGCGAATACAACACAATAAGAAGACATACAATAACAACTGTGGTGTCGTGACATTTACGTGGCTTGGCAACTGCAGAGCAGGGCAAGCGAAAGAGAGCCTGATGAGAGTGGGACCAGGCTATCGGATGACTATGATGTTCAACTCTTAAGACGAGCGCTTCACCGTAAAACTGAGTTCAAATATTGGCGTTGCCATTGGTGCTTGATGAAAAAAAAAGACCACCAGATAGCAATAGCTTTCATGGTGGCCCGCAGAATGGACAGCACTTCCCTCGTATGTCCCGTCTACATATGTGGACGCTGGAATACAAAGGGTTAAGTGTACCCAACGTTTCCTTTTTTTTTTTTTTAGTGAGGGAGGTACTAAGATGAAGTGGTGAAAAATACACGCCCCCGCAAAAGCTGGAAGATGCTCTCGGTACTTGTCGTCGTGTATATTTCTGACAGCTATTATGTCCACACAGTTGACATTTCCGGCCCTTCGGTAGCGCGTTTCACAAGTCAGAGCAATCGCATGGAGAGAAAGGGTTGTCTATCGCAAGTGGTGGGCGGTGAACCAGAACAGTATTTCAGTTGATGGCGGCGGGACTTCCTCCGGTGCCAACCGTGAAGAAAACCCTGTATAAGCAAACACAAAACAGTGCTGGACCAGACCATACAGCAAGACACAACCTTAAAACACTCAGCCTTCGTCTAAATGGTTTTTCTTTTTTTTCGACCACGTCGCAGCTTTTCTAACCTCATACGTTGTCGTTGTACATCGTCTTTACCGTTTTGCCATCATGGCATGTGCGACGCTCAGCGGCGGGAAGTTTCCTCCCGGTCTCGGGCAGATTGGTTGTTCTTTCGATGGGTAATGTGAATTCCGTAGCGCACGGGAACGTGCATTCGACCATTCTACGGTGTCGTCGCGTCGGCGATATTGCGCCATTGTGAGGAGCGATAGGAACAAAGAGCTGAGGAGCGCCGCAATTGCGTATTTTTGAATATTCCGATGGGACAGCCACGATATACGAATCGGAATGACAAAAGGCAAGGAAAATGTCAAATGCAGAGCAAATGGTCGTCGTGATTCGTTTCGCCGTTCTCATTCCCTATTGGTCAGCGATTTTACTCGTTCAAGCTTTTGTTTTTGTTGTTATTGTCTGTTTTTTTTTGTTCTTCTTCTTATTCTTCTTTAGATATCAGACACGGCTCGTGGATTCCTACCTAGCCCGTACAAATTTTGCAATGTATGCGTTGGTTGATCGTTTCTGGTTCTTGAAAAAGAACAAACAAGGAATACTTTCCTTCAGTTAAATGTTCTTATCGGGTTGCGAGCCCTCCTGGCCGTCCAAGCTCCCGCACTGATGTCCTTGTCGCCTATATCGTCTGTTGAAGGCACTCCCAACATTCACTAATAAACGACAGGCCGTTCGCATTTAGCATTTGGCCGAAACTCTCGCTTCCCTTCACCGCGATACACTCTGTATCCTTCTCTGCTGCACAACACTGCATTGTGGTGAAGCTAAGAAAATGAATATTTTTAAACTTTCTTATCTCTGAGTGAAAGAAAGAAAGAACAAAACGTTGGATTAGGCTTAAGCTATGACTTCAGAAGTGAACCGCTATATCGTCATTATGGCTCGTTCTCGCCGCCTTCTCATTGAAAATTAGCGTATTCTATTAAAATGCTTGAACTATTGCAGCTTTCTCTAAACAGAATTATGTTTTCTCACACATTGAAATTGCGGTCCGAGTTATCGTGTGTGGAGGTTCTTTTAAAGTCACATTTTTTAATATATTTACAGCCGATGCTCCTCTGAAAAAATGCAGTTTTCTGCACTAAAGCACCTGCGCCAAGGAGGAGTGCTTGGTGCTCGAGTAGGTGGCGTAACGATGCCACTTCAAAATAATCATTCCCGCCGTTGACACCTAAGCCGACACCAGATCTTCTTCTACCCAAGCTCATTAAGGCTGCTTTAAAATATTTATGCATCTTAATTGTTAATTGAGAGTGAAGTACTTTTCTCTACGAAGAGGCAATTGCACTGAGAAGAGAGCTACGACACAAGAAAAATCTCCACGGGGGGATTCTTCATGTTGTATAGAGGAATCTGATGATAAGCTCCTCAGCTACGCCTTTTTCGTCTACGCGATTCAACATTTCAGTCGGCGAACCTGGTGACGTCATTTGCTGAAAGAAGAGCAGGTGGTTTTTCAACTGTTTCAAAACCACACTGCAAATTCCGTGGTGCGCGCCGTGTGATAATATTTGGCTCGCGTGTTTGTACAAGCCTCCACGACCGATCGGCGTTGTTTTCTAACTTTGTTCGAAGAGTCCCGCAGGGCCCGGTAACGTTGAGTTGGTCGGCCTGGGGCCCTTAGCGTGCAGACCGGATTTTTCTTGTATTAATATTAGATCGACGCAGCTTTAAGCTTGCGTTTGGTTTGCACTTTCAAATTCAATAGGCGCTAGAAAAATAGCGACTGCGTTGGAGCCCCATTAATTGGTGGGACGAGAAAGAAACAGGCACACTGTTTCAGTCGGGTTGATAGCGTGACCGTTCCCAGAAACTGCACTAAAAATGCATGACCTTGGTCCCGTATTAATTCTTATTTTTTTTTTGCGAAGGTCAACGAGTGTGCATACGCATTGGAGCAGGAATGCCCGAGTTTATGATCCAAACTAGAAGAGAAGCTCAGGGGAAGATGGATGCTTGAATCGATGAACAAATCGCAAAGTGTTTATGATACTTATTCAACCTTGGTGTTGTTCTTCCTTGAGCTTGCGCTATAACGTTGCATTTGTTTATTGCGATTTCTTGAAAGACACTCTTGCTAGGATAGAGTTTTGCATCGTAATATATCAGTGTTGTCGCACGCAATAGGTGCTTTCGAACTTTGTAGAGCCCTTGCCCGTTTAACCCACGTTACGTCAGTTATTTGCAGTTTTTATAAATGTTATGCGTACCCTACACATCTCTTGCTTGCTCTTTTGTTCCTATGAAATTGAACAGGTCTAGCTGTGCAGTGTGTTCCAAAATCGGAAGGAATAGCGGGCATCGTATATAGCTTTGACCAAAACAAAGGCAGGCGATAAATATATATTTAGAATAGGCTTAACTTTTTAAATGAACCAGATTACTTAGCGCAAGAAAGAAAGTGACTACGGCCAAGGGAGTGTTAACGTTTCTCTCTTTTGATATAGAATCTTGTGGCGGCAAAAGAAACGATCAGTACAGAAGGAACAGCTACGACCTTCCCATAAATTCTGGCGTAGTTTGATTTTCGTGTGCAAACTACAACTATTCCCTCCAATGTTTAACAGCTGAGTTCTTTAGGGTCAAGGTAAAACCGTATAATTAGCGGCGTTCGCCGGTAGTAGCGGAGCTGTCGTACAAGTTAACAGCGGACGCGCTCTATACCAACGCCACTACCCACACCTCTGCATGGTAGTGATTGCGCGAAGGGAAAGAAAGAAAGGAACAAAGATGACAAATTTAGAGTTTTGCAGAAGGTGTAAAAAACAGAAACAAAGTCGTGCTTGTCCTCGGCCGCATCCTTATTTTGTGCCCGCTGCTACGTGATAGTCAGGTTGCTGTCAGGGCTGCACACGTCGCCTGCAGCGTGACGCATGTCATGATACGACAAAACTGCTTCACGAGGCAGCGCTTCGTAATAATGATGACGGACCGCCGCCGGTTACGGACACCGACGGCGGCGGCGGCGGTGGACAACTACGGCGCTAAAAACAACCGTTGTGGTCTCAGAACCGCTTACGCTGTAAACCGCATTCACGCTTGCCCTCGATCATGTAGTTGCCTTCAGCCCGCTGCTATAGCAGCGGGCTGAAGATAATGATAGTTCTACTTGATAGAGATAATGATAGTGCTACTTGATCTGTAGTGTTAGGGAACTTGGAGTAGCAGTAATGTCTCTAATAGTTTTATTCACCAAGGTAGTGCGCTTTATATAGTCAGTCCGTTTATAACGTGCATTATACGGTCGGCCACACCACTATCGCTATGTTATGTTTTGTTTGGTCTCTTTTAAGAAATGTGAACTCTCACAAGCGCAGTTATATTTTCTTTCCACGCAGGTTGCATAGACACTAAGATATGTATAAGACGTTACTGCCGTATACATTACACGGCAACGGGCATCAAAGTCGAGCGAAGCAGAAATTACGAGGATGTTTTGTTTTACGATAAGGATCCACTAAGTCAATACGCGGCGAGGAAGTGGGCTGCAAGCGGCGCTAAGGCGAACAACTCCGCGACTTTTGCGGGCTAATAAAGACACAGCGCGCTTTGGCAGTACGATAACCTCCTTCGTCGCTAGAATTCATTTCCTGTGCGCCCGGATATATGCCGCTATAGTCGCATACGAAGCCCTGTAGTTAGCTGTGGCCAGGGGAGCGAACATCCTTTCCCCCACTGGTCGACACCAAGGACCGCAGAACATCGCACGATCGTACGTGGCATCACTTCCATTTGCACGTTCATTTTACTACAGCTTCTTTTCTTTTTCCTTCTGTGTGGCCGCAGCGCCGTCATTCCATCGTGATTAGGAGACCGTTCGTTCATCTTCAGGTTCTATTGCGCGGATGGCAGCCCTTACCAGGATGGAGGGCAACCCTTTTACGACCAGCACTTTCTGCTCCTTCCCGTTGATCTTCTATATGAGGAGGTGGAGGAGGTGCCATCCGCTGCCTTTGTCATTTTCTTCATGTCATTTTCTTTATTGTGTCCTCTGTGATCAGTGTTCTCCTCTTGTTGTAGCCGCCCGCGTTGTACAATGTGCTTTCGCAACGCGACAGCATAGTCAAGGTCAATACGTCCTTATCCAGAGAGTGCGTTAGTGTTTTATTGGCTCATATAAAACGTTCACAGGTCTAGCATAACTCAAATGACCGTGGACGCGTCACTAGTTTTAATAAAGGTTGTAAGAGACCCGTAATAAATGGCGGCGCACGGTATTATGTTAGAGTATTGCGGTACGTTCATAGCGTAGCGTGGTACCTCATGTATCATTGTTATAGTGGCGAGGTACATTCATGGGCCGTCGCGTAATTGCCGTAATCGTGAAATAATATGGGTCTACAATGCCCATCCCAATTAAAGCGTGCGCTCAGTGATCCTGTGAAAGCCCTCGTATGGCACTTGGAAAGGCATAGCCGAATGTTGTGGCATGTGACATGTGTGAGTTGTTCGTGGGCTGTGACAGTAGTAGAGGTGCATTCCAAGAAGATAGTGAAGTGTTTCTCGTCACATGCGTACCTATATAAGAACACACTACGCGATGACGTGTCGCGTTTTTGCTATGGGAAGTTGGGAAGAAGACGACACGAATGGAACTCGCATACTTTTAGCGTCACTATAACGCTTATATTACATAAGCGTTATGAAGTGTTTATTAAGCAATTAGGATTAATAAAGCCAGCGAAGCACCCGGTTTTCAGTATAGCGACGAGAAAGATACGCGCTACAAGCACGTAGTATAGTTAATATTTATTCGCCTGACACATAAGCACCAATTTCTTCTGTGACACTTCTAATTCATCTAATCCCTGTTTTGTATGCCATCAGCGGGAATGGCTTGGATAGCGTCAGCGCACAGTAAAAGTAGATTCAGCGAACACAGGTGCGTTAATGTAATGCGATACATGCATCGTACAAGCCTTCGGAGTGGCGAAACCTTTGTCAAGGCACGCTATGTCGGCTGAAGCTAAGTGAAGGCAGTTAGGCTTAAACTCGAGAAGCAACTCTAAAAGGCACGCCAGACATACGGCCGGAGCATTAATATGAATGAGTAGGCTAATATATAGCACGTTACCGCAACAGCTTCCTAAGGGCACATCACTCAAAGATGGTGAGAAGGACGTACAACAAGATTTCTGATATTTGCCTCTGAAACAACATCAGTCATAAATATTTTCATATAACTACGTACTTGTACTGCCGAGACATTAATGCGATGCCCACTGCGTAAGCGTGCCTGGAGTGTCCACGTAATTTCCATCACAATAGAGAATCAAGCCAAACATACTTTTCCTTAGCTAATGAACTCATGAACCAAGGCATCCTTCTGAATGCCTTTGTCGATGTCATAATGAACCCATGCCTACTTTAATAGCATCGGGCCTCCCCCCCCCCCCCTCCCCCCTTTTCCTTTCTGGATAATTGCGTACGTTCGCTGACTCACAACAGGCGTGCCAGCGATATCAACGGGGAGGACTGAACTCAAGAAGAGATTCGGACTCCTCGTCCGAGTCGTAAACTCCTCTTCGCGCCGGAAACGCTGGGCGTAAATGAAATAATTCGGCTGGGTCGTCAGCGCTGGGCTCGATTCGCTTTACGGCGGCCCCCCGCACTCGCGTGCAATATCCGGAATTTCCGGCACCGGCGTGGCAGGAATAAGAAGCACCAACGGAAGGCAAAAGATGGAACGCGCTCAGACAAAGAAAATGAATGGTGCAATGCGAATACCAAGCAGTGGAGACGGCTATATATATATATATATATGAGAGAGGGAGAGAGAGAGAGAGAGAGAGAGAGAGAGAGAGAGAGAGAGAGAGAGAGAGAGAGAGAGAGAGAGAGAGAGAGAGAGAGAGAGAGAGAGAGGGAACCCATGTTTAGTTAAGGATGTCGGAGGAAGTGAACAGGGGAAATAAAAGGTGCGCGACGACCATCTCCGGATGTGGCCCCCGGCGCCATCCAGCCGTTGCGGCGGGTCGCGGCTCAGGGTTTCTCATTTCCTCGTGCTTATGGAGCATCGGAAGGATGCTCTGGCGGCAGCGCGTGTACGAGCTATACCTGGCTTCTTTTCTTTTGTGTTTGCCGTCATTGCATTTGCGATTCTCCGTGTGCATGCCTTCTCATTTTGCAGCTGACTGCTTTGAGTCTATTATCAGTCCGTTATCAGCTCGCCCGTTATCAGTCCGACTTCGTGTATTCGCTGTGTTTCTTTCGTGAGCAGTTTCTTTAGGGAAATGGTGGAGAGAGAAAGAGAGAGAGAGCAGCGAGGAAAGGCAAGGGAGTTTAACCGCACGCGCGTACGGTTGGCGATCCCACTTAAGGGAAAGGGAGCAGAGGAAATATAGGAGGCAAAAAATTTGGTACAATACTCTACCGTTACACCGAGATTAAAGGACGATATGGTCACGTGGCTGTTACGGTGATGGACGCAGAAACAAACCGCTCAAGGTTTGACTCATTATTGGGCTAACCTGTGCACAAGCAAGGAGGACCGTCACTGCAGTGATAGTGGCGACCGCGCTATAGTTGGTGGTCTATAAAACTAATAAGCGGCGAAATATGTTGTCTTTTCATACACACGGCACAGTACATCTTTGTATTATCACTGATATTCGCGTGAGATAATAATTACTTGGACATGGCCTATACCATTATCGCGATGTGATTACGAAGCAGGCCATGTGGAGGGCTCGAGAAGTTTCTACCACCTGCGGCTCTTTTAACGTGCGCCGATAACGCAGGGTACACGGGACTCTACAATTTTCGCCTGCATCGCAAGTGTGACCGCCGGGGCTGCATCGAGCCTGCGTATTTCGGGTTAAGTTGGTAGGAGTTGGTTGAAGACTCGTAAGCTGGTATAAGGCTCCGGAGCTGGTAGAAGGCTGGTAAGCGTTCGGGAAGCTGCAGCCAAATACGAGTGCTGCTTGCACTCAGCGACAGCGCACGTGACAGACAGTTAGAAGGCGGTCTCCGTAAAAACGAACGAAAACAAGTGTGCATGTCAGCAGTGTTGGTGCTGAGAAGGGGATTATTGGAAGTTCGTCGCTCACAAGACACAGCACCTGTAAGCGGCGAGGCAGCCAGATGCACCGTGTAGGAAAGACGCCGGCAACCAGAAGCGTGCGCCGAGCTAGCAAAGCTTTGACAACACGACTGGTGAGAGAGACGCTTCTTCTTCACAGTTATAAAAGTCGATATTCCACATAAGTGAACGATGCCAATCATACCGCCGCGTTTAGCCGGCGCTACCTGGCATTGGCCGCCGCGGTGGTGAAGCGGCTATGGTGCTCGGCTGCTCCCCAAAAAACGCGGGTTCAATTCTGGCTGCAGCGGTTGCATTTTTGATGGAGGCAAAAATGACAGAGGCCTGTGTATTGTGCGTTGTCAGTGCACGTTAAAGAACGCCAGGTGGTCTAAATTTCCGGAGCCCTCCACTACGGCCTTTCTCTCCTCTCTATCTCTTTCACTCCCTTTCCCCCACCCCCACGGACGCTTAGCCGTGCTCCCTACATGGGCTGCAGAAATTAGCGCCCTTTCCTTAACCGTGCCACAATCATCATCATCATAATCCGCAATCATTTGTCGAGCTGTTGCGGCACTAGTCTGTGCTGAATTGTTTTGCTAGAAGACTTCAAGACATTCAAGCTTGGCCTTTCAGAGCGGCCAGAACGTTACAATGGATAAGTTAGCCGCAATTTAACCAATTTTAAGAAACTTTTAACCATTTAAATTGTACATAACGGTAATACGTTGTGACGGGGAGAGGCAGAGATAGATAAGCAGGAAGGTTAACCAGACTTGAACATTAAGTTTGCTGCCTTGAAATTCGGAGTGAGAAAGGCAAATAAAAACAAAAAGGAGACTGAAGACAATGAAAAAAAAAAGGGGGGAGGGGAGAAAAAGGATTGGCAGCTATACAGCAACTTAACTCTGATAGGCCAGTGCCGCTCAAAAACGTAAGAAAACAGCCTTGAGCGACTTCCGCGGCAACGATACTTTTGGTCGGCATTAAAATACTGGGACTTCGGCCAGCGGTCGGTGGTCAACACTAGCCGACGTGGTCAATAGTGACAGCCTGTATAGCAAGGGCTGAAGTAAAAAACATGTTCTCTATTTTTCATTATAATGGGAAAAAAATGCTCTTTGTACGTTCAGACGACTGCCGCTAATGGGCTGTTGGTGCGATTTTGTGGGGCTTTCGGATTTTCTTTTTTAACTGGAACATCTCGCATATGCGTATAAACTGTGTAATTGCACCTCAAGGCTTTTTGACAACTTACGGAAGCGATGATAACGGCGAGGTGTTTCCAGTCATTGAAGCTGTATGTGGTTCACCCTCAGGGTTTGCGTCAATCTTCAGTTCATGACACGTCCTGAGCGGCGCTTGTCTCCAGAAGCAGTTCGTTTTTTCAGGGCATATTATTATAAAAGACTTTTGCAGGAAGCGCAGTTGAGAACAATTTTGATGACCTGCAGATTTTGCTGAGCCGAGTACTTGTTTCATCAATGGATCACTTGAGTTTCGAGAGCGTAAGCGCGGCCAGAACTGTTGCCGCTCTATGCATTGTGGGGGATGTCTCATCGCAGAGTTTTGCCTTTTCGGTAGCATGTAATCTAGACGCAAACTAGCATTTGCATAGTAAAAAACACGCGCTAACTTTGCGCGATCATTGTAAACTGGAGGCAGTCGAACGTGTCCTTGCGGGATCAGAGCTGAAGACTGCAGTATCCAGCAACACTTACTTTCGCTTAGTTTTTAAAGGGACTGTCTACCGCTCAGAAAAGTGCTTAGATTGTGGTAAAAATGGGCAGATCATGCGCAACATCTACGGGAACGAGCACGCTCTTACCCGTCAAAAAAGTAATGTTCTTAATTTTGCTTTGAAAGTGGTGCAAGAAACGCCACTAGCGTCACCTAACAGCGTGCTTGTCAATTTCCAAGTGTACGAGAACAGACCCACACAGGTATACGTATTCTGCTGAAATAAAAAATCTCCCCATCACCCCAGTAGTATGCGATGGGGAGTAGTACCCTCAGTAGTATGCGAAGCAGCTATGAGTCGACTTAAAGTTGTTTAAATCATTTATTTTCTTCATCGCTGTTCACTGTCCTTCCATTCGAGGTTCCGCTGATGTTCCTCCACCGGGTCGAGCTGGGGCACGTGCTAGGGTTTCGGCATGTAGCGGTAGCCGTTCGTCACGCTCATCGCGGGGAGTTTGCCACCAACGAATCTGCACCTAGAGCAAACGT
The DNA here is from genome assembly GCA_013339685.2 of Hyalomma asiaticum. NCBI lineage: Eukaryota > Metazoa > Arthropoda > Arachnida > Ixodida > Ixodidae > Hyalomma > Hyalomma asiaticum. The sequence goes on from CM023486.1 coordinate 46,695,653, forward strand.
CGTACTCACTGTGATCGTCATCGGCGGCAAACTCCCGCTGCAGAACGGCGATGGCGTTGTCACGGAACTGCTCGTTCTCGATGGTCGAGATCTTGGTCAGATTGTTATCGAACCACAAGCGGTCGCATACATTACAGCTTCGCCCGAAAGTGTGGTCGAGAAAGTCACGCTTAAAGCGCGCATCGGCGCCACCAGTTTCAGGTAGCGACCGATTCCTGCTCTTGGCAGGCAGCCGCCGCCGCGATGCGAACTTCGTTCGTCGAAGCGCACTCCGTGACAGCTGCTGTAGGAGAGAGCGCGTCGGGGGAGAGCGAGCACTTTTATTTATTATCTCTTGAACTACAGAGCCACTAGCGGTCTCCACTCAAACTAGAGCACGCGCCGGAGTGGCGCGAGCGCTCTACTGCAGAGCCATCTAGCGGGTGCTCCGAGTACTAACGGGGGCAGGGTACGCCGACGCCGGAGGGAGAGACAGGCGTCATTTATAAGCTGCTTCGCATCAAAAACAAGTATGTTTTAGTAGTGTACTTCACCCAATGAGACGCCTTTTTATAGCGTGCAAGAGCAATTCGTTCTTTCTTGCGCTGATTTCGGGGTGGCGCAGGTGCTGCTGCTTTCGAACTCGTCTGCCCGTACATGCGCGTAGTACTGCGCCTGTCATGCATGTGGCGCTGCATGTCTGAGGCGCACCCCTACGCTCCGACTTTCCCTGGCCTCTCCTCCTCGTCACCTCTGCAATGACGCCCTTGGAAATAGTTCATATTGAGAAGCCTCCCCCGCCCGAAAGGGTTGCCGGGGAGCCGACGATGCTTCGTGCGCGGTAACCATTGTTGCCGGCATCTGTACACGTAGAAAAGGAGCGACTTCGTAGATAAAAAAACAATTCTGTTTTAATAATTTCTACTCTGTTTCTGGAGAAACAATTGTACGCTGGTACACTTCGAAAGGTACGCTTTCTATTGAGCCAAAAAAGAGGAGAGCGATGAATGACGGTAGACACTCCTTTTAACACATCCATGTTAAACTAGGTGCGCCTTGTCCAAACTCTTTCCTCTACGTGGAAAAGAGAAAGCAAAACGGAGCTTTCAAGTGTTGGGCATACAACAAAGCGAGAATAAGCACGTTCCTCTCTTTTTACCTGTGAAAGCAGCTTCCTCTTTCTTTGTAATTGCTTGTACGTTTTATTCGTCACATTGGTAAGCAGGCGCCTGGTGGCTTCTCGACGTTTAAGGCAACGCCGAAAGAACCTCTTATTTGCCTCGTTCCTCAAAAAATAAAAACCGCGTATTACTGACTCCAGTCACTGCATCGGCAATTTTATAGTTTTTAATTAATTTAGTATTTTCACAGGAACGCTGAGATTAAAACATCCCTTTCGCGCCACCGCTTTCGTGGCAGGTAGACTGAGCTGGCGCACGTACTTCGATTCCCAACGTTCCCCTCGGGAGCTGTTCCGCCGCAAGGAGGAAAGCGAGTCTCTCGTTCATTAATTATTTTTCGAGTCTCCCGGCGATTCCATTCAGGCAGAAGCTTTCTCCTCCGTTTCCAAGAAACGAGCATTTCGTCTCTGGCGTGCATTGTGCTCCGTAGACTGACTGAATGGATGCCCTACTTGTGTGTTGCTTCGGGTTTGTTTTCTGTACTCGCAGTTTCCTTTCTTCGCGCCGGGCAAGTTCTCACCGGCGGTGAATGCGAAGGCGCCTTGAGGCATTTAGGGCTGATGCCATACAAAGACCATTTTCGAAGCCTTATACTGCCTGTAGGGCTGCCTCATTGTGTCGATCGAGGCAGACTGCGCGCTTCAATTCCGAGTTCTACTGCTTCGTCGTTGGCTTAACAGTGCCGTATCATTAAGCGTCTTCTTTTGGGTGGGCCTTTAAACACGCCGACTTTCATATTACCTGGCTTTCAAACTTCTAAGGCGGTTTACCCGTCTACAAGAAAGGAGGGTTACCTTTTGCTTGTAATAGTGTACATAGACAATAGTATCTTCCTTCTATAAAACAATGCAATAAAATCATCTGTATGCACAACCTGCTTTCTCGAGTTCTCAGCTTCTTTCAGGACACCTGACGTTGCGTTTGAACGTTTGAATATCGCAATGCTGAAATCCGACTGTCAAACCGGTCTTCCCGCTTTAATTGAGAAAATTTATATATTTTGCCCATCGCGGTATTGTGTACCTGTCTGGCACACAGTGCCTGCGGTATCTGCCAGACAGGCCCACATCGCAAAGCAACAAGAAAAAGGAAATGTTGCAGGGCTCTTTTAAATGGGCCGGAGATTAGACAGCGTGTTCTTTCTGCTTTTCTTTTCCAAGTTTCAATCGGGCGAACATGGCTCAAATGCGAAAGACATGAACTGAAATTTTCGACATCGAACTGACGCAGCGGTGTAGCGGTACCAGTTCGGTATTAACCAATATCAAACCTTACAAATCATTTTTTTCCGTGCCGAATCTGTTATCCGAAAGGATAAAGCGATTTATCCTTTTTCAGCTGTTCCATCACATTCAAATGTTTCACCGTTTCTCATTTGTATTTCATCATCGCGCGATTTCGAATGAAAGAAGTCGCAACGTTCACCGATTTGAAACTCGTGACGTCATTGAGTCACTTTACGGGGGTAGCTGAGGAAGGCTGGTTCCACAGAGGTGTCAGCAGTTGCGTGATTGGTACCCAGGCAGACGAGCAATACGTATGTTCACCTCGACGTAAGAATAAACATTCAAGTACATATGCGAACACACATTACACGTTCGTGTTATACCGATTCCATTGACAGAGGAATCAGCCACATTTCTTTAACGAGATCAGGGTAGAAAACTACGAATCAACAAAAAGAAAGAGAAAGACGAAGAGTTCGTCTTCAAAGCCCAGACTGTATATACATGTCCTCATACGCAAATAACAAAATTTTCATCCTTGGTCTAGAGAGTCGCCTTGCTGCATTGCTCAGTCACAGGTTTAGTGGGGCACGCTTTCGCTATCAAACGCGTATGCCAGCCTGCGCACGCCGTCCATAGCAGCAGGCTGGAAGATGGTCCGCTACCAGATATTTATTGCTGCCCATGGTGTGGCAGTAACGTGATAACACAGACGGTGCGCGGAAGTATAGGCAGCGCTTCTACAGCTCCGCTGCTCCGTTCCTCGTGTATTAAAACGGGTATGGATTCGATTTATAAGTAAATCATGTCCCTTAATTGTCCTAAGGAGTCTGGCTAGCTTGGTTTAAAAGTTAGTCCAATGTTGTTAATTGGCATTGGCGTTCAGAATTTCGATCCTACCTAATTTACGGTGAGTGCTGTCATGCACAAAGCAATTACGCAAGCGTTCACGGATATCGGTCTGGTTATCTGTGTTTGGGAGCTAACAGGACGCATCTTTAAAAAACACCCGACACTTTATATATAAAATACATGATTGGGCTTTCGCCCTTTATCGCGGACTATTTAATTCGACCGACGTGCCGGTCTGCGGCATGTTGTAAATGTTATTACAATTCTTGTCTGACACACAGAGATCACCCTAATGCAGCTCCTCATAACAAACGAACAGGTCAGACAGTTGCTAGCAGAGGTCGGGAGTCGCTGCCGATGCCTGCGGTGGATGGCACAGGACATGTTGCAGTGGCCTCGGTACTCGTCTTTAATCGTTGCCGCTGACGATGGCTCTGATAAGCGACATGTGCTGCGACGTAAGTCGTGGGGGGGGGGGGGGGGCAGTAATGTGCGACGGCGCTGGCGACCGACGTGGCTGTTCCGGGAGGGCTGCAGTTGTGGCTAATGGTTGTCCCCTTGGAGTTCTGACAACACGGCACAGCGTTCCATTGAGGCCAGTCTGATATTACCTTTCGTGCTCGTGTCCTGCCTTGACGCCACGGCGAATGCGGTCTCTGGCAACAGGCGTTTTTTCAGTGGACCGGTGTTGGAAGGGTCGGTCGCGTTCACGTTCTATATCCATCAAGTAGCGTCGTCCTGAAAGCTGCGGAAATCCTGCCCGAGTTCCGACGTAGCCTTGTATTGTAGTACACGGCAAGCGAGAAGCCGCCATTCATTGACGCCATGCAATCGATTCAGCGTTAGAGTGAGGCGATGGAGCGCATAAACTCAGCGGCGCTGTCGGGTGGGTCGATCAAAGAGTCGGGGACCATGTGTGTGGAGCATACGGCAATCACAGCACTTACGATGATGGCACCCTTGACCTAAGAGGCCTGGACAGCGCACATTATGACCAAGATGTTTCCAGAGTCCTGGGCACAATTAAGATCCATGCCACTGACAGCGTGAACCACGTTCCCAGAAAAGATGAGCCCATGCACGGCCTTTGCTTGAGGCGGTACCGAAGCGTGGGTCAACCAGAGCCCTTGGGCCACCGAGAGGCACGGGCACAATACGAGTGGGCGACGTGCGTTTGTCGACACGTCCTATTCATGTTATTCTAGCTCAGCAGCAAAACGCGGAGAAGAAAGCCTTGTGTATCGGCAGATGTCCGTCTTTCTGTGTGTTGTCAGCTTTTTCTGCTCTACAGGAAAATTGAAAAGAATCATGGGCGCCCTCAATGGGCAGTGTGATGCTGCTGTTGTCGGCTTGCTGGTTCCATCAGCAGCTAGACTGGATTTTCGTTGCTCTGCAGGAGGATGCACGTAAGCCGAAATCCATGCCAAATCCACGCAAAATTCCATGTATATGTTCTCGTTCAACATAGAGGCGTGCATAATTTGTGTCTCTGCCATCCTAACGCAGAAAGAAAAGACCTTTCCGCAGGCGGGCTATTATTGTTCTTGTTCACCAAAACATTTGTGGCTCGCACGCACTGAGGGCGATCAGCCAAGAATGGGGCGCTCGAAAAAGGTCTAAATCTTAGAACTTGATAACTTACACAGAGTAAACGCGAATTAAAGGAGGTATCGAGGATTGCGACGCAATGTAGAGAAGACCCCTAAATACTTAATTAATAAATACATAAAGAAAGAACAATAACTGAAATTTCCATTTAACGCTACATGGACACTTGAACAAATAGAACAATACTTCTGGCCTGCGTCCAGCTGTGTAAGTGATCGGTTTCATTAAAGTAATCTTGCAGTGCCATTAAAACGTTCGTCTTTTCTATTTCGAACTTCATCTTACCCTTCAGCTTCCTCCATTTGTTCTCGCGCTAGGCAATAGAGTGCCCGAGCCTCGGTGAGGACCCTGTTTTTTATGACACTATGTGATAAATACACATTCACCTACGCTACAGTGCCAAGACAGTGTACGCTGGTGCCCGGTGCCCAACGGCCACCGCCGCCCAGGGCAGGCGCCTGCTGCGGAGTCGCATCCGAAGGAAACAGTTTCCCTATCGCTGCGCCCACTTGCCTTCACCCCTACCCTGACTACAGCGACCGATGGAGAGAAAGAAAGCTTAGTACCGCGGGGCGTTTCGACCCCCTCACTTCCCAACTTCCTCCTGCCTGGCGCATTTTTATTTCACTCCGCTTCGCTCTATAGCGATCGATGAGGAAAGCTGGGGCGTTTTTCAGCGCGCCTCGACTCCAAAGGCGAAGCACCTGTTTCGGGTGGGAGCGTTTCATTTCTCGATGCACGTTTTATTGTTTCGTGCCATGCCTTCCGAAAAAAACCAAAAAGAATGCTCCATGTGAAGCCGTGTTCGCAGCTTTGCTTGCTTATTTCCTCTTTCTGTTGTTGGATTACTTGTCTGCGCTGAGCGGCTTCTTTCTGCCTATGCTTCGCGCGGTCCTTTTCACTCGCTAAGGTTGTGTATTTGTTGCGTTCGAAAGAACTTGATAGATGGGTTTAAAGGCAACGTGGACCAAGCATCGCGCCGGATTTTTGCTATTTTTTTTTCTACCCCCTTGATGTTGCATTGGTGGCTCCCGTTCTTACTGCAATATTTCACCGTTCCCTTTTGCTTTCTCCTTCCATTTTATTCTTCTTAGTTTGCGCGGAAAATTCGGTTCACTGTCTGTGTCGTGTGCCGTAAAAAGGGTAGCGTGTAAATGCTTACTTGCTCTCCTTCTGAGTACTGTGTCTGGGAGCTTCAATTTCGTGATTTAATCGTTCAGCTTTCGTGTTTCGATTTTTTTTCCACTTTTTATTTGTGTTATTTTCCTGAAAGCGGAAATAAGGCCAAAAAAAAATAAAAGTAAAAGGAGATACGAACCACCGCCATCCATTGCTGATCGTTGTGTTATTGCTCAAAGCAGCACGCCGCGCAGCTCCGGCATTTAGGACACCTGTGATTAAAGACCCTGCGCGCCAGCGATGCTCCAAAACGTATGTTCGGCCAGGCGTTCAGTGTGTGCAGCGCTCACACTGAACGCTGAACACTGAATATATATATATATATATATATATATATATACACACAATGATGCCATATATGACTGATGTATAGTCTTCTTTTTCACGGTAGTGCGATGCTGACGGAGTGGGAAAAAATAAGCAGAAGGACGAAGAAATGATGGAATCCGCAGAAGGGGCACGGCTCTTCCGTGCGCCCTTACATGCGCCGCGTATAAAACCATGCGAGTTGAAAAGCTCTTTCAACAATGACCTCGCTTCACCAGGCGTTGCTGCTCCCACAGAAACATGGTACTATACTGTAATAGATATTTCATAATATGTTAAAGCCCTTTGGTGTATTCATTTTGTGTTCAAATTTCTTCTTTGGCTTCGCAGCTTACTTTTTTTCTCGTCTCAATATCATTGTATGGGTATTTGTGGCTAGCCGGCCCTTTTGTCGCCAAACTTTCTATGGCACTCTCGTCAGTAAAGAACAACGCAAAATATTCCAGCAAGAGAGCAAACAGCGTAGTTGCCGCAACTGTATGGAATTTACGCTACTCGAAGAGTACGTGGTATAATATCTGGAGACCCGATACAGGCGATAGATGCACTTAATTGAATTTGAATATTCTCAGCTGTATCAACAACTTTCCACGCTAAAAAATGTCTTGACATCTCTTTCCGTAAAAACTGAGCACAGTTAAAATGTTACGTGTTATTTTAATAGGCGTATGTCACACCGTTTTATACGAAAGAACAACAGCAAAAGAAGTTCAGGAACTTCCAGAGAGACGTGTGACACTATGGAAATCGAGTACTCGGTCAGGTGTCAAACTTCGCATCAGAGACCTGAATCACGCCGCATTGCTACGAGGAATGTACGGCATAAATGTTTTCACGTATTGTCGACGTATCTATTGGGTAAATCACTAAACAGTTTGTGTGCCCTCGTTTTTGCCACCCTCGTAGTAATCGGCGCCACCCTGTGTAGGTGCCACCGATGACGCCATAATGCATTGCTCTACACTCACCAATGCTCCCTCACTGTCTGCCTCTTATATTATTATTTTCGTAGTTCTGAGTTCCCCCATGACACCAAGGCGCGTCATTGCTTGAATATGTACAGTTGATCATTTATGTATTTTAACAGTGACCATTTCTATCTGCCCTAAATGACTTGAATGTCACCGACTCCCTTACAACATGAATCCTTAAACGAGGGATTGACTACACTATATGGCTTAAAGACCTACTGGTTAAGCTCTCTGCCTTTCCTTCTTATTTCTCTCTCTCTCTCTCCCTCTTGAGCTATGGATACAACCGTTCGCTGCTACTCCTAAGTGTGGGAACCTTCGTGCATGCTGTAATGTGCGTAAAGGGGAATGTCGCGGTTCTTTAAATGCATTAAGGCTTGCTGTTTCCTTGTCACCCTGCGCAGTATTGTTGGCCTGTGCTGAATTGATACTGGCACCAAGTAACCAATGAAAACGCACCACAACATGCAGCACAGATTTCGTTTGCTACGTTACGTGCGTCAGCGCGTCACATCAGCGGCGTGTATTAATTTTGAGCCATCTATACTTGAAGCACTGTATTATTTTATTTATTTATGTATAAGATACTGCAGACCCTAATTGGATCCATGCAGGAGAGCAGTAACAAAATACATACATTCATGAAAAAAAAAACCACGACTAAATAAGACAAGTTCGAAAGACACCGAAGAAAATGAATAACAATAACATCAGAAAGTAACAACGATATTAAGAGAGAACACATTACGCACGCATGAACATTTGCTACTACTCTTGCAAGATTGAAGGCAGCAAGTACACTTGTAATACTCAAAAATAGTAACACTAAATAAAATGAACGAAGGAATAATCAACGCTACAATAGTGATAACATTAAATAGATATACGTTCAGCAGAACCTGCGTTTATTATTTGTGATACCTCCAGGTTATTCCAATCCTTTACAGTTCGTGGGAAGAAGGAAAATTTAAAGAGGTTAGTTCTGGTGTTGTATGGTGTTAAAGAAAGATCATGACGATGCCTTGTTCGACGTGCTGTAAGTGGTGTCACATCAGCATGTGGGCTAAGACACAAGCCATTGTTTCTAAGCCGGAAAAGAAATTTTAACCTGGGAATTTTCCTTCGGAGTTTTGGTGTGTGAATATTATGTTGTTTCATTAGGGCTGTGGGACAGTAATTTATTCTATATTTAGAAAAAATAAACCTAACTGCTCGGCGTTGAATCATCTCTAGTGCATTAAACTTAGTTTTTGTGTAGGGGTCCCGTACGATGCAAGCATATTCGAGTTTTGGTCGCATGAGTGAAGTTTAAGACCGCAATCTAGTATCATGAGGAGCACGCTTTTGTTCGAGCATGAGGATACAAAGTTTCTTGAAAGAAGAGTGACAGATGTTGGAAATGCGATGTTTACAACGGTGCATCAGGGCAGTCTGAGCAAAAATAAGGACGATATATTGATCGTCTCTCTCCGAACTACGTAAAGGTGTTAATTATATACCATTTCCCGCAACAATATTAGCGAAGGATGCAAAAAGCGAGTGAAAATGAGAGGAAGAAGCTTTCGTGACTCCGCCACCAAACCAGCGAAGTCAAATTCGAAAGGCCTATATGTTTGTAAGTGAATTGCCTGCTGTTTCGCCACCCGAGATATTTGATCAATCGCGAATCGGGAGACCGACTTTAATTGTCTCTTACAAAGATTTGAAACATACGTGCTTTTTGTAAACGAGTTGGGCGATGCGAGAAAGGGCGTTTCATTCTGGCGAACTTCCACCGGAACGCAAAATCTCGCGATGTACAGCAGCCGCACCTATCATTTATTTGACGTAACAAAAAGAGGCGCACACTCCCTGAAAAAGGAAACAACAACGAACGAAACAAAAGCAACATCGTTAACGCGAGTACTCCACGGAATGAACTCAGCGGAGCTCCATCACACAACCCTCTGTGGAAATTTATGGTGCCTCATCTGCGGCGATGGCGAAACACAACACTTCTCGCTTCTTTTTTTTTTCTAACACCACCACCCGTTATTTAGTTCTCTGACGTACAAGCTACGTACATAGTTGTTTCTGCTTCGTTTCCCCCAGCGTTTCAAAGGCTTGGTCGCTACACCGATGACTGAGAGCGTTTTGTCGATGTTGCTGGAGCACAGCGGCTTTCTTAATTCACAAAGGGCCGAGATGCTTCGGGCAATAAGTTCCCAAAGCACGCCGCCAGTAACGTACTCCGCGTTCGCCTAGCAGCTGTGCGGGCTGCAAGAAGAAAAACTTGAGGTTATAAATAAGACCCTACACCGCAGTACTTAATACTGCGGCCATAACACGTGGTGCCATGGCGCGTTTCTCGCCTTACAGCTTTTTGATCACGAGAATTACCTCACCAGCTTGGCGTCCGAATTCGCTACCGCTGAAAGTGCGGGAAGCGAAGACCATCTCAGTATTGATTGACGGAAACTATATATTTCACGGTCTTGCGGCTTTCTCCGTGGGCTGTGTGTGCGTGCGTGTGTGGTGTGTGCGTGGTACTTGCGTGTGTCGCTGCTTGCATTATAACGTACGGGTTGTTGCAGCAACCACACCGCTTTGAAGGGGCCCCTGCAACACCTTTTGAAAATAAGAAACGACGCCGGTGCAGTCGTGGGGGCTCCTGTGTACGCGTGAGCAAAAATATCATTGCGTTGTACCCTCCAGGGAATTCGCAGTTAGGTTTAAGTACATTTGAATGTCGCGCGCTCTTCTTTCAACAAATGACGTCGCGAGTAACGCCAACTAAGTCGCTCGACTTTTTCTTGGTGTTCTAATAGAAACATACATACATTTTCTTGGTGGTCTAATACAAGCACGCGCACTTATTGAACTCAGAACGAACGAACAAAGCACTGCTGAAGAAAGCGCCTATGGTATAGTTCTGCCTCAAGAGACTCTTTGTGAGGTCATTTGTTCAAAAGAACACGCAGTTGGTTTTGCAGCTATGATTCAAAGCCAAGTTGATGATTTCCTGATGCCTTCAATTCAATAAGCTGTCGCTCAGGTGTTCACAGCGCCTTCCACGATTGTTAGGAATTGTTTCCTGACTATGTTCACAAGGTTTTGCAGGGCCTTTTTACAGTACGCCCACTGACGCCTGAAGGAATGTTGTGCCCTAATTGTTCAACAACAAGGACAACAACCACAAAAAGCCTAGAGAAAACTTTGAGGGACACTTAAATGCAGTAGTACGTGAGTGCTTCGATGTAACTTGTAAATTAAATGAGAACAGTAGTTGGGAGGCACGCATTCGGAGAGCGTGCCGCAACGTTACCTTACCAACTACTACACTGTCGAAAACTGCACCGAAGGGAGACAAAGCGACACAGATGCACTCAAAATCTACATCACGATTAAGCAAAAGTGCGCCGTGACGTTCTAAATGCAGCATGAACATGATCCTGCGTTCAAGCGAATAGTTGTGCTGATTAGCAGCGAATAGTCACAAGAATGTTATAATGATCGCCACGTTCTATAAAGGACTATAGGTTGTCCTAATTGCCCTAGAAAGCTAGCAACAGCTTTTTTTGTATTTATTTTCCGGTAAAGGTTTTCTAATTAACGGAAGCCCAGGAGAAGGTCCACAATTTTATGTTCGTAAACAATATGACGTTTCAACAATTTTCTTTTATTACATAGAGCTCGCCAAAACGTGTGAAAACGTGTTCTCGGCTAAGCGATCATCAAACAGTCTCTCCGCAAATGTTATCGTAGCTTCTGGTGCATAAGTAATGCTAAGGAGGCAAGTAATCTTTTATTAACCATAGCTGTCTCTTTTATCGTGTCACAGAAGAGCATGCCATACACTTCGTAAACAGAAGTGATTTCCAAGTCATCAGTTTCGAAATCTTGTTGATGAAAATTTTTACTATCAGGCGTGTGACGGAAGCGACTCAGCTACATAGAATCGTCATTCCCTTGGCTTCGTCATAATCTCGCCGGAGTTGGCCTTTAAGCGTTTGCACTGCAAGTAAAAATGCATTATCAAATTCGAGAGGCTCACAGTAACGCAAACGAAGGTGAGCGTCAGCGGCCGTTTTAGTGGGCTTCAAGTCGTTGTGCAACTCTCAGGGAACGCAGCTTCGAACTATCTCGCGTACGGGGTCCACTGAAAAATTTGAAAGTATAATCAAAGGTAACGTACTTTGGTACCTTGATTAGAGGTGCAATTGGTTTGACAGTGCCTCTAAGCGCTTAATATTACAGATTGCAGATCTCCCGAGAAAGTTCTCCATACCGGTCCGTGTCACCCGCGCAACAGGAACACTATCACATGGAATAAAATTAGTGAGCACGGTAAATATAGCCTACAAAAAGAAAAAAAAAAACGTGCTTCTTACAAAGTGTTAAGGAGAGCGAACAGCCCAAATTTTGCAGTCAATAATCTGAATAAGACAGAAAGCTTCTTATTCTGTGGCCTCATAAATATTTAGAATGCCGTAACAAGCTGCGAGAAATATCCCTGTTTCCATATACAGGAGGCCGCTGTCGTTTAGGAGACCCCTACGTTCTCGCACATCTGAAGGAGCACAACTAAACCCCGTACTTGAGTCAGCAGGCCGATTTGTAGAAAAAAAAATGTATATAGAATGTCACTCGAGATGTGATGCTAATTCATCAAATATTAGTTTATTGTGTTGGAGTAGCATTTTTATAAAAGCACCAGCGGAGAGCGAGTGTCATTCAAACGCGTCGCTATCATGATTCCCACTCACATACAATACGTGTTTGAGTACGTTCATTGTCTTCTTACTCTGGCAACCAGCTTATTGGGGTGATGATGCCCTGCATTTTCACGTACTTTTTGACTCACTCGGACGCGGGTGTACCGACTCGGAAATGTGGATGTTCCTCGGAATTGGGGTGTTCGGACTGGTGAAAGCACAGCGAGGTTAAGCAGCTTTAAAACCTCCCGTTTGCTACATTGCACTATACGGCAAAGGGAAACCGTAAATAAAGCCACACGTTTTGGGCATCAGTGGACTAGCAGATATATTTTTATACTCCCGTTCCTTTTTGCTGGCACAGCATTCGTTTTTATATCCCGTACAGATGCACATAGAGTACATAGGAACCCCTGGTTGCTTTAGTGTTTTGTTTCTCTCAGAGTGTTCCTCATCATGATGCATGTATAGGTGCAAAGAAGTGTGTTCGGCGAGCTCACGAACCAGCAGCATCTTCTTGCGCACACTTAAGAACAGCACAAAAAGTGTGCAACAATCGCCTGCGAAGCGACCAACTGCACTGTCTTTTATTAGGAGCTCACAGTGCAGTTTGGCGTGTCAAAATAAGGCTGACAAATTAGCCGCGCTCGAGTTTCCATGTTAGCGCAGAAAAAAAAATAGAAGGCAGTACGTATGTAGTGTACTTTACGGGAAGGCTTCACTATATACTAGGGACATCGATCCCTTTTCTCTGTACCGGGCTTTCCGTGAGATTTAGAGCTTTTGTGTGAGCCGGTCATCGTACAATCAACGTTGGCTCGCTGCCAGGGAGTCCAACGATGTCGAGAGATGTTTGGCCGGCTTCGCTACATTGAACAGCCATATAGCGTCGGTGTATCTACTAATACTTTTTGCGCTAGAGGGAAGGCAATTATGCCTTTAGATTGCGTTTTCTTGTCGTGCGTTTATTTTGACATTTTTGCCTGCTCCTTGCTGTGCAAACGTCCTCATGATGTGCAGGGCTAATGTTATGAAACTTCTTTTGCCGGCAAAGTGCACGCTTTTCAATATGATGCGTCGTGGGTTATAGGGAGTAATAGCGTATTTACTGGTATACTGTGCCCACTCCTAAAATTTGGCTAGGTTTACGTAAAAAGAACAAAATGACAACTTACTAGAATTACGTTATTCATTAGTAATCCCGATTTATACTACATATGTTTTGATTTACCACTCCTGCTTGGGCCTGTCATGGCCTGCAGTATTGTGAAATAAATAAATAAATACATAAATATTCTACACTCCCCGTAGGGTCGAAGTCGGCGAGCGCACGAACAGGCAGGCATCGTAGGGCTGCTCCGCGCAGGCTGGCGCAGTCATTGCTTCGAGTTTCGAACTCTACACTTCGCCCATAAACCGGTAGCACTTTCGTTGTTGAGAAGCGGTGGCCTGCAACATCTATGTGGTCAAACTTTAAGTTTGTCATGGCCCCCGCCACGGTGGTCTAGTGGCTAAGGTACTCGGCTGCTGATCCGAGGGTCGCGGGATCGAATCCCGGCCGCAGCGGCTGCATTTCGATGGAGGCGAAATGTTGAGGCCCCTGCACTGTGCGATGTCAGTGCACGTTAAAGAACCCCAGGTGGTCGAAATTTCCGGAGACCTCCACTACGGCGTCTCTAATAATCAGAGCTTGTTTTGGGACGTTAAACCCCACAAAACAACAAGTTTGTCATGACGCTTGCGGAAAAATATAGAAGCGCGCATCGCATGCGAAATTCGAAGACGTGGGTACGTGCGTACGTGGGTACATGTAGACATCAGCGGCACCTCGACACGGCACAGAGATCCTCGACAGTTGTACACAAAGGAAGGTTCTCGAACGGCTCGCGTTGCTACGGAGACACTGAACTGCACCCGCCAAATCCCTCTGCGACCCTGCCATAAACAAGGGGCGTCCGCAAACGGTGAGATCTAGAAAGCGAAACCGAACGCGTTGTCAGCGGATAGTTTTGTGAACAAACAGCCAAGTGCAGTGAAAGGCGCATCATTTGCTTGTCGACGGCCGTCGTTACGTTCCAGAAGCAGTGTGCGTCGCAACTGAACGCACTTGGCCACACAAGGCAAATTTTGTAGCGGCCGCGTTCGTACGTGGCCCGAGCAATGCGCCGTCACGATGCTGCCACGCCCCCGACTTCCGCGGTGATCGAGGCGAGCAGTAAAGATCAAGAGGATTTATCGCGAATGATACCGAAGCGCGGACTACCGGCGCGCATCAGAACGACAATCTGCTTGCGAAGCAGATTGTCGTTCGCGCAGTACAGAACAGATTGTCGTTACACAGTACGGTACAGCAGATCGCCCAGTATTGCCGGCGTCCCCCCCCCCCCCCACCCCCTTTCACCCCTCCCTTATTCGCCTCCATCGAGATGCGGCCGCCACGGCCAGGATTCGATCTCTCGACCTGCGTGTCAGCAGCCAAGTGTCAGCCACTAGACTACTGTGGCGGGGTGCGCACGCACTAAGTCTTGATTCGCCGGAAGCGGGCAAACTTAAGAAAGACAAAGTAACCAAAGCCGAACGAGTGGGCCAGAGACGTCGGTGATTGAAGAGAAGCGAAAGTTTAGCGCGAAAGGAAGCGGTGACAAACGCCTCCCGGGTCGCATCGGTTGTACAGCTCGAAACGCCGACCCAAACGACGCCCCTGGGAGGACGAGCTCAGCAGCGGCGCTGCCGGCCTCATGGAACGGTGGCGGCGCGACTTCGCTTCCAGCGGACTGGCTCGGCTTGCGAACTCACTGCGCCGTTTCTCAAACAAGCTGGCCCGCTCTAATCCTCGTTTCTTCGCCGAACTTTCCGGTTCGCAGACCTGTTTGCGAGAGGCGCCCCGCCGGTGCTGATGTGAACGAGCAGCGCTACATTGAACGATTGGGGCCATTCACTGCCCTCGTGATGCCGATTCCGTGAAAGAAAAGAAACGAAAGAAAAATGGGCT
Organism: Hyalomma asiaticum; assembly: GCA_013339685.2. Lineage (NCBI taxonomy): Eukaryota > Metazoa > Arthropoda > Arachnida > Ixodida > Ixodidae > Hyalomma > Hyalomma asiaticum. The sequence continues at coordinate 46,710,662 of CM023486.1, forward strand.
GTGCTGTTTCAGTATACACTCGATTTCGTGCAGAGAGCTCGCGATGCACGAACTCGCCAACGACGTTCAGTTCTATAGTGTATCGTAATGAAATGTGTGAAACGAAAAATCAATTCAAGCCATGCTGTGGTGACCGTCGTAGCAGCTAAACCGTTCTTGTTTCGTCGTTAACCGTGACGTAACTGCCAAGTGTCTGAAGTTACTGATGTCACGAAGTGTTAGTTGTGTTCGTCACACCACCTTTCATCATCTATTGACCGTACGCCATTGTTCGTCGTGCGTTTATTAACTTACTTCGTTTCCTTTGTTCGTTTCTTTGTGTATTTCGCGCTGTCGAAACGCAACCGCTGATGCGGGGATGGAACCCGCAACTTCTGGCCATACCTCTGTTACACAATTATCCCACATTTGGGCTACGCGTAAACGCTGTCTAGTTGCAGTGGGCTGAGGGCAAGAGTGGGTGAAGCGCGGCAGAGTATTATGGGTAGAGGGCAAAACCGTGTGCCCTCATCCCTCCCGCACGACAACGATATAAGACTTACGGTACAGTCTCTATACTGAACAATTCTGCTGTTCGAAGGAGTTTGCGAATTTGGCTTTTAAGGTTCGGTGTGCACCTCGGTGTCTTTCACGGCGGGCACCGTTACGACTAAGAGGAAGATGATGAAGGAAAACTGCGTAGTAAGGTATTTGTCATTTTATACGTGCAACTGAGGTGAAATGAAGAATGGAGATTGTTTTCTGCTGACAAACGCCCCGCTAACCGAAGCGGTTTGAAATAGCTTGCAGAACGCACTGCTGTAGTGTGCTTTAATCTTGCGACCTCATGACATACATACAAGGCTGGTAACTGTAGAGGGAATAATAATAATAATAATAATAATAATAATAATAATAATAATAATAATAATAATAATTATAATTTTTTATCATGCCCGCTCTGTTCACAAACGAACAGGTTCATTTACAAGGTACGTCGAAAGAAGATACCCTCTGCCCTGACATTCCTTTCTAAACCTCGCATTCGCGCTGTTCTAACATTCTCATGCGTACCAAGGCGCACCAACTACCCAGAACGAACACTCTGCTAGGCACACACTCGCACGCCGCTTCTCCCCAAGACACACCGCCACCGGTTTCGTCTCTCGCGGTAAGCGAATGAACCGCGCGCTCTGTCCTCGAGTCTGTTTCCCATTTGGCATCTAACGCTATATACCTTCGCGCCAACGTCTTCTTCGCAGCAGGTGTTCAGAATGGCGCGCCTCGCGTTCTAAGCAGCTCCTTGGGGGGTATGCCGTGAGTGGGCTGATGCAATATGCGTCCTTACCTGTGAGCGTGGTTTCCCCACGTTTCTTACACGCCCGTTCTCCCTGTCCTTTTCTGGACTGCTCGCTTTGCGTTCTGCTCCCTCCGAGCGGGTACAGGTAAGCACTCTCGCGACCTCGACGCGTGCATCTCTTTTCCTGCGGGGGACACCACTAACGCGCCCTAATCGTCTCTATTTTCTTCGAGGCGCAACTTCGCACGGTCTTGATGAGCACGCTTAGGATGCGCGCACAAGACGCGCCTGCGAGAGTGTGCTCTAACGCGCACGCGCTAGAGCCACTAGAGGAAAGAAGAAGAGAGGGAATAAAGAAGAGAAGACAGAAAGAAAGAAAAGAAAGAAATTGAGAAAGAAGAAAGTAATCAGAAAGGAAAGAAGGAAAGAAATTGCAATAAAACTTTGGATGGCCATGGTTTGCACGTACTTGTTTACGATACGATGAGATTGAACAGGGAGATTTGGGACAAACAACAGTGTCTGTGTGTAGTATTTCAATTCTGTGTTCTTTTTCTAAATATTTGCTTTGAACTGCATCTTAAAAGAAAGAAATTATGAAAAGAAATAAACTATTCGCGTATCTGCGTGCTTCGCTGCAAATGTCGTCGAAAGGTGACAGTCTTCTGCCGGCCTTACTACGCCATCTGGCAGCGTCGTCAGGAAACATGAGCTTGAGCAGAATCCCTGTGCAGCTGCCAGGTGGCAGCACCAAATCGTCGGCAGAGGCCTTTTTCGTGCATAACGCCGCGCTTTTAGCGCATCCTAACAAACGCTAGGGTCTTTAGAATTGCGTATATATGTATTTTCCAGTAAAGGAACACACAACCTAATACTTAGGTATTGATGTTGCGCCTCAGATATGCGTAATATTTGCTTTCTGATCGATAATGTTCACAAGTATGAACGCAGCTACCAGTTCAAGATGACTGGGCGTTAGGCAAGTGCTTAAGCTTTGGCCGGCTGGCTGAATCATGTGACAGACAGACAAACAGAAAGACAGATCAAAATTTCTGCGTTCAGGTATCCCAAGACACTTGTTTTTAAGGTGAGGCAACAAGCGTACATATAAAAACTTGGAAGTGTCGGACATTTCATTACGTCGTTACAGTAAAAGAACGGGTTGTTTGCTTGGTGACTTCATCAACGTCCGTGCCACCCTTATCCATATCATGAGATCATCACATGACACCCTTTTTCAAAGTCATCGTGCAGCGCTGACTCAGGGCAAATATTAGTGACGTCATGACACACTGTAATGCCGTGGCAGCATCGTGTGATGCGGTTATATGACGCCACGTGGTGAAGTTATCGCTTGGCCAAATCACTTTTGCTATCACTCGTGCTCACCCCACGGAAATCCGGATTTTTCCACTTCCGAGCTATAAAATGCATCCGCATTAAAGCACTGAAGCACCTTCACTTGCATGACGTTGCCATCGCTGGTCAAACAGCGGAGCTGGTGCCACCACATTGCTTATCACTCTCTTATCTTTGCTTAACGTATCTTAACTAGCGTATAAGTGTGCATATTGCCGGTACACGGCATGGCGTGCTTTGCCATGTGTCTGGTGTCGGAGTCTTCTTCGCATTCCTTACTCTCTTCTTCACCTTCTTCTTCGTACTCTATCTGTATGATCACTATCGCTCATGATCCTACTACCACGATATGATTTCGCTATGATGAAGATCAGATACCGCTATTATGTTGCATCGTCCTTAGCACTATGATGCAGTAGTAAGCTGAGGGCTGTGATGTGGGTAGGTCGAGTGCAACCACGAGTCCGCTTTTCCCTTCCGCACTACACGCGACATTCCTTGCTTCTTTCGCATAGCAGTGAGTCGAGGTCAAGGATAGGGATGGTGGGTTGAGGGCCAAGCATGTGACCCCTCTCCACGAGCTCGGCATGCTGCACACACGAATATGACAAAATCTCGCGCGACCCCCAGCAGCTGATCTGTTAAAACCTTGAATAGAGCAGAAGTTTCTCTGACCGTTTTTCTTTATTTTTCTTGCGTAATTACTGTATCATATCCGTTACGGTAGTGACGTATGCGGTCGTGGGGGACCCCCACATAAAACTCTTTCGCGTTAAAAAAATGTGGCTGATCTTTCTGTCAGAGGAATCGCTATAACACGAAAGTGCGCTGTGTCTCCACGTCAGGAATTGAATGTTTATTGTGCATCGGGGGGAACTTGCCCATTTCTGTCGGTGTTTCTCTGGCATGGCACCAATCCACGTGGATGAACCCACATTCACGCATCGCCTCCATAACATCCATGACCAACCTCTTGTCCTTTCGATAACTGAAGTAGTTTAAGTAATAACTGGACATAGTCGATATTTACGTAAATGCCGGGCGACACAGGCATCAATCATGTTTACTCGCCGCACATTGATCCGCCAGCGTCGTTGTCGATTTCGGGTGCATAACGCTGCAGTTTCCTTCTGCCTTCACGCTCGTAGACCGCGGCTAGGGTGCCTCGATACAGACTACTCTGTACAAAGTTTTGACAACCGTTAGCCGCTGCAACGCCATTTTGAATCACAGCGGGCCGTTGCACGCCTGTTTTGTGGCTGTACTTCGTTCGAGACGCAGTTCGCGTCTGTTTAGTGCCCGTATTTCGATAGAGACCTAGACGCACGCTGCAACCTGTTTATGAACGCCACTGCAGCTGAGTCCAACGGCTCGTGTGGTTCAATATGGCGGGGGGTTGTCAACACCCTGTACAGAATAGCGTGTATCGAGGCGCCCTAGGCCGCAGTCACAGGGAAACGCCATCCACGAAGAAAGGAGACCGGTGACGCGGCGCGTACACTTCGAGGCTCACTTTGGAACCTGCCTGAAACGGTATGCAATCCAGGAGAGGCGAACCCGCACGTACGCATCGTACTTGGCCTCTCCTAGATGGCTGCACAATTCCAGGCACGTTCCAAACAACGCCGCGCGCACGTCGAGGCAGAGGGAATCGAGCGATTAGAAAGGGGCAACGCCTCCGTAAAGGAGGCCTTAGAAATGCATAACCTGCGTTCGTACAGCTTCCGGCGTGTGCGCCGATAGCTCAGCAGTAGAGAACTGGCCACCTTGCGTCGTGGAGCGTGGAAATGTGAGTTCGATTCCCTGAGGATCCAAGACAATATTTCTGCGCCTTTGTCTGTGTAGTTCTGATATGTAAATTTTACTATCTCTTTAGTTACGAAAATGACGTAGTGGGACCGTAATGTATCCCGGCATAAAACGCTTTCGTGTTAAAAATCACACGCGAAAGCACTCGCCACACATTCACAAATATACTTTCGCATCCAGGTGTTTGCAAGCCGTCTTTCACATAACCACGACACGCGGACGTTTCCCTCGTTCGTATGGACAGGCACAATCTCTGAAAGTACTGTCTCTGACGTTCTCCAGAGGAGACAGCAGAGTAAAGGTTGTTCAGGAGATTTCCATCCACCGGCGCATATCGCAAGGCTCGTGGAGCGAGAGGGAAAACATTAGATAAAACGAGAAGGCAGAAACCGGTTGAAATATGGCATCGGACAAGCAGGGACTCGGCGAGCCGCGTGCATAGCAGCTGGCTGCGTTCCCATGGAGCCCACGGCGCTGCTGGATAAATCGAGTACGAGGCGCTTTCGTTTGTGAGGTTGCCAACGAAGAGGCGTTTCCTCCCACTTCCGTTCGTTTCTGAAAGTGTTGGGCCGCTACGATGCGCTGACGGCATTTCGATACGCTTTTCCAGTTTAGCGCACTGTTTTGGCTAGAACGTCATACTGAATCCGGATCTTTGCGAGCGTTAGGTGAGGCCGGGCGCAAGCTAGTTTGGGACACCATTTTCTTTAAAACATTTAATTGAAGCTTGGTAGAACTTCACAATCTTTTTTGTTCAGTAAGAACGCTGGGCTACATGGTTGCTTACGCAAGTAAACAGGGGGGAAACCGAAGCTTCTCTCGGGAGATTCGCTATAGGGTCACCATTCTGTGTAAACACCGAAGATTTAAATTTTCGCCCGTTGCGTGAGCTTACAATCTCCTTATACTACGAGTAGCGGTCGAGTGGATACTTGCTCGTGTTGATGTTATGTTTTTGGCCGTGTCCTCGCTTCGGAAACTGAATATGTGGGCTCCATTCCGAGACGAGAGCTCAAGAAGCCAACAGTAAAAGCCAAGCCACATACTCTTTGTACACGTGGTTTTCCGTACAGACATCGCTACGCTGTGTTTCCCCGCCCTTTTAAGTGCGGAGCCATTTAGAAGCGCGGGGATTTCGTCCGTCGTTGGCTGTAACGCTTGCCAGAACACAAATCTACGTATGACATACATCGATGAAAAAATATGAATGGATCCACCTAGAGAATGGTTAATATAAACCAGATTAGTATAGTAAACTGAGATACGCATTAAGGGTGATTAATCGCAAAATAAGGTAAAATTAAGCGAAAATAATTCAACAGCAGCGACAAACAAGAGAAAAACATGCGAATCGCTACTCCGCAGAAACACGAGCTTACGTACACTTACGAATTCCCACACAAGCGATCGTTTATGCATGTAGTAACAGGTAGCGCCCCGTTAAGCAAGACTTTACTAAACGCCCTTAACCATGCGCTACCTGCATGGATGTGCACCTATGATCGCTTTTGTGGCACTTCCTTGTAAGCTCTTAGTCTGTCCAGTAAACGCTCAACCCTTGATGATTCATTGATTTGTAGGGTTAAACGTTCCAAAATCAGCTTTGATTATGAGAGACGCCGTAGTGGAGGGCTCCGGAAATTTCGACCACCAGGGGTTCTTTAACGTGCACTGACATCGCACAGCACACGGGCCTCAACATTTCGCCTCCATCGAAATGCAGCCGTCACGGCCGGGATTCGATCCAGCGACCTTCGGACCTGCAGCCACGCTCAACCGTGCGCTACCTGTTAGTACGTGCATATCTACCAAAGAGCCCACTCATTCTTGTTTCCATATCATTGAAGGTTAACAAGAAAGTTAGACGATTCTTCTGTATCATCACTGTGTCCTGTTCGGATCTCCTCCGCGTAATAGAACTATGATTGATTGATTTGTGGGGTTTAACGTCCCAAAACCAGTTCTGATTATGAGAGACGCCGTAGTGGAGGGCTCCGGAAATTTCGACCACCTGGGGTTCTTTAGCGTGCACTGACATCGCACAGCACACGGGCCTCAACATTTCGCCTCCATCGAAATGCAGCCGCCGCGGCCGGGATTTGATCCCGCGACCCTCGGATCAGCAGCCGAGTACCTTAGCCACTAGACCACCGTGGCGGGGCCTAATAGAACTATGGTTTATCATACATTCACATTATAGCCTGAGATACTATATAGGTAGGTGTTGGTCGAGTCGTTGTTTAAAATTTTTCTGACGGATATTACTTTGAGAAATTGAATTTTTTGTTTGCTTATGCACCTTTGCCATGCATGGAGGAGAGCGTGCATGGTCGCGTGCTTCGGTAATGAATGAATGAATGAATGAATGAATGAATGAATGAATGAACGAATGAATGAAAATCTTTACTTCTGCAAGGTAATTAAGTTTGCAGGCGAAGGTGGAGCCCTCGGTCCAGGGCTCTTGTGGCATTTGCCATCTTGCCAGCTCTGTCAACCAGCTTCAGCTGTTCTTCAGGCTTCAAGCGGCATGAGCCCGAGATGATGAGTTCCGCCGTCGACACCTTCGATACCGACATCCGACTTTGAGCGACACGGACACATTAACGCTATCGCTTTAATAAACTAAACGATCCAAATGAAAAGTACTTGAGATAAAGGAGATTAGGCCTAGTATAATAAAAGTAACACGTTAAGGGCTAATAACCGCGTAGTGAGAGCAAATTAAGGGAAAATGGCTCGAAAACGCGGATAGTAAACACAACAGAAACATTACTGAAGTAGAGGCAAATCACTGTTTCCCACTTCGTAGACAACTTACACTGCACTGGAACTAGCTTATTCTTTTTTTTTTCATACATAGGAATTGTGTGTGTTCCTGCAACGTCCCGATGTGTTGTGATTCCGCGACAGCTCTACTGAGTTCTCCCATTATAGAGTGCGATGTACTCTCAATCGTTGACAACTTGTTCGAACACGCAAATAATAGTTTCAACCATTCTTAATCATATACTCTAAGAGGGCATAAGGAGTACTTCGTACAAAAGGAAACTGCTAAGGAGAACGGACTTCCTTAATTTTTTTTAGACCATGCTAATCAGGACATAATCACCTTCCACTTACAAAGCTTTTTTTTTTCTCTTTTAGTTATGCTACTGAACCTGCACTACACGAAATATCAGCCAACGAATTAGAGTGGCGTATCCCCTGTTAGCGCACTTTAAGGGTGGTACAAAGTTGTCCGTGCATTTTAATTACAGTCCAGTATATCATTTGTGTAGATGTTGGCTAAGCCGTAGTCTTCGATTTCCTTATGCAAACCTTCTGCCGTGGCAACCGTGGCACCACGGAGGGCTTGCCTGGTAGGGTACTTCGGGAAACACGGGAGAAGCTCGAGATGATTGTTTCCACGGTAGACGCCTACGCTGAGGCCAAATTTTCTGTGACACGACCTTCGAAAAGCTCTCACGTTCGTACAGATAGCAAGCAAAAACGGCTTGAAAGGAAACCTAATGGCCAGAAACAGCTTGGTTTTGGGCCAACGTTACGAAGTTAGACGCACGTCGCTGCCAACTGGAAGTCGATCTGTCATCGCTGTCTTTGTCAATGTGAGCCCGCTCAGTATAGCTTAGGGCCCACACAACAGCTTGCAAACGTGGTCGGGCTGCGGAAATCGAAAGCTCTTTTTCCCCCCGAAGCATTGAAACAAAGGGTCCATCCCTCATCGACTCAACACGCGCTTCTTTAAACTGAGTGCAATGGCTTGGCGAATGAGATAGGCAACGTTTGTGACAGTCGGCGTATATGGGGAAACGTAACTATAAACCGAGGAACATAATGAGAATCACACGAAACAATGCCTGTCATTTCCAAACGATCCCGTACGACAGAAGAGTCGGGAGAGAAAAGGGAAGAGAAGGAGAGTGGTCGGCCGTTCGAGCGGATCGGCATTGTTGTAATCCTGTGTTCGTAGCATCGCAGACGACGTAGAATGTTTTAGGCGTGTCTTTGCTGCTGCAAACACCGTGGCCCATCGGAGCTACGAGGACTTGGCAAAGCTTTGCAAGGTTCCAGTCTCCTTAACCAATCTCATTAACTAGTGTCCCGTGTAAACTTTTTGAACATGTAATTTACTCTAGTCTAGTCTCATACCTTGAATCAAATGACTTTTTTTTTACCTCCAGTCAACATGGATTCCGTAAAAACTATTCCTTTGAAACACAGCTTCTACTATTCACTAACTGCATCGCAGCAGGTCTAGACTGAGGCTTTTTTCTTCATGGTGTTTTTCTTGACTTTTCTAGGGCGTTTGGTGCATTACCTCATCAACTACTTCTACTAAAAATCGGCACTTTGAAAATTGACCCGGACATTCTGAAATGGATCAAATGCTTTTTATCTAACCGAACCCAATACGCTATCGCCAACAATCACGTTTCCTCTCCTTGTTCTGTCGAATCTAGCGTTCCTCAAGGTTCCGTTTTAGGTCCAGAACTATTGCTGATGTATATAAACGATCTTCCAGAGAGCATTAAACTCTAGTATAAAGCTTTTCGCATACGACTGCGTTATCTATCGCGAAATAAATAACCCTGATGATACGCATGTCGTTTAATCTGACCTAGAAAGAGTATCTGAATGGTGCAATAGATGGTTAATCACCCTTAACATAAGTAAACGCAAGTACATGACATTTTCATGAAGCACTAATGTCTCAGTGTCTTCAGAATACAGGATTAATGGCATCGGACTGGAGCGTTTGTCTGCATACAACTATCTCAGTTTTTAAATTTGTGATGACTTGTCATGGCGTATTCACATTCACTACATCACAGGTAAGGCAGCTCGTACTCTAGGTTATTTCCGCCGAAATTTTTTCCAAGCTCTACAGGGCCTGAATTTGATGCTTCACCAAACTTTCCTTCGTCCGAAACTCGAATACGCGTGTGCAGCTTGGGATACGGCTCACCTCACTCTCATTCAATCCACTGAATCCTTTCAGAATCGATCAGCCCGTTTTATTACGTCAAACTATTTACGTACCCCTAGTGTCTCGCAGATGAAATCGTCACTTAACCTTCCCAACCTTCAAACTCGGCTCAGCATCTCGCGCCTTTGTTTCTTCCACAGTGTTTTATCACCGTTCACTGAATCAGCAACTCATTTCGCAGCCAGCGTAGTTATGCTCCTGTATCGATCACAGCAATAAGGTATCTGTTACTCTTCGTCGCACTGACATCTTCCTACATTATTTCACGCCAAGGACCTGTTCGGAGTGGAACCACCTTTCCTCTTCTATCGCCAACTTAGCCGATGCGTCATCATTCCAGACCGCTGTATCTTTTAAAATGACTGAAATTTTGCAGCTTTTTTTTTCTGCTGTTCTGTTTATGTCATCCTGATCCTTATAGGCTTGAATGTTTTTGATTATTTGTAAACCATGTACCCCACCCCTCTCTATTGCCCGTTGGCCCCTGACGGTATGACAATAAATTAAGCAAAGGAGAAGCGATTTTTTAGCGAAACTAAACCTTACCTTTCGTGCACCATATACAAGACACAAAGACGCAAGGAAACCATTGAAGCATCATTTTCCATGCAAATCGAGTATTTATTTCGTCTACAACATATTAATCATCACCTCCACTCATTCCGTTGTCTTCTGTCGCTCGCTCTTTCCGTCTTGCTCTCTGTCTTTTTATATCTTTTCCTCTCCTCCGTCTCCTCATCCTCCTCTCCTTGGTCCACCTCTCCCTCTTCACCTTTTTCTTTATCTCTCTCGCTCTACACAGTTCCTGTTATTCTCAGCCATAGCATATATTGCCATCATCCATACAACAGTCATATGGTTCTCATGATTCTCATGAATGCATGTTTTGCATGTCTAGGTGTATAGCCTATAGTGGATGTATGGCTAGCCTTCCGATCGCGAGTACCCGGGTTCGAATCCCAGCTCGCCAAGAAATATTACTTTCTTTTATTCATTACTCTTGCTGTCCCTTTGCATGTCTGTCATTCTCTCAGTGCAACTCGAAGCTTTAACAGTAGCGCTGTAAAAAAAAAAAAAAAAAAACTTCAAAGTGAAAGCCTTAGCCGGTTCATACTCTGCGGAATGGGTCCCTTCGGAGTTGTCTATCGTCGTCGCTATAGTTCTATGCATGTCGAATGTGATTGACAATGTACGTGGATGTGCATATGCGTACTTATGTGGACTGCGTGACAACGCTGCTGACAATTGTTCTTTGTAGACACAGCAACGGTACGGTACTTGTAACTGAATAGGACGGATAGAAATACCGGTCTATATGCAAAAAAAAAAAAAAATACAGGCTTTAGAACGAATTAGAAACACACATTTGGTTAGTATTACGGGTTGTATACCTGCCACGGTGGCAGCATTTCTACGTAGCGAAATGGAAAGTGTGCTTACATTTAGATCACGTTAAGGGTGACAATAATTTCAGGGTTGTTACGTCCAGAAATCCCGATGTGAGCATGAGAAACACCGTAGTGGAGGAGTCCGGCAATTTTGACCACCTGGAGTTTTTTAACGAGCACTGACACCGCACAGTTCACGGTCTTCAACATTTCGCCTTCATCAAAATGTGGCCGCCACGTAGGAGTTCGATCCCGCGACCTTGGGCTGCTTACACCGGCACGCTGGCCTAGTTGTCTGTGGAACTCAGCTCCTGATCCGAAGGTCGCAGGATCCAATCCCAGCCGCGGCGGGTTCATTTCGAAGAAGGCTAATTGTTAAGGTCAATGTACTGCGGGACGTCAGTGCGCGTTCAAGAACCGCAGGAGGTGAGAATTTCCGGAGCCCTACACTACGGCGTATATTATAATGATATCTTGGTTTTAGGACATGAAGCTCATCGATATTGGCTGGTGTTACGGATTACGTACACGCAGAAAAGCGCTGTTGTGCACGTCAGTGCGAGTTTCATGACAGCGATGCAGTAAAACTTCGCTTAACGTATATCAAAACAAGCATGTCGAACAGCAATATATTCCTGCGGTTTCTTTTTTATTTCATGAGGTTGTTTGTCCCCGATCAATGGTGAACATGTGAGGCCGGAAATCAAGTTCATGTACCTTGGAGGTCGGCGTCAATACGGCATCATTTCAAAGGGTGACTGGACGTGTCATGGGCCTCTTATAAGCGTGCAATAAATATAAGGGATGCGTCGTTGTTGAAGAGACAATTTATCTCAAAAGTTCCAGAGGCCAGGCTCTGAAGAATCAGACAACGTTGCATAGAAATGTTTTAGAATATAAGATGATCCTTGCTTCAATCTCATCAAAGCTGCACAATGGCTTTCAGTCGGCCTGTACATCAACTTCAAGCGACACTACTTCAAAGCATCGACGTTATTGCTTTTCAGTTATTTGCATTGAAGGAGTGGGTGAGATTGGGTGGAGGGCATATAGTACTCTTTTAAAGATCCTGCATTATTGCTACCACCCAGACGCAGAGTTAACAATTGTTTTGTACGTTGACGTGAAAAGGGAGCCTCTTTTGAGTTTAGGAGAACACTGCTTAGAACCATGGAAGGTCCGTGCGCTTCCAAATGGGTCATCTGTAGTATAAAGAGCTCGTCGACCAGACGAGAAACAGAAAAGAAAGAAGGGTTCTCTCGCTTCTGTGCAAATGGTTTGTACAGCGCTCACAGGTATAAAAAGTTGAGCGAAGCGCAGTTTAATACACCCTGCGAAAGAGATTCAAGGGATCATCCCACGCTTTGCTGGCATGGGGAAGGTTGTTCTTTGATGCCTAGGAGAATCTTGCGCGCACTTTAAATGTAGTTATTATCACTGAGGCTAGAGATCTGCTTCTTCTATAAATACGCGAAATGTTTCGTTTCTCCAACCCCTCGTATATTTCACTGCAATGTAAGAAACGTTCGCTAAAGAAGGACCTTAAGTTGACAGAAGACAGCTCACGCTGTTGGCCACAGTAGTACCACGTGGTCGACAGGATAGATCACCAGCATGGAAGCGTCGCTAGACTCTTGCGATTCTACAACGAAGCGTACGAGTGGTCATGAGTCTCGCATCGTGGACGACGTCACAGGATAGTGGTTCAGAAAACGTAGTAGCATTACACCTCTAATTATAAGGCTGTCGGTGCTTGCTCACAGTTAAGACTCGTAGTCATAAAGTCACGCACTTATACGCGCTCACATAGTCTCAAATGCTAGGTCGTTCTCACTCACTCACTCACTCACTCACTCACTCACTCACTCACTCACTCACTCACTCACTCACTCACTCACTTACAAAGAGCATGCGGAGGTCCGAGTGGCCCGACTGTGTTGTTTTGCCAGAATTACATGAAGGCTACCAATAACCAAGTATATAAAAGCACAGGAGAAGATATTTCTCGAGGGGAGAGGTGAGTGTGGCCAGAAGGCACACGTCTGATAGTCCTTGAAGGTTGTCTGTAGTTTTTCTTGAGGCGTCGGAATGATCAGCTAAATGGAAGGGAGAAGGATACAAACAAACGCTGCCGATAGTGGAGGCCTTAGCTTGTAAGTTCGCATACACGGTCCGCGCATGCGGCTTGTGGGTGCTGAACGAAGACGCCGTTAAAGAAAACAATGAAGTCCAGCTTCTGCTCAGAGGTAGAAACGAAGCGTAGCCTGGCAACGTGAACGCAACAGAACAACGAGGGGCACGAAATATAGACACGAAGAAAGGGGGGTACTCACCGTTCTCGTTTTTAGTCTGATGTTTTATTTTTCCGCGGGAAAGAATATCATGATTTCGCTCGCGCTTCATTCAGCTGACGTCAGCAGCTACTCACACGTGCGTTGCATACGCGGAGCGCAGGAAAGTGCTCCACTCCACAAGCAATCCCGGTTCGCCTAACCCAACCTCTCTTAAAGAAAGAAAAAAAAAGAGAAGAAAAAGAAAATAGAAGGGGGACAGGGGGGGGGGGGGGAACTGAAGCACCTTGCATGAAGAACCAGGAACGTACAGGTAAGTGCTACAGCAATAAAAAAAGAAGTCCGTGTTGAGAAACACCTCAACGGCGGCTTCACCGCCTTCGATTGACTCGCACACCAGCTTCTTCACCTGAGCTCGCAGCAAGAAAAAAAAAAGAAAAGAAAGCGGGAGATGAGAGCGAAGAAGGCAGTAGTTGCGCCTACGGCAGCGATCTCTCTTCCGATAGCACGGTGAAGCTCCACTCTGCAATGACGACGGAACAAACCGACGAATCCCTCATGCGTTTGCGCGCAGGATGTGGGAGTGTCAAGAACCTTCTTTAGCGGCTGAATCCCACCCGTTCCCGAGTAGGCTTAGCTGGAGCTCGCGCCTCTTTTTTTTTACCTCTTTCATTTGGTTCGAGCCCATTCAATCCGTTCACCGTGAAACTTGACACACCTGAAGTGTTCCACGAGCCCGCTATTGTTTTCCATGGCTGTCGGCGCTCTTTCAAGAATCGCGAAAGAAACTTCCCCGGCGATAGCTACGGAACGCGGCATGTTCCCCGTACACTATAAGGCTCAGATTTCTCCGGGATTGCAATGCGAAATCGATGGCAGCTGTCGCCGCAGTAAGCCAGGCGCCCGCAGCGAACAGCTGTCACGCAACCGGCGAGAGAAGCCGGCGCCATATTGCAAGGTGTTTTTTGTTATAGCGAATGAGATGTGTACCTGATGACCAAAGTAATACATTTTGTTCAGAGCGACTCTAGTTTAATGTCCGAGGATACATACGTGTATATCGATGTTATCACGTGGTCGTGGAGGTGAAGGGATCAGGAACCAACGTGTTAAAGATCAAACCTTTTATTGGGCAATCTTTTGCCCAGCACAAGATGATGGCGATGATATAGATGACGGTGACAATTTTGGGGAATGTGGGCACTCGGTACATGACGAAATATTAGAGTCGCTGAAGCGATACGACTGCTACGAATATGCTCATGGCACAGGTACTGCAGTCCTCGACGTTCCTGATATATGGCTTTAACCACGCGCTTGTAATTGTAATAAGAATGACGTATACGGAGCCACCCTGTTGAATCACACAATGGGGCGCTCCTCTGCGCCCTCTCAGCTGTTTAGAGCGTATTACGCTAGTGGGAAAGAGTTATGTGCGTTGTGCGTGCCCCCTTGTTTGCAGCCATCGCAGCAGCGAACGAAATGTGCCGGGGAAAGAAAGAAAGAAAAAGAAAGAAGTAGAGAAGATGCGGGATGTGAAGAAAATTATGCTTTTTGGAGCTTGAAGCCGTTTCCTTCCTGAGATTTTGATGGTAATAATAGCGGGAACTTTCTTGCACAACAGCCAGATGCACAGACGAAGACAGCGCTTGTCTTCATCTGTGTACCTTCGCGCTTCTATCATCAGAATGGGATATCAACTAGCCCGTTCCCGTACCTCTCTTCCACAGGGCTGTTTGTTTCGAAGGGCTCAACAGACCCTACCCGGAGTAATTAATTAAAGAGAGTTCTTCGAAGTCTCCCTTCAGATTGGCTTACCTTTTCGTGCGCGTGCACTATACAATTTCCAAAAAAGAACAATTTATCTGATTAGATCTTTCTCAGCTCAACATCGGGACGACTGAAAGTAAAACAAGAGCGAAGACAACTTTGAAAAGAGATGTGTGTCTGAGTGCCCTCTTTTTATTTTTGCTTAACTGAACATATACTTCCGAGTACTTAATTTGCCTCCCGTATTCTCTTACCTTTTTTATGTATTGAACATGTGGAAATAATGTGACCGGGAAATTATGCGGGCTTCTATAACGAGCGAGAAAGATTATCAGGGTGCGCAGGCTATGAGCAACAGAGCATAGCGCATGAACTTTCACTCAATTTTGCCCATATTTATGAGGTAATAACACGCAAGCTACCTATCTTAGGAACGTAAATACATATTTATATCCATATGGAGTTCAATATGTGCGTCAAGTACGTGCTAACGTATTGTTAGATTCTTAGCCGAAGTGTGCAGCTACTGCTTCTTGCTAGCTATTGTACAGTTATCATCGTTTAAGTAATAATCGTTGCTATAAACGTATATTTTGATTGATTTTTGGAGTTCAGCGTCTCAAATCCATGCTATAATAACTATAATAATCAGACGCCGTAGTGGAGGGCTCCGGAAATTCTTACCACCTGGGGTGTTTTAACATGCACTCACATCGCACAGCACACTGGCCTCAACATTTCGCCTCCATCGAAATGCAGCCGACACGGCTGCGATTCGATTCCCACGACCCTCGGATCAGCGGCCGAGTGCCATAGCCAATAGACCACAGTGGCGGGGCAACGAACGCATATTTTGAGACTGTCCACTGAACTGTCATGTAACAAAGAATCGGATACTTCGTCAAGCCGCTGGTGCGGTGTTTGGTCCCTTCGACTCCTCTTTTAACGAGGGAAAGTATATGCGAACATATGAAAAGCGGCGGCGCGTTTATTTCGTAAGCTACAACGAGCTAAATTGGAGCTGTTCAGAACAATGTATTATGCGTCGCTGGGATACAGCGCTTGAGGAGGTAACGGTACGTTGCCGCAAGATTTTACACCGTCATGAGTTTGAAAACCCTAACAAAAGGTGGGACGGGAAGGGGTGGATGCTTATGGTGCAAAATAACCCTTATGAAAATGGTACTTAACAGCGTAGACAGCGTAGCGCTTGATGAAACAGTGTCAAAAACGTCAGCATAGTCAAAGCAAACGGCGAACGTGACAGTGACAACAGAAAATAGTTTCTACACAGTAGGTCAAAGTGTTCACAACATCCACGTGCCTGACACATAAATCCTCCCGTGGGACAGAGACAAAACACAGCCGCTCTATTCTCGTGATCTGCACTGCAATATTTCCCTCGGGGCAGATGCGCTAGAAAAAAAAAAACATAGAGTCGGAGTCAGAGCTGAAGAATCTCAGGGCTGTAGATCGAAGTCGACACATCATCACCGCGCTGCATAAGACCAGCGGCCCTACGTGTAATTGAACAGTGGTTTAGAGAACAGTGTGTTCAAAAACGTCAATAAAATGACTCCTATTTACTTCAAAACCAGCCTACTGACACATCCATCGGCTTTACCAGTCGTTCTGTCCTCCAAAAGAGGGCGCTAGAACCAGGCGCATTTCTTCTTCATTCTGCTCTGTGGTGCTGCAAGCAGCAGCCAAAGAGCACGGGTGATGTGCTCGGGTGTTTCCTTTCATAAAGGCCCGATAGTGTACATAGCCGGTGTACTCGAAACGTGAGATCACAACTAGATGAGCGACGACTCCGTTCTCTCGAACCTTCGTGTTCTGCGGGTCGCAATTCTTCACCGCAACAAGCTTGACTGACGCATCTTGTCCTGGTACGAGAAAAGTGCTCCTTAGCTCGAAGCCACGAATTGATTTGGCAGCGTAGAATGTGCTGCATTATCTTTCTAGCTGTCGTTAAGAGAAGTGTTTACAAATCACAAGCTCGTCGCTTTACATTATACAAGTGAAATTTACGCGCTTCATGCATTCATTTAAAGAATACGCCGGAATCTATACAACTTCCTCCTCTGCGTGGGCCCTCCTTAAAAATCTCGGAGAAGATAACAACGTCATTGTGGCCACCGAACAGTCTTTCAGGCGCGTTCCCGCATGACAGCCCGTCGTCTCGGAGCAACTGGCGCGTGTTCCTTTGCCGAGAACACACTTAGCACTATACAGCGGCCCGCCCTGGGCACTTCTCGGAGACGAACTGAGATGGGCACACGCCGGGCGAGCTCTCAAGAACGAAGAGATCGAAGTGAGGCAAATGCGATGAAATTGTAAAAAGGAGGGCAAAAAAAATGAAAGAAACGAAAAAAATAAACGAAATGAGAGAGCTTTGGAACCCGAAGGAGGAAGGAGAGGCCGCGCAGTATACGAAGGGCCTCGCAGCTGTAAATTTAGACGGGACGGCGAAGCGTGAAGCGGCTGTCACGAATCGCGTCTCCGGGCTTGAGTGCCGAATAATCGATCCGGCTGCTCCCAACACGTCCCCTCGGCAGCAGAGGCGTGCCCTCGTGTGGTCAAATCGAAGTTAACTGCCCTCTTTCGGAGCGCCAGATATTTGCTGGCCTCCCTCCCCCTTCCCCCCCCCCCTTTTTTTTTGGACGCACTGGTGAGTGATGAGCGCAAAATTAGCTGGCGTTGTGCCCAAGCTATGTAATTATTGAGATACACTGTGGCATGGCCAACGGCAGCCAATCTTCCTTTTCCTTTTGTTGCGTAAGAAAGGTTCCATACATTTAAAGCTGCGGGTGTGCGTAGGGTTTGTTAGAAGAGAAGCTCGGTTGTTGCGGTTCACATTAAAATGTGCTGTTGAACTTACCATTACATTAAAAGAAACGTGAGGATGATGAAGCTTCGCGTTTAGGAGTGGAACGCGATAGCGTCGCCGTGCGCCATTTGGAGACCTTCGGAAGACACACACACCCTCGTTGATCGATGCGAAATGTTGAGGCCCGTGTACTGTGAGATGTAAGTGTACCGCTTCAGTGTACGATAAAGAAACCTTTAGCCCTCCACTACGGCGTCTCCCATAACGAACTCGTGGTTTTGGGACGTGAAAACCGCATAAATCAATCAAATTATGCATTCTCAGTTCGCCAGCCTTTGTCACGAGGGTCACTGCCTTCAGTCTACGACTCTCGGTTGAAATAGTTCATGTAGGCGGTGGTAGCTGCTGTTCAATTTAGCAGCATTGCTCTCATTCTTTAGTATTATCGAGATTTTTCCCTCGTGAACAGCACTATCCCCGCTTTTTTTGTCGAAACGCGATTATTAACGCCAGCGCGTTACTGTGTGTTCAGTCATTTTGAAAGAAAAGAAGGCTAATTACCAGGCTGTTACTAGTGTGAACGTACTTTTGTGTCAAATTACGTTACAATAATTCTTTATAACATTTAAGAATGTTCGTTCATTTCGCAGCTCCTTTGTACGTCTAGCTGTGGATAAGTTCTTGGTAGATTATATCAGTGAACCCGATCACAGTACGGGAGGGAAAAGCACGTCAACAGGCCGCACAATAACTTGGAGATCGCAATTTCAATCGCAGCCTTCCTTTATTGATTCATCGAATATTTCAAAGCCTCTGTGGTTTTTCTAAGAAGGTTTAAGTGCACGAAAACGCTAATGCAGCAATTTATGCCGCTATTAAAAAGGGCTGCTCAATAACATCTGCGATTGGACTTTGCTGCAAGATACAAAGCCCATTTCAAACTAAGAACGGCCGGAACAATGAACGCAATTTCTCGACGGTGTCGAGAAGAAACTCGGGTTCTCTCGTTCCGATTTCGTGAATGACCAAATCGAAGATGAAGGGCAACAAAATGCCAGATCACAAAGAACCATCTGCATTTTGCTAATTGTTTCCGCGCAAATGGCCTTCGCCTCTTACCTGCGTTTGGTAAAAACATTTGTTCTCGGCCCCCTTCCACATTGAAATAAAGATGTCAAAGCTAAGCGCTATAGAAAACACATGGCACTGCATTCCATTTCACGTGCCTTCCCTCCTTACAACCCGTGCTGCCGGATTTAAAAAGTTTTCTATGTCAAGTCTACTTCGTCTTTTTTCTCTTTTCCGAGTCGATGTCGTAATTTGCGACGTTCCCTCATTTCCATAATTGGAAAATTCCTCCCCAGCCCAGCGTGGAAAGCTAATGGTGTGAAAAAATTCCAGAGAGAAGTGGAACGGGGTCTGATACCTCCCCCTGCGTATACGCAATCTGTTCAGAGGAATCTTGTCACTCGAAATGCAAATGGGAAAGGTGCAAAAATCCAGAGGAAGATCAAATATATCACACTCGCATACGTAAAGTTTTTTTTGTGCCTTTTTGTAATGTGTTCTGCGATAAAACTAAAATGCAAAGTTGACGAAGCACCTTAAGAATGGATCGTGTTTTACCTGATCACATGCCTCTCTTTCACATTTTTGTCCTTTTCTGAAATGAATTGCTTGTTTTAGTTTCCCTTGTACTTAACTTCTCATGATCCTAGCTTAATTACCTTATTCTAGTATTTGCTCTAGCTCCTTCATTTGAGAACGATGTCTCTGTCAGCACATTACATTCCCGGTTTCTTTTTGTTCATATCGTTTTGTCTCCAGTGACTCGAGAAAGTCTAGTTATGCGCGGCTGAGTTGGTGAGTTGTTTTTGGAGCGCCGGCTAGAACCATTTTATCATTGTGGCGTGAACTTATGTTTATCGGAGACAATTCTTCATTCCTCGCCAGGCAATTTGGTGTTATATCTTTCTTGATGGTGCGAATTTTGTCCACCAAATATGCTTATGAGGCGACGGCTGGGAGTTACCCTTGAAATTTGTGCCTGAAACAAAGTTCATGTGACTGCGATAGCACGATTCTTGTTCGCTGTCTATTTTGTCGAAGACGACTTGTGCGTCGTATTGTGCCTTTGAAATACTTCACTGGAAATAGCTGCTGAAATTTATAGCCTTGAATCGAGTTGCGTACACTTCTGTAATGTCCGTGCTCTTACGTTTGTTGTCTACACAAAATATTAAATATGCAGAAATGGCATCGCGGAACGAAATTCAGTGCGCCTTGTTCTCGGGCACAAAGTGAGCTTTTCGGAAGTTTTTTTTTCTTTTATAGAACTACGGTTATCTGGCCTAGTAGTATAAATTCATGGAGGAACACGGTAATGTGAGGAAAACCAGGAGGCAATAGAAAATTCCAAACGTAAACGCCGTTCGTACTGCCTGCGTTTTTTTTTTTATATTGTGTCTTGCGTTGTATGCCTAACCTTCTTTTATACGAAATGCAAGATTTACACAGGAAAGCTTTCCTTAAGAAAATGTAGGCATTGTCAAGGCACATACAGTTGATTCTTAAGACTTGCGAACGCAGTTTTCCGAACGTGCCCCTTTGGGTAGCGGTATCTGATGAGCAGAGACACAAATACAGCCATCATCACTCTTAACACGAACGCCCTTCAGCACCGCCTGGACCACTTGGATTGAGGTCAGCGCCGCGAAGTGGTCGATGTTGTTGAGGAAATAATGCTTATTTATTTACTCAATAAATGAGCAAATATTATTTCGGCAAGAGCGCCTTCCATTTCATGGCGCTGGCCTTAGTCCAAGTGGTCCAGGCGGTGCTGAAGGGCGTTCGTGTTAAGAGTGATGATGGCTGTACTTCATTGCCATGTCGTGTAAGGAGAG
Organism: Hyalomma asiaticum; assembly: GCA_013339685.2. Taxonomy (NCBI): domain Eukaryota; kingdom Metazoa; phylum Arthropoda; class Arachnida; order Ixodida; family Ixodidae; genus Hyalomma; species Hyalomma asiaticum. Next base: position 46,731,278 of record CM023486.1, read on the forward strand.
ACGTCAGTTCTATTGTGCTGCTGTTTTATGTGATCAGTGCAATTTTTTTTGCCTAGCCCTCGCGTTTCTGAAAATGACGAATGCGATACCTCCTTGCCCTTTAGTTTTTGCCAAGTGATATCTCCTGTGTTTCAACAAGATGCCGGTCATCCCATGGTACCTAGTATTTGAGATGTCGCACAACCTCTGTGGAATGGAAATGCTGGTTGTGCTAGCGTGAGCGCCGTTTGAAAGGACATGGAGGTTTTTTTAACGCACAAATAGAGCATGCTGTTAGTTTATCACCAGCAGCAGTAAACTTATATCAACCAAAATCCCTCGTTATTCTCGCACTAACATATTCAGTAATTGCAAAGAGGAACTTTATTATGCAAGTGTAATACGTGCCTTCTAACTCTTCTGCAGTGCATGTGTCTACTGCATGTGGCACTACATCTTTCCCAACGAAAAGTTCTTATTGTAACGGAATGTGAAATTTCAAACAAGTGCCCAGAAAATAGGTACACTGAGATGGTAGCTTAAGGACTGATGTCCCGAAAAGTGCCACAAGCGAGTAGTAACAACAGAGGCGAGCTTACATGTTGGCCGTGGCTCTGTTTGTTTTGATATGGGCTACACCGCACCTCTAGTACAGTTTGCCATCTACTGCCCCCCTCGATGTTTGGTGCTTCACGTATAAGCCGAAGCCTGCCAAAACACGGCCGTTGAGGCCAGTACATATCGGTGCGCCGAATGTTACGTTTTTGTGTTACGTACGAGCGTACGTTCTCTCAAGAATATCTATGCTCTTAACGTCAGCCCATTTTGAGGAAGTGCATTCCTTATATCAGCAGCGCGTGTTATTGCATCTAACTCACTGGGACTTACATTACTTCCGTGTTTCTTTTGATTCTGTCTTGTTTTATTTTTTCAATTTTTATTTTGTCAAGCAGACGTACAATTCCCCCGAAATGAAACGAGACATGTCTACATTCCATAATAACAGCTCATGTTTGAAATTTCTATGGATAACTCTGAAATTCCGCCAGAAGTATGTCCACTAGACTTGACGCAGGTGGCGATGCAAGTGCACGACGCAGTCTTACACCTATATAGCACAGAGTAAGGGCACTTCAAGAAAAAGTGCGAGTAATGCCTAACCCTGAATTTTCGCCTTTCACAGTGTAACTAGCCGCCTAGGTGGTCTTCCACATATATACCACATGAAAAAAAAAATTGGCAGATCACACGTGCAGTGGGAATCAAGGAAATGCGAAGCACGCATCAGGAACGTAAAATGGATTTGCATTGTTGCCTCGCTATACTGAGTTTGGTACATATGATCTTAACGAAACGGCCGCAAGAGCACCATGACTGTGGACATGTAAGCCATGCCGCTCATACACGCATGTCATGATTCTAACGTTATGACCTGTCATTTACGTTCGTCATGCAGTCGTGTTGTGCCATAGGAATTTTGGTATACATGCCATTAACGAAACGAGTGACATGTAGATCATCCGCTCATGTCATGATTTTCATGTTATGAACTGATATTTAAGTTCTTCATGCAGTCATGTTGTGGCATGCCAATTTTCGTATACATCCCGTTAACGAAACGCGCGGCGTGTAAATCATGTCGCTCATGACATGCATGTGATGATTTTCATGTGACCTGTCAGTCATGTTCGTAATGCAGTCATGTTGTGGCGTACCAATTTTCGTATACATCCCATTAACGAATCGGCAGGAAAGTACCAAGGCCGTCGCATGTAAATCATGTCACTCATGACATGCATGTCATGCTTTAAATGTTACGATCTGCCACTTATGTTCGTCATGCAGTCATGTTGTGGCACACCAATTTTCGTATACATCCCATTCACGAAACGACCAGGAGAGCACCAAGACCGTGACGTGTAAATCATGCCGCACATGACATGCATGTCATGCTTTTCATGTTGTGACCTTCCATTTATGTTCGTCATGTAGTCATGTTGTGGCATACCAATTTTCGTAAACATCCCATTAGCGAAACGGCCAGGAGAGCACCAAATTGTAGGCGGCTAGATAGATAGATAGATAGATAGATAGATAGATAGATAGATAGATAGATAGATAGATAGATAGATAGATAGATAGATAGATAGATAGATAGATAGATAGATAGATAGATAGATAGATAGATCCGCTCAACGTCGCCGAAGTTCGCTAAGAAATGCTTTGCATTTAAAAGATAATAATAGTCCCGCTCTTGCTAGACTGACTCGCCGGTAGGTCTCCGCAGTTATGTGAACTGCGTGTTTGGTCAGTTAACCTCTGTTTGTAGTTTCGTAGTTATTTTATGGTTAAAGAAATACGACATGCGCCAAAATCAAATAACAGCCGCAACCGTGTCGCACGTCATGATAAGGACTTCGTTCATTGCATTCAGGAAAGCGTAATCACCAATATGTTTGATGCAAATCAGAAGAAAACATTCATTATGCAGTTATTATGACTCTCAAAATGAAGATTTCAATTACGATTCGATGAGATGTACCAAACCACACGCAACGAATTAGTCGCACTAGATGCAGGGACACACTACAAATTGCAGTGCGCACCATGCAAAACGTTTAGGCGCCAGACGCGTGTTTCGGGAACATGGAAACGAACTCCTCGGAAGAAATTCGGTGAGTCGTCAACGTAATGAAACCAGATATATGTGCATTCATATTGACTAAAGCCATCCGCGGCATGAGCGCTGGCAGGCCCTTTTTCTCTACATATTTCCTCTTTGCTTCCGCATTTCTTTATGTCGCATCAGCGTTTTCCGAAATTTCTCTTCATGTTTTGTGAAGTGCGGCACCCCTTCTTGGCATTTTTCATTTCGTGGGTTTTTAATCGACTGCTTTGTAGCACCTTTTCTTGACGATTCTAACTTGACGCGGGAACATCCACGAGTTCTGGTATTATTTATTTATTTATTTATTTATTTATTTATTTATTTATTTATTTATTTATTTATCTACTTATTTATTTAGTCGAAATGACTTACAGGCCACACAAGGGGCCTGTAAGTCATTTGACTCTTGTAGGGCCCCTACAGGCCCTTATGGGTATTTACAGGCCCTCGTCAGTATTCACGTCAGTATTTACTTACAGGCTTTTGTAGGGCCTGTGAGTAAACATACTGAGATGACTTACGGGCCCCAGAAATTGCCTGTAAGTAAATACCCACGTAAATACCTACAAGGCCTGTAGGGGCCCTACAAAACATTGCGTATACTTTTTTAAGGGGAAGTAAATATAATCGACGGAGAATAGAGATGAGGTCGAAATGGCGGAATTTCCTTTTTGGCACCGAAAGTTCCCTGAACATGGCCAGTTATTGCTTCTGTCAACTATATGAAGACATAACACAACACGCCCCTAAGTGCAAGCCTTTAATATGTTAACAGGCAGCCCTCTTGCGCTTTTCAGCGCATCGAAAGGAACTCAAACTACAATACACTCTTGTGCTTCCGGCTTCGCGCTGCAGAATAATTGCATGCGCTGCAGTTTCGCTTATTAGAAGTCGCTAAACTAGAGAGAAAGAGAAGTTGTTTACCCGCTCGGCTTTCAGGCTCCCAAGAAACGTGCTTGCGCTTGCTTACTAAATGAAGTTCTCCTTTAAAACTATATAGTTTCCTGAGCCTACGCGACAGGGGCAGGAACGACTCTGACTTCCTCTGAAGAAGGGGCCAACTAGAGTTATTTTCTCTTAGTCTATCTCTTTCTCTCTCTCATGAGCAATGTGAACATCCGCGTACTCTTCCGTGAGCTTCATCATATTTCATTGCGAATGCTTCAATAATGCCCGTAGTGCTGCTTCAGTAATGCCCGTAGTGCAACATAGAGACGTACGCGTAAACAGGAAATTGACGTGTCGAGTCATTTCAGAAGTGTTCGGATACTGTTGTCTGGAAACAGTACATTATCGAAACTGAATGCAGAAAATCTAACATCCTCATCGCGACTTGTGTTCTTCCTGTGTACAGTAGTTCTCTAGACGAGCGTTGTATACGCGAATGTGTGCTTATTTCTTAGGCACATTTTATCAAGTGTGCTTCTCGCTGTTGTTTTTTAGTCGCTAATTTGCATTTCTGTGTTCATCTTAAGTTCGCAAATAGTACGAATGGTAGCAGTTCTCGCCGAAGTTCGCAATATTTTGATTGATTAGTGGGGTTTAACGTCCCAAAACCACGCTATAGAGGTTTTAACAACATGAATTCAGAAACAAGTAATATTAGTCAGCACTACAGGAGGAAGCAGGTCGCTTCCTTCTCTCCTTTCTTTTTCTTCAAGGCAGTTCACTTCTTTTTTACTCCACATCGATGATTTCTTGGGAACGCACGCTGGTTTTCCTGCAGTTGTCTCAAAGGTTCGCCGGAAATAATTCAAGCAGAAAAAAATACCAAATCCGGTTCCACGTAATCTGAAATCTACAGAAACTGCTGGCGATGTGGTTCTTTTGAGTTTTTGACGCAGGGGTATTTTTCTGTCATTTGCTGGTCTTATGGCACAAGTAATGTTTAGCTTCTTACTTCGTCCTGCGCGTTACGAAGCGGTGATTTTCTGCTTTTTTTTAACTTTGACTGTGGGTGTTTGGCGATAATTTTTGTCGATACACTGGGAGTCACTAGTGGGAAGCGATGATTTTCTGCGTTTTGCTGCGGGTGTTGGGGTCAACTTCTCGCGCCTAGCGTTTAACTTGCATTGCCTTTTCAGAGAAACTGGGCTTCGCTTGTCTTGTCGCATGACTTGTGCTTCTAGTTCATGACTCTGACTGCTTACGGCTTCCCTGCGCTTGCGTCTAGCTTGTGCTTCTCAGTTGCGTAACTGATGATTGGAAGCAGCAGCGCCCACAGCACCATGGAGACTGAATCGCGGCTGATAGTACAACGCAACGTTGACACTCGCGTGAGTGCAAAATGTAGACGTCTGTTCTGTCGAATAAAAATGCGCTATACAATTCGCTATCATAAGTGTCGTTCCTTGAAGCATTCCTACGGGATCAAGCAAAGTTGCACAAAACCACACGGAAAGGTAGCAAAACATGCATGTTTCTACGATCATACTAATCACACCTCAGAAGTGCTATTCACGTTACACACGCAGCGTCATTACAACTGATGGTGCAATATCTTTATTTACTCTAGAATTTGGGAGGATCCGCCGTGCCGTAGTGTTAGCATGCTTGCTTGGCACCTCGGAGGCGCCTGTTCGATACCGCCTGCCACTTGGTAACTTACATGGGCGTCTTTGTGCTTGTTGTCTACATTTCGATCGCAAGCGAGTACGAGCGAGTTTCCATCCTTGTTTTAAGAGCGGAGCGCTTTAAACGCTTGTCCGGTGTGTGGGCCGATCCTCGAGGCTGTGCATCGTGTGGGGTGCAGACAACTACGGGTGATTGCAGTATCGTTAGTCGTGCCATAGGTGAAGAGTACATCATGTTAGTGATGTAAAGATAAGTCATTCACATTCCGCATACATTTATACCCTCCACCCAAAGTCTATTGGTGTACCAGCTGAACGAGGCGACCAGGAGAACACCGAGAGGTAAGATAGATAGATAGATAGATAGATAGATAGATAGATAGATAGATAGATAGATAGATAGATAGATAGATAGATAGATAGATAGATAGATAGATAGATAGATAGATAGATCTTTGCCCCTCTATAGGAAAGCCCGCGAAAGCTCAGGGTTACGTTTCACGTCCTTTTTTCATCGTGTATCCACCCGGCTGGTCGATACGAAACCACGAGATCAACTAAAACCGTGTACGTTCCAAAACCGCCCTAGCCGAGTTTAGCGCTGCGAGAGGTGCAAATGAAAGAGCACCGCAGGCCGAGCTTGGAGCCCGGAAATTACTCTGCGTGGCCGCAAAGGGGGGCTCAAACCTGTGGCCAGCCAGCATGCCGGCAATGGGAGCGCAGCAGAGGCGCAAGCAGGCCAGGGCCGTGGGCGTGCGTGAAGGCTGGCGAGAGAGAGCAGTGTCCTACGGACGACGGCGTGTGGTCGTGGCATGGGGTTCATTTTCTTTTACCCTGCACTATATATATATATAGCTTTCTTTTTTTTTTGCGTGCTGCATAGCGTTCTAACATGCGATCGAACAACTCCCGCGCTCACCTCTCTCACTCTCCTACGGGAACTGCGAATATACAAGCTCTCTACATAAGACTGCGAGTAGTAGTAGGGGAAGTCGAAAGAGTGAGGGAGCGACATCGGAACACGCGATCGAACACACGGCGACCAATTACGAGTTGCGGGTCCGGTAAATTAATTACGACACACACACACACACTCGCGCCACGCCTGCGGTGGTGGTGTACGCCAGCCGCAGCTCTGAATGTCGGACAAACATTCCGGCGATGCCTGCTCTTTTTTTTCAGCGCTTTCTTTCTTTTCTCTCTCTGTACCTTATAGTCCACTTTAGTAGAAACCATTTTCGTTATCTGTTTTTTATTTCTTCCTCTTGTGGCTATGAACCGTTGGCGTGACCTTTTTCTTTTTTTTACGGAGGCTGCCAGAAAGGGCTGCCGGCTAACCGGAATTAACGCATCTGCGGTCTCCTCCCCTTATTTTGGCCTTACCCAAGCGATGGGTTTCACTATATTGCTCTCTTTATGTTCTTTTCTTCTTTTTCTTTTCATCGCGCTGCTGTCCAGGGCGGAGGTATACCGGGATAGATTTTGTCAGACTTTTTTTTAGGTCCTGACGTGCTCCCTGTGGATCCACGGTTAGGTCTACGCCTTTTTGCACATAGAAAAAAGAGCGAGAAAGAGAATACTGGCGTTGTAAACGAGTGAGGACGCCTGTCTAATTTCCACGAGTTTTTTTTTTTTCTTGCTTGTTGGATTCATTAAGATGTGTCTCTTTAACAAAAACGGGCTGTTGATCAATTCCCCTCCCGTTATTTCATAGCGCGGGCCCCGTTCTGGCAGACTTGGTGCATTTATGGAGCGTGCGAGAGTTTATTTGTCAATGGCTAGGTCGTAATAAAATCACGCACTACTTCACACCTTCGGGCAAAAATAATGTTTCCCACTCGCCACCACGGCTACTGGTGGAGCTGACTAACGCCCCCGCGAATAGATGTACAGAAATACCCGATAATGTGCACGATGGAATGACTACCGCCGTCGCTCAGTTAGTAGGGTATCGGAAGCGTTGTGCCAAAGTCGTAAGTTCACGCCCTAGCGACGGCAGTCGTGTTTTCTCGTCCAGTTTGTGTCACTTCCATTTATTCCATGATTGCTGCAGGACAGTTTACAACAACAATAATTTCCCGTACGTCTTCCTTGTCCTCATTACGTCATGTCTAGGAGACAAACGAAACGTTGACTAACTCTCCTCTCGTCGTGTCGCACAGTGACGAAGACTATAATTCTCTCGTTTTTTCAAGAAGAAATGTTCAAATTTTGCCGGGCATGAGCAACAAATTTGAGATCGTCTAAAACGACTGTGTTCCGGGTGCAGGTAACATTGCTTTATGAACGCTCCGGTTTCAGCGAACCTGTGGGTCATGACGGAGACTAAATGAAATGCTTAACCAAGTTTGTTTCAGTGAAGCTTCAAGATTTGACTATAAGCAAAGCATGACATAGTGATGTCGTATTCTCTTCTGTCATGATTCCTAAGTAATTACCAGCAAAATGCAATTGGTTCCACTACGCGAAATGGACATAGGTCGCAACGCTTTTCAGGGATGGGTATCCTGCTAGAAATCCTCACTGGCAATACTGCTGAATTAAGACTTCCTCCATTTATTTTCAGTGATGTTTGGTGCTCATTCGTGTTGGAACCGGAGTCGTCCCTTGAGCTACACGAGCCGACTGTGTAAAAGCGATGACATTTATATTAATGCCGACGGTTTTAAGAAGCTTCAATGCTTGGTGATGAAATAGAAATTGTAAAGAATATATGACAATTGCGCGAACTACGGCTGTCGAACCTCCATGCGAAGAAAAGAAAAAGACAGTAAAGGACTGAATTAAACACACCGTGTTCGCTACACTTCTACACGCTCTTGACTGCATATCAAGCAACTAATTATTAAAAGTCAGCTATCTGGCTTGTAGAACTTTTCAGCTGTGCTGACTTCCTTTCATTATTGAAAATATATTCTTAAATGGTCGTATAATTTGAAAGTATTGATATTTGAACCTTTCCAAGGTTTAGTACTCTCCTTATACGCGATACACATTGATTACCCAATCAATCAGGGCTTCGGCAAGCTACGTGATGACGTAAATTGGCGGCGCGTTCCCGGTCATGAGTGGCCGCATTTATCGATTTCGTGTGCTTTTACATTTATGCCTGACGGATGGTTCATCCACGAGAGGCAAAAAGGAATATGCGTGGCAACACAATGCCACAATTACGAGAAGTCCATACGTGAAGGCGCAAGCCAAGACCTTTGGCAGTTAGACCCATGGCCAACGGGTTCGAACCCCGAACCTTTGGCAGTCGAGCATCACATGAATATAATTTGTCATAGGCTGTGAAGGTTAAAATTTAATCGCATTTGGCGCATACACCGCAGAAACCTGGTCGAGGAATGCACGCATGCACCTCAGGTGATTTAGTTAATCTTAGTGGCAATGACAAGGACATCGAGGTGTGGATGTCACGACCTAACCCACACGCCTGCAATGTATTTGTACTGTTCCGTAGCAGTTTTGGTATGTACCAACTGCGTGATAACGCACCAGGCTTCCAAGCTTTGTGTACGCTTAATAGTTGTACATTTTTCAAGTACACCATCCTGCGAGGCGCGTAAGGTTTTTGTCTTTAAGAATACCAGAGCATTAGTAATCTCAATGTACTTAACGTACGCGGACGTCCGCTGCGGTGGTGCGGTGCTTATGGCGCTAGCATGCCACCCAAAATAACGCGAGTTCGATCCCGGCCGCGGCGGTCGCATTTTTTGATGATGCCGAAAATGTCAGAGGTCCGCGTACTGTGCGTTGTCAGTGCAAAGAGCCCCAGGTGGTCAAAATTTCCGGAGCCTTTCACTACGGCTCTTCTTTCCTTTGTATCTCTTTCACTCCCTATCCTTCACCCCCCCGGACGCTTAGTCGGGCTCGCTACATGGGCTGCAGAAATTAGTGCACTTTCCTTAACCGAACCACAATCATCGTCATCGTAATATATCAAGTTAAAAGCAGTAAGAGTACGCAGGTTTATGGGAAGCCGATAACGGTTAAGCCCTTTTTCCGCACACAATAGACGATGTTCGATTTCAGCATCAGCGCACTCGAGAATGTTCTGGAGCTGATACGGTATTCTTAAAATCATAATAAGCATTGTCAGGGTAGGTCAAATGCTAAAGTTCCTGTTTTGATACCGCCCCTCGCTCGTCATATTTTTTGCAACGTTGTTGTGTCCCCCACTTTTATGCACTTCCGTTATCCCGATAGTATATATACGTTGTTATAAACAAAACAGGGGGTTTCCAGGAACGTATTTCTGTATTCTGAGCGGTATTATGTCTCACATGCATATTTGTGCCCTATTTATCGTCATAGCCGATGAAGGTACGCGCTTTGTTATATTGAAATCCATTTACAGTACATAAACTGCAAAGAGGCGCATAAAGCATTACTTGTTTATTTAGCCTCACTCGGAACCTATTTACATTCGTAACACTCCTTTCAAGAGATGTGTGTTTTGCACACGTTTAAGCCTGGGCTATTTGACTAAACCGCTAAGCCTACGAAGTCACCCGCGCTATTATCTAAACCAACACGTTACTTCTTTTCCTGCAAACTACCGGTCGCAAGCGGGAAAACGTGAGCTCACGAAAAGGTCACGTGACCACGGGAAGCCTACCGCAAATGCACATTGCTCCCCACCTTGGCCGCCTTCATCCACCGTCGTGGGATCTAGACTAAGACGTGTAAGCGGTATCCTAGCTGTCGGCGGTGATACATAGACGGTGCGCCCTGTTACCATGGCAACGGCGAGAACAGAAGCTTACTAACCGCCGCTCGAGAAGAAAGCCCGGTTGCTTGTGTGTGTGTGTGTGTGTGTGTGTGTGTGTGTGTGTGTGTGTGTGTGTGTGTGTGTGTGTGTGTGTGTGTGTGTGTGTGTGTGTGTGTGTGTGTGTGTGTGTGTGTGCGCTTCAGCACATTCTTCGGTCCTGACTGCAGATTCGCGACCCACTGGATACGGGAAATGCGACTCGCCGTCTCTTCGTTACCCCATCAAGCTTGTTAGCGCAAAGTTTGACACCCCAGATGCTCACTTTGCACCGCCATCTCGGTGGAAGCAGGTTGTGCATAGCGGCATGCGTAGAGGATAACTCCCTGGCCCTTTTAGCTAACCGCAAGCGAATTAAATGCGAATAATTCATACGATACATGGCACTCGGGGACACGAGAGTTTCAGGAAGACGCTCAAAAAGAGATTTCATGAGCGTCATCATTATTTGTTGTTCCCTTAACGACCCTTTCAGGTATTACATATGAGAGGTATTACATGTGAGACAGGCATTACATGTGAGACAGTATTATATGTGCCGCCCTGACGAAGACAAGTCCGCTTGGTCGAAACGTTGGCTCCTGCGACATTCCCTGTTCTAAATCGTATTTTGCGATTTGTTCATCGATTCAAGCATCCATCTGCTCCTGAGCTTCTCTTCTAGTTTGGATGTGTATTACAGCATTACATGTATTCAGGTATTACATGTGAGACAAAGTTTGAACATTGTTGACGTACATCAGTGCTGATAGTTCGAAAAATATGAAGGTGTATGCATGATATACGTGCAAAACAGCAAATTTTAAGATATTCATACTGGTAGACTTCATAAGCGCATCCTTTTTACCCCCAAACGTCTGAAATTTTAACCTGCGGTGTTTCCAGATCGTTCACGCTTTCTCGCATTCCTGTGAATGCTGCCATATATATAATCAAAGGGTCAAGTTGAAAAAACATAACATTTATTACGACGTTTCGGCCGCGAGACGTCGTAATAAATGTTATGTTTTTCAACTTGACCCTTTGATTATATAATTGACCTGCTGCTAAGGATTTATCTTTGAAGTACATATATATATATATATATATATATATATATATATATATATATATACGATGAGAAAGTCAGTGAAAAACACATTTCGCATTGGTTCTGACGTTTCGGCTGGAGACCAACCTTTGAAAAAGGCTGGTCTCTAGCCGAAACGTCAGAATAAATACTAAATATATTTGTCACTTTGACTTTCTGAGCTTATATATATCCAGGAATGTTGACTTTATATATATATATATATATATATATAGTATATATATATATATATATATATATATATATATTCCTTTTCAGAAGCCATGTCATCACGCTTCAGATAGGCAATTTTCATTAGTTTAAATTTTTTTACTCGAAAGTGCTAGCGTAGTACTTCCTTTAAACATAAAGTAAGGTACGCTTTCGATATCAGCTATGTTTTTGTGTCACTTTCATTCTGGGCAGTGCCGTTGAATACTTGCCTCGTGTTAGTGATAACATCTGGTATTCACTGATATAATATGAATACTTAGCGACTTTATTTGGACGGACATATGTGCACACGTAATGTCTTATCTGTTTCTTAGCACCGGAAAGGGTGTGGGCTGTCGAATTTTAAGCTATTTCACCAATTATGGAAGATGGTAAAATAGGAAATAAACTTTTACTGAGAAGCCACGTTAAGGAACACAGCTCGACAGTAAGCACGTGTTGTGACTATGCAGCTATGTCAACTATATTTGCACAGTGAAACAAAGCAGTTTACGTTTGCTAGTGCACGTTTAGAAACGTTTAACCTCTGCGTACATGCTGCCTTCGTGATTATAGAAAGAGAGGGAAGAGGTCCAGTGTTCTCGCCGTTTTGTGCCTTCTGACTCTAAGAACTCTAGCCGCCATACTGGGCACTACATGTCCTACAGGAACAATGCAGAATATCTGTAACAAAACTTAGCTAGAGCTTTCAGATATTCGCACCTACTTTAAAAGCAGTCATGTGAAAGTTGTTTTGTACGCTATCTTTAAAATCATGACCAATTTCACAAGTAGCCAAAAATATGTAACCAACTACGCTAGTAACTCTATTGGTTTATGCTACATGGAGTAGCACTTCCATGTAAGTAGTTTTTGCAGGGCGGATTCATGAATGCTCATTGCTAAGAGGAAGTTTATGATTTTTATAGAGTCTGGTAAGAACGTGGCTAAAGAGTTATGCGGAAACCCGCACGGTGGAGTAACCTTGATGAAGGGAAAATTAACACCCATCCGTTGCTAACAAAAAGCTATTCGGAAATCCATACGGATTTCTCCGAAATAAAAGCGTTCTAGCTGTCCTAAAAATTTTTCCTGGCGCGGGATTCGGACTATAGAACAACGAATGTCTGGGACCCTGTCCCTGTAGATATGCCGAATGAACTAACCAGGGGGATAGGAAATTGACAGCGCTAGGGAGATTTGATCGACAACGCGAAGCGCGTGGGCACGAATATGGCAAATGAGTCCTACGGGAACTTGCACGGTGGAGCAACGTTTATGAAGCGAAAATTACGGATTTCATACAAAATTTCTTAGCTCTGACAAATCCATGTGGATTTCCTAGCAGATCTGTCCTGTAAACGGGTGCATGCCAATTTTCCATTTGGCCTGGTACTAACTATCATAACAGTAGTAACCTGCTTTGAGCACGCTATTTTCATAAGCAAGTAAAACCACGGAGAACTCGTGAAATGACAATAGTCAGCCGAGTAAGTTGTTGATGATTTATAAGCGTATGATGTATGAAGGCGAGTTCTTTTCCACAGGATCTTAAACAGGCAAAGCATCAGCTAGAGATTGTGCATATGGTACATTCTTATTTTTCCTCTGCATCATCACCCCTACTGCCCCGAATGTACAGAGAAAGCTTTCGATGCCTCTATCGAACAAAGAAACTGAGAAACAGCGCAAAAAAAAAATAAAAAGGAAGGCATTCATCCCTGTTCCATTTGCGCAGAGCCGAGCAGAGTGAGAGCAACAAATAGCTGCCAAGAGGTGGCACAGAACCAAGTACCGGAGAAGGGCAGTGCGGCCTGAGTGCAGAGCTAACTAGCGGACAGCTAGACGGTCGAAGTGAGGGAGCACAGCCTCTCCCGTAATCAGCTCCTTCGTCATTCCGCCAAGCGCTCTTCTCCGCAGCTATAGCCTTTATATCAGACCAACGCCTGCCTACTAACAATCCCACGCCTGCCATGCGTCATTTCTTTTTCTATCTCGTCCATTCTCTTCTCTAGGCCGAGAGGTTAGAGGAGATGCTGCGAAAGATGGTGAGAAAGAAAACGAACTAGCGACGCACGGCATGTAGAACAAGAGGCGACAAACACACACCGAATACACGCTCGAGGTAACACACACCGGCCACGCACTCTGCGAGCAGGAGCCAACCGCTTGCCGGCGTCGTAACGCGAGCCGTAATGGCCGCCTTCAATGCCCAGCGGAAATGGCCCCGTGTGGTTAGGGGAGCGCGACAGAGAGGCAGCGCTGTTAGGGGAGAAACAGCTGGAGGGATAGAAAGAGTGCATCAGGCGTCCCATACCCCGCCGGATGGCCCACAGCGGCGCGACGGCTGGCGCGAGCGCCAGATCCGTTGACTCGCTCTTGCTGCTGCCAGTGCTTACTCTCTTTCTCAGTTTCGCTGGAGCTGCTGTTGCGCCGCTTCCCGGGATGTCTGTGTAAACTGCGACCGGTAGACGCCGGGCTTTTATACGTCTCGTCCTGGCGCGCGGCCGGGCAACAGCCGGCAAATATTGGCGTTGCCGCTGCGTGGGACCCGTTTTGTAGAGCGGGCAATCTGGTCGTATGTATTCACTTGCTTTCGTACAGCGAGGTTTTCCCGTTTGTCGAGAGGTGTATATTCGACAGGGATCGTATCGTGATTGCTACTCGCGGTTTGTTGGTGGTGGAAATGAAATTCGCTAGTCCCATATGATGCAGCCGTATGATGCCTCATGATCACATCATATGGCTGTGCACAAGACCATCTGACATCAAAGAACCCAAGGTTGTCCAATTTTCCGGAGCCCTCCACGAAGGCCTCTCGTATAATCATAACGTGGTTTGGACGTAAGACCCCAGAAATACTAAATGATATGTGCTCGCCGAGCGGTCTATATCCAAGGTGATTATGCGCTTGACCCGACTGTACGGGAGTACTGAGTACTGACAGCAGCACTCCACTTCTTGTGCTGCAAGAATGTAACATCTGTCATTTATTTTTTATAAAATACATCTTCCCTTATGTAATGTAAAGCCTAATACAAAATATTCACGACATCTATTTGTTGGGAATGTTGCGTTACCGCACATAACTTCACTCAGAGCGACTGTCTACCGTCCTTCATCGCTCTCTCATTGTTCGGCTTAATAGAAAGCGTACCTTTCGAAGTGTACCAGCGTGCAGTCGTTTCTGCAGAAACTGAGCGGAAATTATTAAAACAGCATTTTTCGTCTACGGAGTCGCTCCTTTACTACGTGTACAGTCGCCGACAACAATGGTACTGGACGCGATACGTCGTCGTCTCCCTGGCAACCCTTGCGGGCGTGGGAATCTTAACAGGAGCCAGTTCCAAGGATGACATTGCAGTGCTGACGAGGAGAGGCAAGGGAGTGCGGCGGGCCGGGGTGCGCCTCGGTCATGCGGCGCCGCAATGCATGACAAGCGCAGCACTACACGACTGTACAGGCAGACGAATTCGAAGGCAGCGCCACCTGCGCCACCCGGAAAGTAGCGAAAAAAGAACGAATTGTTCTAGCACCCTATAAAATGCTGCCTCGTAGGCTGAAGTGCGCTTGCAAAACTTACATAATTGTTTTCTACCAGAATGTGTGCCTGCGTGGGTTTGTTCTTGCACACTTGGAAATTGACAAACACGCTGTTGGGTGTCGCTAGCGTAGTTTTTTGCACCACTTCCATGCGCAAAATTAAAAGCATAATTCCTTTTTTGTGGGGTAAAAGCATGCTCGTTCCCGTAAATGGGACGCACGATCTCTCAATTTCTACCACAGTCTAAAAAATTGTGCGAGTGATAGACAGTTCCTTTAACTCTGATCATCCATTGCATCGCTCTGTGCTTTTAGATGCGAAGCAGCGTATGGTCGGGGCTATGTCCCTCCCTCCAACCGCCGTGTGGCGTCCACACCCGCACTGCGCATGCGCATCTTCCTCTCCTTGTCTCGTCTTCTCTCCTCTCAGGATTCCTGCTCTCCTCTCGAACGGCGCGCGTTGATTATGGAAACGCTCTTTCTTCGATGAACGCTTTGCCAGCTCGCAAAAAACTAGAACGCGCCCTCGCCCGCGAGAGACAACGCTGACGCAGGCAGCGTCTGCTGGCGTCAAACCGATGCAAACACGGTGTGCATCCCCCGTGATTCTCTGCATCGCCTCATGGTCCCCTTTAGCGGGAGATGGTGTAATTTTTTCTGCAGCAACGAGAAACCACCCAGACAGTCCATTTTTGCTTTGCCACATAAACGGTTATATTGAGGCAGAGCACGCTCTACAGGAGCGCTCGCAATTGAAGGGGAACGAATGGCGAAGCAAGTGCAGATTACGGAGCGGTAGGCGGTTCGTTCTTCCTCCTCTGCTATGGTGTGCCAAGTAATCCAAGCGGCATTTCTTCGAAGTTCCATGCTGAACTGGATATATTGCTTTCGATCTGTGTACCGCATCAGAAAACATTGGCCTAAGGTGCACTACACGGTGAATTCTATTTAATACATTTATTTTCCCACTGATATCAAGTATACGAGACCTGCACGTATAAGATATCTTTTAAAAAAAGGTGGACAGGGAATCTTGACAGAAACATGTTCTGACAAGTGTACCAGCGTTTTTCGTCAGGGCAGCGTCAGGGCCCTGATGAAGGCTATCCTACTTATCGAAGCGCTGCATCTGGCGACACTCCCAATCTTCTTTCTTGTTCTCGTTTTCACAATTCTTTCCTACTATCATAGGCACTGCTTCGTCTTGTGTTATGTTCTAGTTTGGAATTATGAGTCTTGACAACTGTTTTACCCGAAATAATGACGAGGCTTGTCTTCCCCACTACAACGCAAAACTGGAGGAACGCACGCACTCACACGCACACACAAAAGCACACACACTAAAGATTTTAAAAAAGGAGAACATGAAAAATTCATGAGATTACAAGCATCGTGAAGCACGCACTGTGCTTTACTCAAATGACATACTGTTACAGTTATTCCATACCACAGAGCTATTTCAAAGCTGCCCAATTAACTTGTCCAACTCAAATGTACCGACGCATGTAGAAGTATTATGAAAATACTGAAACCGTTTTTGTCGAGTTAAGCCAACCGCTGAGCTTGTGAAAAGCAATATTGAAATACACGAGCTATGCTCGAAAAGAAACTGCACTTTTACATCATCTCACTTACTCTTTATTGTACAACGTGTTAAGGAGTGACCCATTTATTTTACACAGCCCCCTCCACTTGAATACAGCGGTCCCACTTCGGGCAAGCGTCTTAGAACGTACGTTCAGGGACGGCGCGCAAGTGTCCTGTCGCAGTGTCTTGAATCTATTTTTTACTTCGGAAACGATCGCCCTTTAACATCGTTTTTAAGTTTGAGAAATAAGATGAAGTCTACTCGGACTGGGTCCGAAAAGTATTGCGGATCGGTGAAAGCGATGGTAACAGTGCGATGAATTTGGGAAATGGCTGCGGAGAAAGAGCTAAGTCTTAGCCGGCGCTTTGCCATGATGCAATGTCCAAGCATGGTTTTACCACATTTCGGGCATTAAATGCGGGAAAGCCATGCTTGTTTCGTGGGAAGATCAGACTCGGGATCGCATGATGCTTCGCTGACGCGAGTTTGGTGCGAACCATCTCAAATAAACGACGCTTTCGAAGAATCGGAGAGCAAAATCCCCGCACGCTATTACCTCTCGATGTGGAAGGTCGTACAGGCCTGTGACCGTTAAGCAATCCACGTTCCACAGTGTTCAAAACGTTTCATGGCACCGAGTAAAGTTTTTTGCATTCTGCGAACATCTTGCTATTTCTATTCATTTTATTTGTAGCAAGAGTAAGCACGCGAGCACCTCGTTCTTCATGATCTCTGACCGTTACTTTGGCACTAATCCGATAAACAACTTGTGCTTGTGCTCAGTTCAGTGGCTGCCCCGTTACAACTAGTGAACATAGCGAAATGAGCCAAAGAGCAGCTGGCTGACTAAGCCCACTGTTAGATTCCCGCTCTGGCGGTTGGCGTGCTGTTTCAAGTATTCGGTTTGTTCTTGAACACATCTCTTATTCAAAGGGTAGTTTTGCAATATTATAGTTAATCTTTTTCATTTTATTATGGGATCCTTGCTTCGTAACTTGTCGTTAATAGTTTTGTGTTGCAGTCTGTTAGTCTTTTTAAAACTTCCATTATACACTGTCTGAAAAGTGGCTTCTTCCGTGTAACTGCCGTGGGGGTCGCTTGAAATTGTGCTCGGGGATCCGTTTTCTTTATTCAAAGACGCGCGTAGCGGAGAACTGCAGTAAATAGAGCAATTCTCAGTAAAGTTTAATGCATCTTGCCTAGAGAAGCCCTGCAACGATGTTGCTTTCTGGCGACACCTGGAGGTTGGGCTCAAGATTAGGGCCTCGGATACTCCTTAGCTGTGCTGCTTGAGAGCGAGTTACAATGTCTCTATTTGCATAACCATCAACCAAGGATGTGGAGAATCCAACTCCGACGTGCTCGCTGTAAGTTAAGCATATTCTTGCGTTTAGTTGCGTTGGCTTAGAAATGTCGTATTCTGAAAATATGTTGTTGTGTTTTGGGGCTTTAACGTCCCAAAACCAGTTCTGATTATGAGAGACGCCGTAGAGGAGGGCTCCGGAAATTTCGACCACCTGGGGATCTTTAACGTGCACTGACATCGCACACGGGCCTCAACATTTCGCCTCCATCGAAATGCAGCCGCCGCGGCCGGGATTCGATCCCGCGACCCTCGCTCGGATCAGCAGCCGAGTACCGTAGCCACTAGACCACCGTGACGGGGCATTCTGAAAATACTGGTGTCATTTGGATTCTTGCCTAATGTGTACATACGATTTGACACATGTATTACAAAATATATTTGAAGACACATTTGTACCAATGAAAGCCTTTATCGTGTTGAATGAGCATAACTTCATTATATATTTTCACGGAACCACCACAACGTATTTCGTTATTTCTGTTAATGTGGTAAAGTGCCGTAATGGTTCATACGTTTGGCAATACTATGTAAAAGATCATTGCTCACTGAAAAATAGGTTTTTAGAATGTGTAGCTTCGTCATTTGAATTTTTATTCAATCTACCACGTAAAGAACTGTCCTAGTATATATATGCATAGACACAAACTACTTATTCATCAAGATATTTTTAGGAACCTTCGAGCACTTGCCACTTCTTGTGGGCTTTCTTTGGCCTCCTAGGTGTGTTTCACTGACGCCGTGCTTTATAAGAAAGCCGATATTATCTCTGTAATTTCTAGTCGTACATTCATAGTCCCTCCGACTGCAACTTTCTTGATTTGAAGAAATCTACGCGAACGGCAAAGGCTCATGCAGCGTACTGCTCCTAGTTCGCTATATTTTTTCAATGAACAACACAGAGAATTGCGTGCAGTTTTGTATAGTATCATTAAAGAAAAGTGGTGTCCGGTGTGACAGAACACAAAGCGTAAATCCCTGGATGAACTATTTCACTTGTAGCCATTGATAAGCTGCTGTAACATTGTGATCTCACACCATTCTCTCTAACAATGACAGAATTATGACTCTGTCATAATTCTGTCTAATTAGTGTCATAATTATGTCTATGTATTTGAACACGCCCAAGTTCTGATGCATATACGACTTGTAATTTATCTTCCAACACAACACTATTCATAGGAGTGCTTGTGCGCGCTCGCCTGCGTTCCTTCTCGTCCACGACTGCAGAATCATTTGCGGTTATGCACGCTTAGAAAAAGGCCGCATGTAATACGCTGTTATCAATACTCACTTGCACAAAGGAAATGTTAGTCTAAGACTCGGATAAGTACAGGCGATGAGTTATCTAAGTTATGCCAGACAAGATGTATGTTCAGCATTCGGCCACCGCAAGCAAGGACGTAGCACCTTAAAGCTCTCCCTAAAAGGTGATGCTCTAAGACAGAAAAGAAATTCAGGCGTTGATGTTATTAATATGTCACATCAATTGGTTTTTGAGACTTGTACACTACAAGCCATTTTCTACCAAGTATGGAGATTGAAAGTCGTAATGTAAAGCAAAGTGTAGTTTCTGTAACTTTCCAAACAGGTCCTTGCTCTTTCTTTGAGGCACAGGTGCAAACGTTACTTCACTAATGCTTGTCCGTAGCCTACATTTTCCCATATTCTCACATTTAAACAAAAATGCTTGTCGAATATGAAATTCTGTGAAGACTATGGTAATTGAAGTTAACACACGCTGCTTAGCACACATCTGGGGAATTCATTGATACAGTGCTCCTTGGCGTTTCAAACACCTCTCCCGCCTCCATGCAGTACTTACCTGGCATAAGACGAGTCGCTCCTGGGTTGAGCTCTGCGACGCCTCCTCGCCGGAGTAAAAGAAAAAGAAAAAGAGAACTTCACCACTTTTCCGTTGAATGACAAAGTATTTCGGCGGGGCGATGCACTCCTACTCGCTGCGGTTCCTCCGGTCGTTCCCGCGATCGCAAAAGACGGGCGAAGAAGAAACTACACACAGGCCGCTGGAGCAACGGAAATTGCTTCACATCCAGAAACGACCAACTCGGGCGTCGAGCGCACAGGTGTGCGTGCATGCGTTTAGCGTCGCCGTCGTAGGGAAGCGGCACAGCGAGACGTCCTCAGACGCACTCGCCGCACGAGCGATGAACAGAGGGAACCGAAGCGGTAGCGGCAGCAGTGTGAGCATCGGAGGCCGCAAACAAGCGCTCCGACGGTGCGGCGACCGGAGCGTGCGGCGACATCCCTTTCGTGCAGGCACCGCGCGGCCGCAGTTTTCCCGGCCGGCCCGATTGCGTTAGCAGGCCGAGCGCGACGCCCGCTGCTCCGATGCCGGCCTCGCTTTTCCTCTTTCACCCCCTTTCCCGCATCTCCTTCCCTCTTTCTCCCTGCACTGGCTGCTCCTGCTTCTCCGCTTCTTCCCTGCGTCCCCATCCTCTTTCTCGCATCTCGGTACTTCTCTCTCCCCAATTCCTTCCCCGTCGCCAGTTGCCGCCCATTCCTGCGGAGCCTCACAGTGCGTCCAACAGGAGGCGCCCCTGTACTCGGGCAGGGATGCTCTTTGTCGCTACTTTAGTGCCTTGCACACCGGGCTGCTTAAATGAGCGGAGCTGGGGTTCTGGTTGTTCTTTGTCTTTCTTTCTTTTTTAGTGGTGCGCCAACTTTGCGGTGCCTTGCGTAAGAGCAGTGTCTACCTCGCAAATGTGACGTTGTTATTTGCTGCGGGCGTAAATTTGTTTATTCGAGCTCACTGCAGATCCTCCATGGCTCGTGCGGTGGTGGCCTAAGTGCACTTGTTTTTTTTGGAAGAACGCGGAATATTCCGTAATTATTCGCTACAGTAAAATTTCACTGTGGCGACGTGTTTATGAGGGGCGCCTTAGTGGGAGCATCGACTTAATTTTGGTCATCTCAGATTCTCTAATATGTCATAAAACATGTTTGTTTTTTCATTTCGCCTCTATAGTTACAAATATAGGACCACAAGGGTCTGTAGGCATGGTAGCAGTATTCAATGCATAACGCGTGGTTTTCGGCTTACCTTAGCTGTCAGAATGGAGGTCGTGGTCAGGACGCACATCAACACGTAGCATGCAGTTCCTCTGAGAAAGAGTCAACGGAAAATAGGAGAATTTCGAAGCGGCTAGTTCGCTCACGGTAAAAGTGTTACTGTGCGCGAGCCGACGAAGACAAAAAGGCACTGATAATTAAGGTAAAAACAGGGAAGTGACATGGGAGGTCTCGGGGGCAGTAGAATAGCCTGTCCGTTGACGAAAATCTTGGCCGTGGTTCAGCCATGACGTGAATTAGAAAGATTCATGCAAACAATGAGATCGCGGTATGTTGAAGTGGCCATGGCCCAGAAAGTGGTTAATTAATCTGCAATCACTTCGTCGATTTGAAATACAGTTGCAAGTTTTTCCTTGTGAGCAGACTTCGACAGCCATTATGTCGTTAGTACCTGCAATTTATAGATGTGATTGGTAATTTTAAGTGTGGAGAAGTTTTGTGACGTTCAGAAAACAGTTCAGTTGAAAACGGGGCAGAACCATGCCACGTATTCGGCTTAAAACGGGTCCCGATAAAAAATGGTTAAAATAAATCATTTTAGTATATAAAAACAAAATACACATTAACGGTAGTTAATTGCATATATATGTTAAAATTACGGGAAGCCAATTACGGGAAAACGACGTAGATAACAGAAACGGTACAAGGGAGAAACATGCTCTGCAGCAACTCAAGCTTCCAAACACCGATAAATTCCAGAAAACCGATGGGTAATGCCTAAAATTAAACTAAATGGATCCAGGCCAAGAATGGTTGAGATAAACCAGATAAACATAATAAAATAAACTACAGACAATGCGGGTAATTTTGTAGAATGAGATGAAGTTGGGCAGAAATAATTCGGAAATGAAGATAAACACAACGAAAGCATGGAAACACAAGCGTATCGTTGCTCCGCAGTTGGTAAAGCTTTCACTGCAGTGAAACTGGTTTAGCTGTTTTGCAAGTTTCCTTCTCAACGCGGAAGTGTTTCTTGAACAAATAGGTGTACACCTAACAAGATCTCACCGTAAGGATTTAGTTGAAAATGTGCTTGTGCATTACACGGTGCTCTTGCTTTGAAGTACTTCTAATCTTACCTTTCCAAAATATAGCTGAAAAATACGGTTATCGGTTAACGTTAGACGCAATGTTAACATACAAATTTCTACCTGAATGCTTTTCCGGAATTCAGGGCCTCTACCCATACAGTGTCCATTAGTCATCTAAAACTGCGACCACCATTTCTTGCTCGATTTAATCTGTTCCCGTGCTCGTACAAATAGTATGTTAGGTTATGAACATTCTAATTTAAACACAAATAGTTAAATTGGTAGAAAGTTAAATTAGCGGAAGCTGTGCAGGGTTCATCTTTCGGAAACGCGCCCCTCGGCAGGGGAGTAACAAGACAGGGTGTTTTGGCATCAAAACAACCCGAAGTATTTGAGCACGGCACAGCCGCCCTCTCCCCCTACTTTCCACCTTTTTTCCGCCCACAATATTTACACGCTGCATCGTGTTACAGCTGCCCGAAAAATACTTCTGGCTACTCCAGTGCCATTGGCTCCATTTCGCATCATCTTCTCGTAGAATATTCATAAAAATTAGTACATTCTTCTCTATCGAGTGATGGGATCGTTTCAAATTCCTCGTCGGCAAATGAAGCCTTCTCATGCATTCAAGTTACAGTCGTAGTTGTCATGTGTGCAGGAATAAGTTAAGTCGTACTGACGGAATTTCAGAATGACAAATTCAGTTTTGTTGACTAGAGAACCTGCGACATTGTGGACTTGTTGGATGTACGGGTGCTTTGGGTTTCTACTACAGCGGATGTTTGAAATGATTACTTCCGCCACGGATGCCCGCGCCTACACCGACACCGGCGCCAGATCTTTTGCGGCACGAACTTAACACACTTCCCCTTCCAATTCTTCCTTGGTTCAGAAGCACCTTTATTTCAAAATCAAAGTTTCTTTAGCTTCGCCTTCAAATTTTTCTTTTCTTTTCGAATTGCCTTTCTTTTCTATCATTTATTTGTGCGTTTAATATAGACCTTACGGGAAAAACAATGCGTGCTCTAAGGAGGTTGAGGAGGGGGATCAGGCTTTTCTTCTTTCTCGAGGTGGAGTGGTCTCTAGGTCTGCTTTGCAAAATTAGGGCCAGGTCCTGCTTTCTTTTTCATTTGTACAGATATTTTGTACGTTTGTTCCATGACCAACCTTGCGGTCTCATTGTCACTTAGGTCGCTCGTATGATATTCCTCTCCATGACACTTTGCGTCGTCATTAGTTTTTTAAACAAGTTGAAGAACGCTTCAGCTTCGTTTTAAAGAGTGCAAAGCTAAAACGTCGTTGGGCTTCGTATGCATCGCTTAGTCATAGAGCATTCATTAAAACTAGCGCCTTCTCTGCAAAATAGTACAAATTATTTGAATTTGCTCGTTAGAGAACTTGGTGCTCTCGTAAAGGAAACTTACATTCCTAACTATTATGCGTTTATATTTCAGTGAAGTTTTATAGTTCACACTTTTTCTGACGGATATTTATTTTGATAAAGTCAATATACTTCAGTAAAGCACCTGCGCCGTGACGGAGGGCATGCGAAGCCTGGTGGACCGGGAAACAGTGGCAGTTGTGGACGCAGACAATGACGCATGATTTTCCGCGACAAGAGCTCCTGAATCCTATCGCGTTAAAAGAAATGGGAACGGGCAGTTTACGTGCTGAGAAGGCAATACCATGGTCCCTCAAAGTAGTCAAGGACCATGGCAATACTAAACGACGGTCGCGAGGTGCTACCGACAAGATTCCTCCCCTCCCCAACAAAGGCAAGCGTGGTAGGGAGCGACAGGAAATTAGATGGGTGAAGCGTCGTTACGACACTAAGCACAACCCTGGGACCATTGCACGGCAGAGGCTTTTCCCATGCAGTGGGCGTAGACGCGCTGCTGCTACTGCCGCTCATGAGGAGTATGATGGCGATTATGATGATGACTTCAGCGTACTTCAACGTTCGTTCGTGTCATCTTCTTGAACCCTGAAACGATAAGCCTGGTAAATTAAATGAGCATGGCCAGTCATGATGCGTCTAGAGAAATTAGGCAAGACACGCAATCTATAAATTGCTTACCTTGCCTTGAAGATGACGGCGTTCGAGCTAGTTTTCAGTCGCCAAGTTGCCACAATGCTGGGTGCGATGTTCCTTCACGTCGACGACAATAACGTTCATGCAGACGTTGCCAGATTACTTGAACGCGCCGAGGAAGCTCGCCAACTCGCCCGCGTTGCGTATCAAAGAGCAGCAACACACTGCCGCTCAATTGGTACAGCTGGTACAACTGCCAGCTGGTACAACCAACGACGATGAGTCCAAGAATACGCACCCGGTGACCGCATTATGGTATGGACACCCATTCGTTGCCGCGGACTCAGCGGGAAGCAATTACGCCGTTACTTTGGGCCCTACAGGATAACCCGGCTACTCGCGCCCCTTGTTTGCGAGATTGTGCCAGATGGTTTGACCACGTCGCAACGGCGTCGCGCACGACCCGAAATAGTACACGTGGTATGCTTCAAGTGGTATTTCGAGCGTTAAACGGGCATTCACACTTTGTACATTTATTGCATGCTTACAACTTTCTTATGAAAGGGAAAATTAGCATCCACCCGTTTGTAGCACAAGGCTACAAGGAAATCCGTATGGATTTCCTTGTAGCCTTGTGCTACAAACGGGTGGATGCTAATTTTCCCTTTCATAAAACGTTACTCCACCTTGCGGGTTTCCGCAGAACTCATTTGCCATACTTACAACTTTCTTGTATTGCTCGGCTTACCTCGCCTTATAGCATCGGCACGATGCTTTTATTTGCATGCGGCATGGGGGGAGTGCCGCGTGCGTTTGTTTCTGCTGCAACATTAGTCTTTATCACACTTCTTTCAGGGCGCAGCGCCGCTTGGCTGATAGCGATCAATGGCGACCAACTTATCAGTTTTCTTCGCTAATCGGTGAGCTGAGCCTACATTTTGCGAAATACGGGATACTCTGTATGAAGCGCCGGTATCGCGCGTCCAATCTGTCAATCGCCGTGCATGCACGTTGTTCACCGCTTCCGCCGAGCCGCTATTCTGCTACTTGCTGTTACTTGCTTTTAGGGCAAAGTTTCGCCCGAATAAACCGCGACTTGCGTTTATTGCCGACGTCGTCCTGTCCTGTCTGCCTGTGCTCCAGTGCCTTTGCCGTCACGTAAGTGACATCTGCTACTCAAGGTACCAGATCATGTAGGCTAGTTACGCAATCCATAGATTGCGTGCCTTGCCTAATTTCTCGAGACGCACCATTACTGGTCATGCTTCTTTAATTTACACCCTTATACGGTGTAACGGGACTCGACCTCTCATATCGTGAAATATGCGCTCGCATATAGGTCACGTAAGTGCAATGAAAAGCACTACATTGAAAGAGGAACAGGATTTGTCCCGCGTCGTCCTAGCTCTTTCACATAGGCCCGCAAATGCCGCACGTCGGGGCCCCGCATAGCAACCGCCGTGCAGTAGTGGATGCAGGGCAAGAGTGACACCATGAAATAGTGAATCGAGGGCAAAAGTGGCTGCGCTTTTTTCTCCGGCGCAACATAGCCCATCGGGCGCCCTGCAGCGTTTGTCCAGTGGGGCACTGTGCTGCTGATCCGAGGGTTGCGGGATTAAATCCCGGCCGCGGGCTTCATTTCGGAGGACGCGAAATGTTGAGGCTCATGAACTCTGCAATATCTTTTTATGTTAAATAACCCCAAGTGGTCGAAATTTCCACAGCCTTCCACTAGGCGTCTCTCATATTCATATCATGGTTTTGTGACATAAAGTTCCAGAAATCAATCAATCGAATTGGTCGTCGGGCATCGCACGGCGCAGGCTCCACGTAGAAAAGGTTCGCTGTTAAAACTGATGCACACACAGATGCTCTCAAATATAAGGACCTCAGTGCAGTGGCGTATGAGCGATGTATAGAAAACTTGTAACCTCAGAGCACTACAATTTTGCACACAAGGAAAAGTGACCACCGCTCACGTGATGTACGGAACCCGTTCTGGAGGCATAGGCACATGTTTACATTCATTATCTCAGCGGCGCCTTTACTATAGAACTAACAACACTCCGGACACTGGAGTGCTGCTACTTTATTCAGATAGAGAGAGATTCTTTAATTGAAAAGAAGAGAAAAGCACAGGATAGTAACTGTCTCTCGTCGAGGAGGACACCTCAACCGTCCTGTGCGGGGGATGGGGGACGGGGACTAAAGCAGATAAAGAAAGATAAAGTAGAACTTAGAAGAGGGAGACACGGGCGTAGGCACCATACTGTACAAGGCACAGGTACACATCAAGCTCGACACGTAAAACACAAGTAATTTGTAATAGCCGCCCGGCCAACCCCGTGTCCTCGATGAAGTTGAGGAGGGCAGAAGGAGCGGAGCGGCGACGTTCAGTGCAACCAGCCGAGTGCAACAAGTCCTGTAGTGTTGAGCACGACAGACCGTCTTTGTCAGATACTACCATTCTCCATTAGAATAAGGTGGGAGAGAATTCAGAATTCCCGTGATTTACCTTGCCCTTATTATGGGCACTGCGGCCACGACAGTGTAGTAATGCGATTGTATCTTATAGATACTGTTCAGTATCTCTGCTTCTGTGTCGACATGCATTTAGAACTGTACTTTATCTCAGCAGTGGGATACTTCTAAGGGTGTGTTGATTGTACCACGCACGCGATACTTTGTAGGATATGGGTATGTTGTTCGCTTTTTTTTTCATTAGAAAGGGTTGACGTGCTTAGAAGCGCGAAATGATGACGTTTTTATGCTAAGCCAGGGAATGGCACGCCAGAGTTCGGCGACGCAGGGTGGACGAATGAGGGTTGTGTTGAGTAGGGCTTCTTGCATGACACCAAGACACACACGACACAACAGGTTCCCCCACACGAGCAGGTTGGCCCATATAATAAAGTAGCCTGATGCCACAGCAGCAGGATCAGGGAGGCAGTAATGTCTGCCCCTTTCTTTCAAGGCTGGCACATTATTAACGCGATAGCTTTAAAGAGCTCGCTTTGCAGAATTCCGGTGTTTGCGTCCTTGATTGCAAGCGAAAAATCAGCGTTACCCGGAAGCCAAAATTCGAGGTACATTAAATAAAGAAATAAGAAAAAAAAAGAACCTTTGGCTACCGGTGAATAAACCTGCGATCCCTCGCTCCGGGACGCCGTGTACAGGGGCGTCTTCTTCTTTGTGCCTGTTTCGTGTAGTGCTCCTCATTAGGACATTGTCACTGAGATGAATGCTCTACTGTTGCAAAATTCATAATTGATTCAGGCCGATTCTGTTCATGAGCTCGTAGTGTTCTCCGTTGATTTCATCGTGAGTATTCGATTGTGAATGGTATTTCATAGTACTTCTTACATAACTCTTTCAACTTCTCACATCTTGGCCAATCCCCCAGGGTGGGTATGTGCCAGAGTTGAGGAAAACAACAACAGTAGCGCTACACCCTCCTCCAGATGAACCATTACCAACTAGCTCGTCTCAATTCCAGTCGTGTCTTCTTCATCGGCTAGTTTTGATGGCGCATCTACGTCAAATAGCGCAATACGACGAGAGAGGCGACACAAGTCGGAGGCACAGAAGGCAGACACCAAAGCTGAAAATTACGTGGCTAGGCGATTGAAGGGCATGGCAAGCGGAAGGTAGCGCGATGAGAACGGGGCAATGCATCGCTATCGCGTTTAACACCTAAAGCGAAACTTAAGGGTCCCACAATTTTTCGCAATAATATGCTGCACATAAATGCCCTTAAAGATACTCCAGCGCCTCTCTCAATTAGTGTATCGGTATTCAGGCTATATTTTTTCCCTCTTTTTGCAAATGAGCGTCCGAAATCTTCCATTGTATGAAATACAAATTCACGAAGTGAGTTTCGATATCTGTATTACGGAATACATTCATGATTATCCAAGCCCAGCCCTGACAGCAGCCAAATGTTTTGAACTCTTGCAGGCAACTTCGATATTCATTCACTCGGGGCTCTAGCTCGAAGTACTAGCGAAATCTAGGAGCTTGCCTAAGTCGCACTAACTCAGGCAGAAGCGCCAGTGTAATGAACTGTTCCGCGTTCAGCTGATTAACATCCGCTCTGCCATGACCGACGAGTCCAGAGAACAACATAGAAAGGCTACGACTATCGCCGAAAACTAATTACGAAGTCCCGCTCGGTTTGCTCGTGAACGGCGACGTTAGGCGAAGCGCCACGAACTCCCAGCTGGCAGTTTCTAGATTCCCCTTGTAAGGAAAACAGCTCGTCTCTAATTAGGAGCCGCTGCATATTGGACGCGTAACTGTGTGGTTGCATCGTTATGCTGCGTCGCGTGCGTGAGTAAAAGAAAGTATATATATTGTAGCTGGTCACTTTAGCTGGCTATTATGCTTAAGTGGGCACGAACGGCCACTTGAGCAAGTTCTGACCAAATATACTGAAGAACATCATGAATGGAGAAGGTATCTGTGGCGAGCGCACACATTTGCGACGAGCATACACATTTACGCGTGTACTGCCACTTTCTCTTGTCCTTATTGCGTGGCGGTGTTCATGCTCCCTTAGATATCGATTCCTTTTGGGAGGCAGCGGTGTACTTGTCGTATTGGACATGGCATTTCTCCCTCTTTCTTTGGCCTATATCCAGGGGCATGGAAAAAATTTGTTGGGGTCGCGCTAGTTTTCTAGGCCCGAAGCGGGCCGCTCCCACGATAGGACAGAAAGGCATAGCCTTTTGACCGCTTCGCGGGCCCGTTGGGCTGCCCATATCTGCTCTTATAATGTGAGACTACGTATAGAGCTGCGTCCCACCTCTCTTCATTGTTGTCCTTGTAGCTGCGTAACGCGGAGCAGCGCCAGAGTATGTGACTGATATCTACAGGAATGTTGCATTTATCGCATGTTGTAGGAGTAGAGAACTCTGTATATACCTTGCTGATTAATAGGGGGTTCGGGTAGGTTGTTGTTTGTAGTGGCCTGAGCTTTACTTAGTTTACTGTGTGGAGGGGGCGGGGAAGACCCTGCGTCCTAAGTACTGCTATTTCATTCCGTTTGAATGATTTATCATTAAGGAAGGGGAAGCCACGTTGCTCGTTCCACAGCCCGTGTAATTTCGCCATCCAGACCAACGCGGACACGAACAAAGAGTGACTTTTCGCCATCTAGACCAAGCAAGACACGAACAAAGAGTGACTGCGGTGGTGCTCCCGCAATTCGCCTTGCCAAAGCGGAGACTGCGGCAGACAAAGTCGCCCTTGTATTCATCTCAACTAGTCGCCAAAATACTTCATCCAAGGGCTCTGACGACAGCGAGACCGGAATACCTGCAGAAGCGGACATCGGCAAGAGGTATGCGGCAGTGACTGTGGATGGACGACGACGTTCAAGGCAGCAAGCGCGAGATGTCGGACGAAGACGACGACGAGCCCTGTTTGAGGAACTGTTGAATGAAGGATGTATCAAACAGGAGGATAAGGAGCTAGGGAAAGGTACAGTCAACGACAAGGACATAGGCTTTGTCGAAAGCGGCACGTGCGCGAGTAACAAGCTAGCAGAGAGAATGGAAAGTTGCATAACAAGCATGAAGAGGGCGCCGGTCATGATGCATGGTGGTGACAATGTCTCTCACGACGTAGAGGACTGCGACGAGGAGGGAGACGACAAAACTGGACGAACGGGATATCGGGAAGATCAGCGGAGCACCTTCTGGGCATCACCTCTCGCGTGCCGATGCAGATTCTGACACTCCCTTGGGCGTCGCGTCTTTGACGTCTGGCCGGACTCACTGAGCGAGTGTGCCCGCTGGCTTTCGGCTGTGCGCACCACTGGGAACGGGATCGGCGAGGGCCATCATTTGTGCGGCTGCGTCCGGTTTGGTTTAGCGCCCGAAGGTTCCTAGAAGTCCTTCAAAGGTTTAGGGCCACGGGATGCTGGAAGACCTCATACACGGAGCAGAGCTACCTGATCACTCGCTCCCTCGTTCGGTACCCCAGCTGTTCAGGCTACACGTCCGGTGAGGGCGTCACATCTTCGGGAAGGTCGCCGCAGACCAGTGTGGTCGTCATCGCAGAGGGAGGGTTAGTGTGCGGATTTCCGAGAGACCGGCAGGAGAAACGACGACGAGGAAGCTGTGGCTGATCTTGGCATTCGCTGGTGCTAGCCCGTGCTGGAGCTCGCCGAGGCCCTCTGCTAGTCACGGCTGGCGTGGCCGCTATGAACTCGCCTGCTTGCCGTGAGTGACGACTGAGGGCCAGGACTGCGGGGACGCGGCCGGCTCCCACAAGGATTATTTCGACTATACAGGGAAGTGAAGAAGTGACAGAAGAAATCTGGTGCAGAAATATGTACAATTCAAACATTTCTCTTTGCGACCAAACGGCCCTTAATTTTCGAGCAACCCTCGTACGAGGTGGACCGGACGCGAGTAAAGAGTTTGCACTACAGCACTGAGTTTGGTACTACCAAAGTTACTGGGGCTGACGGCCATATCCAACTTAGTGTAAACCAGTTCAGGCTTTCGAGTTAGTATAAGAAAATCTCTTATTCCTTGCATGGTGATATATAATTTCATTTTCTACTCTTCACGTTTTTGCAATTATTACAGTTTCTATTATGTATGTTTCAATATGGGACCCGCACTAGCCTTTTGCTATGGGACCATTCAGTTTTGTGCATACTTGTACAAGCTGTGTGCAATAAAGTTAAATATCTATCTATCTATCTATCTATCTATCTATCTATCTATCTATCTATCTATCTATCTATCTATCTATTCATTCACTCATTCAAAACTTACTATCAAAGAAACTTATTCACGTGGTGAACTGGGAACCGCATATTTTCTCAATGTTCCCAATGTTATCAAGCTAAAGAAGGTGTTACCTGACCAGACGAAGATTGCCCTTCTTGGTGGAGTGTTTTGCCATTCGTTATATTCTGAAGATTTAGCTCCTTATGCTGCCTCCCTTACGCGACCTGTAGGAATGGCTTGCGTACCACTCTTACAGGCGCTACGCCAATTATGGTACACCTTCATGCACGGCCACCTTCGATGGACAGACATCAAGAAATAGGCGAGACAAACTAGTGGTCATACTGACTACAGGTAGCATTGCAGTCTATCCTGGTACTAGGATAACATGGCTAAGGTAGGCCTAACCTTTGCCGAGGTACACACAGACGTTGTTTTAGCGGATGTGAGATGCTATGAAGGAGGCAGTGCAAACTGCTAAGGTTGAATCTTCATCGGCTAATAAGAAGCTAAAGGTGGCCGTCCGTAGTGGCTCGACAGCACAAATTTCCATCTTTCTGTCTTCGTATGTACCGAAATTTGCGTGCAAGGGTGCGTATGCATAAGATGATTTATGCATCGTGACGTCGCTAACTTGAGTTGCTCATCACTTAGGGCAAGGTTAACGGCACTGAAATCACCCGTGGCTTCTACCACCACTTCTTACACAACACATCAGGGAAGTGAGCGTCGGCGCGAACTGTGCGTTGCGTGGAAACTAAAATTCGCGAGAAGGGTGGTGTCGAACAAGGCGTATGAAGTTACCATCGACCTGTGTTGCCTACGTTTAGGCATTTTTCAAAGCCATTTATAATGGTCGTGAGGAAGCAAAATAAACATTGTATTCGTGATACTTGTAAAAATATGGCAGATTTAATCAAGGTAATACGGATATAGAGAGTATGTGAACGTTTGTTGGTGACAGCGTAGACGACTGGAGGGAAAGTGCAACTTTCCTTCTTGCACACTGGGTTGAAGTTATAAGGCGAACGCTCTTGCGATAGTTTCATTTATCGTACAGGGACCCGCCTATTCCGCGTTAACGGACTTCGCAAAGTGCTGTCCTGTGTAAAGTTTCATTTCGTCAGTTTGATTCTCAGGAAACAAGTAGCGGCACCCTATTCATGGCGGGGTCGATAGGAGCTTCATTAAGCATAACAGGACTCTCGCGTTAGTGCAAGCAGCTTTTACTATAAATACACAACGCCGGGCAAGTTGTGTTCTGGAATCCTCAGTGACCCTGACCTAGAAATCTCAGAAAATCCCGTAAGTGTTCTTCACGAAGTACCAAGAATGCAGTGCTGAAATGGAAATAATGTAAGAAACCTCGCTTGAAATGTAGTGAGTTCTAGCAGCTGTTACATAGATACCGTTTTGCAACGATTCGTTTGCGGTTAAAGCGTCCGTAACAGCCAAGTTGCTCTACCCGCTTTCCCACAAGCACTGTTCAAAGGCGCATCTGATGACGCCGACAGCGAAATGAAGGTCGTGCTAAAGGTCATCACCAGGGTCAACCTGACTAATCTCAAAGCAGAGCAAAATCTTTACTATATTTACCAAATAAATCCGAGTAGTCGTGCTGTGTACTAGCGGCATATCTGTGCTAGATTTTCGTTAAGAAATCCTTACAGAACGAAACCCAGAAATTCAGTCCATAAGATCGTGAATGTTTTTCTGTGTCGTGTGTGCTACTAATCATCTTGGCAGCAGCTGATCTCCTCCTCTACTGAGATGAACTGCCGTTTTAGCGCAGTTCTGGAGCAATTCACGAGGATCAAACTACCGCTAGATGTATCACCGCAACCACGGAAAAGCCTTACCAGATATTCATTCAAAAAATAATTTGAGGTATCGCTGAGAAACGGCATTCCTCGTGTTCAAGGTGTATGTGTGCCACTGAAGGCGTTCTTTTCTTGTTTTGTTTTTTGTCACGTAACTTCAGCCAGCTCCAGTTTCTTTTGTGTTTTTTTTCCTCTTGTGAAATGCAGCATCTTGAAGCTACGCTGCAGATGCCTGGTTCGAGCATATGGTCATGCTATAATTTAAGGAAAGCATTGGGTATGAGCAGCAGAGATTGGCTGTAGGAGCGTTTAATAACCTGCTTGATTTAAGAAAAGTTCATTCAGCGTCTTTCGTGTGTCGTTCTTGTCGTACCACATTACAGAATGTATCAAAGCAAACGCTTCTGCTCTAGCACACAGTGTTTTATTTCCCAATACAAGCTTTGTTTTTAGCTCCCGAGACATAATAAATGCTTATATACAATAAATGCTTATACAACAACGACGACGACGACAATAACAACAACGGTTCGTGATGCGAATCGGCAGTTACTAACCGCATGTTGACACGAAAAGTTGGAATGAGGTCAAGCCACTTCGTGCTCCGTAAATATTCTTTTACGGGATACCTCTGAAAATTTATCTGGAGACGTGTAAGTACAGCTTCATCATTGAAATGATGATTAGCCATGTTGCAGTGGAAAATTGATGTATAAACTGTACCAAAGAAATAAAACAAAATGCTTTCACTTCTCTATACCTCTTCACTAATGCAACTGGAAAACAAAAGCTTTATGAGGAAGGTGCACTTACACGAAAATTAACATTGGAATGCAGTCGACGTAATGAATAAATTGTACCAATTAAACCACACTCTATATATTAAGTAATGAACTATCTTATAACAGCTGTAATACACAGAACTAAAAAAAATGGCCCATTAATCCTAGGCCTGCCATCGGCAATAATCATTCGTACGAAAATGCATTCTAAAATGACTGATTGATAGTCTTACGATTGAAAGTCTCCAGCACTCGGAAAGTGACATGAGCTGTAATAGAAGCTCCGGATAAATTTCGACAATTTGTAATTCGTAAACGTGTGCCTATATTTAAGAAGACGTGCACCTTGGGGTGTACACATCAAAATGCTGCTTCTGAGGCCGGTAATTTAACCCACAATCTCGGGCTAAACATATACACGCCATATTTAGTGCATAATTCTTACGCGTCTGTTGATATGAATTGAAACCAACCGAAATATAAACGAAAATCGAGTATTTCGAAAATAATTCAGAATTAAGGTGTTTTGAACCACGCATTACGACGCAGCGCAAAGGCGTTGATGTAAAGGCAAGTACAATTGACGGCTTTTGCCAGTCGGACTCTTCATGATAACGACGGCCCCAAAATGATAATCGTGGGTCTGCTATTGCGAAGCCATCGCGAACACCAATGGTGTCTTAGCAAAGCGGCTTCTTCCTGAGTGGTCCTCACGACTGTCTCTTTCTTTCTTTCTTTCTTTCTTTCTTTCTTTCTTTCTTTCTTTCTTTCTTTCTTTCTTTCTTTCTTTCTTTCTTTCTTTCTTTCTTTCTTTCTTTCTTTCTTTCTTTCTTTCTTCACTGTCCCTCTCTGTGTCTCTGTAATTTCTCTTTGTCACGCATACCAAAATGTGTTGCAATCGCCCTGGCTTCACCCTCTCTGTCTCCTCTCTCTCTCTGCGTGTGTGTGTGCGCGCGTGCGTGTGTGCTGTCTAGTGTTTATGACGCTGGCCTTCGAACTGTGGGTGTCCAGGTTGGAATCCTGCCCCGCCAAGAAAATTGATCTTAATTTGTTTGTAACTTTATTGCTCTTGCGATCTTACTTTCTCTCTGCACCTCCTCTCCTCATGTCGCACTTTCTCCGCCGGGTATTGAGCGGTCGCCGGCCAAGGCTGGAACTAGGTCCTAAACCGCACCCCTAAGAAACTGGCCAAGGATAGCATAAACGCAGCAACAATGAACTTTGGCGTCAGTGATGCAACAGAGGTGCGTTTCGCTCCTGACAATGTGTGCTCTTGTCAAAAAATCATACCTTTACGATCGCCGTGGTTCAAGCCGTATGATAGTCACTGGCCTCGGGATCAATTGCACTATATAGACGAAAGTGGGCAGAATTTTGAAGGTCGCACATTTTACGACGTTTTGAAAGGATGTTGTCGAGAATGCTATACACGTATTTAGGAAACGTGTGCTATACAAGAAATGAGATGCTTATATCGAGCATGCAGTTCATGCTTATTTACTTTTATATTGACCCCCGCCTCGCCTAGTTTGTAAGCAGGGGTTCGCCGTGATGCTTCTGCATGACCACGTGTTCTCTGCACATGAGGCGTTTAACCTTACGAAACAAATGTTCTGTTTTCATATAACATTTCGTTTTATGGTACATTGCCCAAAACAAGACAACAAAATATGCTCGTCAATTTCTGGAATGTTCACCGCCCGCCCGTTCGTTTCTCTCGCCCTCCCGACCTCTCATATTTTATGATCACCCTGTCATAAAGCATTACCCGCTCCAACAAAGGAGAGTGGCCAATCATGGTCGCCTGCGCCGCACTCAGTCGCACCAAATCCCCAGTGCGCACAACGAGAACCGCGCCCCCGACTTCGTGACGTTGCAGCGAGCGAACGCCTTATGTTCCGAACAATGATCTCCGATAGCGCCCCAGCGCTAACATTTAGCCATGAATTCGAGACCAACAAGTTGAGCAAAATAATATTAAAATAGAATTATTGCGTCATGTCGTCGTTTATTCGACCTACCAAGACATGACTGATATGTATGCAAAGAGAGAACTCTAACGCGAAAATTTGAATGACCCTCCTGGATTTGTTTCTATAACGTCTTGCACCCTACAAAGTCCTCTAGCTCCATCAATATAGCGACAGAAGCGAATCAGATATATGCTGGTTTACACGAGAATGGAGTTTCCGGAGAGATCAAATATAGTCGGTTCGTAAGCTATCGTCGTATTTCCTATTTGTACACCTCTAGGATTCGTGGTGTCGTAACCTCCGGTGATCTAGGATTCGTGAAATGCCACTATTTCTCCTGTAATTGGAGGCGCGTTGACTTCTGTGAACATTACGTATATATATAGCTAGTACACGTCCCTGATTGCATGAAAGCAAGCCGCAGGCATATGCTTGGGCGACACATTATCTATACGGATGAAGCGATTACTCCCACAACAATACCAGGTTATATAAATTTATGAATAATAATAATAATAATAATAATAATAATAATGGCTTTTCTATGGCACTGAGCGCTGCGGCAACCATATGATTGCGGTCCGTCGCAGTCGGGTTCTCCCGGCAAGTTTTGACATTTGAGGGTTCGTTAACTCTGATATTAAATGATAACGGGCGGCTCTTGTTCCACTTCGCCCCGTATCGGTATGCAGCAGCTGTATCTGAGAATCAAACCGTAATCAGAACATGTAATATAGTTTTGCCTCACTCTAGTGTTATCTAGTCATTTTTTAGAAGACTACGTGTTCATTGGAAGCAGTTATGCCGGAACGCGCTTTCAGAGGAAATGGCGCAGTTTGTCAGATGCCATGGCACACGGCCCAGACATCGAACATACCTTAGGATATAGTACAATAGATCTATCTTATATCTATTATCTCCTCATTTATTCGGGGCCCTGTAAGTTTCCCATCTCCTTGATTTTGCGGCGTTTTACAATAAGGGCGGGGAGGGGGGGGGGCCGTTGATATAACACAGAAAAACAGGTTATGAGGACGGATTCATGCCAGCCTTTCGACGGTAGGGCATACATCGAACTACTTACGCCGATTCCACGCAAACAATGGGTAAAATTAAAAGTTAGGCCAGAAAAAAGCTTTAAAAAAGAAAATTGTACCAATGTGTGTCGGCAGATCGAGCATGGCGCTACGAAATTACTTTCTTACATTTTGTTTGCTGTTCGTCCTCTGAAGTTAGGACACAGACCGAACACCAAGTGAATAGGTGTAAAACGAAAACATTCCCCCCCTCACCCCACCTGCTGTCTTTCTTACGTCTCACTCGATGCAATCCACTTTCCCTGGAGCGACAAGACGAAGTGCCGCGCGCATGATTTGTAGCATGCACCGTCGCCCGGTGTGGTCCTTGTCCGCCCACCCATCTTTCTAGTTCTCCACGACATCTCTCGAAGGTCGATAGTGATTTGTTTTCGGGACCAGTGCACTTGTTGTCTTAGCTTTCTCGAAACTTTTAGGGGCGAAGCACCTTAGGGTCGTGGCTTGTCCGTTTTAGGTGCGTCCGTCCGTCACGGCACAGCCCCGCTGCTATAGTGTTTGTGTGGGCCCATTCTGGAGGCTGTACAGTCAGATGATGCGTGTGCATGTGTGTGCCGATCCTGTAGGCAGTGTACACAGACAGTGTAGGGTTGTCGGGTCAGAAACCAGTCTAGCAAGTTTCTGCTAATGCGTCCGGGCTGCCGGCGTCTAGCTTTGTCGTTCTTATATGGTCTTCGGTTCTGGATTCGCATACACACATATATTTGGACTATAGCAACGGTTTTCTATATATATATATATATATATATATATATATATATATACACACATTGTGTCACTCATGTCACTCGCAGTGGCAATGCGCGTGTGACGTACGGTGACATACATACCCTGCGCTTCGCCACTCGTCATAATTCACATTGGTGGAGATGCAGTGATTTTTAGGCTCCTAAGCACACGTGCTGTTCTACTTTTTTGTTCTATTCTGTTCAGGATTATTTCTGTTGCTACTAAAGTGTACTCTGCGAGTCATTGCCGCCATTAGTGATTGCGTCTTCTCAGGAGACTCGAGAATCCCCTGTACCACTGCCTAACTTCTGAACATGAAGCAATGAAACTCCGTGCAGCCATACAAAAGCTAAACAGGAACGTTTTTCCCGTTGCCGAGATCTTACGTCCATGACGTTGTGCATCTCAGCTGCGCCAAGCAACAAAAGCGTTGCTGCAATTTTTGAACAATACTGGGCTCATTGAACGCCTCTGAGAATGAACAAATAACATCTATAATGTCGGCGACGCTGCAGTTTAGTTTTTTGTTTGTTTGATTTCTCTATCTCTATCTTCTGACACTTTCCCTCCCCTTCCCCCTTCCCCAGTGCAATGTAGCCTGCCGGGCTAAGCCAAATGTTAACCTCGCTGCCTTTTCATTCCTTTCTCCTCCTCTGCACAGGAGTTCGCTCTTCGAAGTCTTCGTGTGGTGTCTTCGGCATTATTTTATCTCGGGAGGATGTCGTTTCAGGCCTGTGGGTTAGCGTGAGATTGTTAAACTATCTGGAAACAGAAAAATAGTAATATCGTCAGCGCGTCCGCAACCCTCTGTGCTTCTGACATTTGGTGACTGTTACTGAATTCACAGTGTGTCTTGATAAGTACTGCCATTATTGTGCAGAATTAGAATATGCAAAATGAACGAATATTATAAAAATCCGCCCCCCCCCCCTCACCCTAAGACGGGTGCTTTTATTGCTGCGATCTTACTGTTCCCACCTACCCTGAAAATAATGTGCGCCGTACCATGCTCTTTCAGTTTTTCATGTTCACACTGAAAACTTAATAAAGCTAACCTGACCAAGGAACAGTATAAGCAGCAATAGAACTCCTTCAAAAGCGCAACGTCCTGGCTATTACATCTAAAGTTGACAGGCTGCGTATATTGATTTTAAATGTTGCGTATTTAATAAATTGCGCATACATTGAATGATCTGCGCCTATACACACCTTTGTGCGTGCAATAAAAAAGTGCTTAATGCGCGAAAGACATTTTCTAAAGATATGCGTGATTCATTCCATTGTAGCGTGATATAAGTAGTTGATTCGTACTCGAGAGGGAAGGAAAAAAATTTATTCCGATTACAGCGCAAGCCTGGAAGCGTTAAACAGTTGTTTATTTTTGCAGTTAATGAGAAATAATAAGTGAGTGAAACCTTACGCCACATGAAGTGTTACGCTTAGTTCCGCTCATTGAAAAGTGTGGTGTATTTGAGCATAGGAACCACCCAGGGTTGCATATTGGAGTTAATTGTTATCTCATTGTGCCGCACTGCTGGCAATCAGCCAAGCGTAAAGCAATCAACTCACGATGCTTGTCAAAGATAGAGTGGTCGTGGTCTTTGACGCCGGTGGTTAGGACTGCATGCCTTATCTATATATATTTGAACATTTGACAGCTCTTGTATAAGAGTGATGGATATCATATGACAGCAGTCGGTCATATTAGGCGGCAGTATAATGAGGTAATCCGACTGTACATTGTTGACAAAGGTCAACGATGTCTTTTCAGATAAAGTATCCGCTTTTTTTTTAAGCATCTTTATTTTCGTGGAACGTAACATAGTTTGTCAACTATTCGCGGTACAGCCGACCTACGTTGCACACATGATATGGGCCTACCAAAACGTGTCTTCGCGCGGTTCTTTGTTTCATTCCTCGCAACACATCCACTGCTACTGAAAAAGTTCAGTGCCTCATAGCGAAAGCACTGTGATGCCATTAACTGGAACCCAGTTCATGTGCATGTCAGGCCAGAGACCGCCTATCATCTACAAAGCTGAACGCCGAGGTTAACGACAAAGAGTACACATAAAAAAGATCGCCCAGGCACGCATTTTCGAAGAGCTTTTCTCCATCTATTGATGTCTAACGGTAAGCTGGAGGATAATTAGAGTGCGTTATGGCATGTTACTGCGCTCATAGTTATCAGACTACAGGGCGCCGAATTAGTGAAATCGGCAATTACCATGGGTTAGTGTTTAAGGCATAATCCAGTTTTGAGGTCGACAAGTCTCGCCGTGATGAGGCTCGCACACGCGTTGTGAACGTATTGTCGAAGCTGCGCACTCAAGCCACCGTGAGCCCCTTGTCCCAGCAGGAGCGTGACGCCGTCATGAGGCTGCGGAAGAACCAGGATATTGTAATACTCCCTGCCGACAAGGGTAACGCTACGGTCCTCCTGGACAAGATCGACTACGTCGAAAAAATGCTCGTACTTCTGAGTGATGTGCAAACATATGCCCCAGTTGCAAGGGACCCGACACTTAAGCTACAGAGGGACTTGCAAAAACTGCTGGCCGACATCTTCCGCATGGTGCCGCCTCAACACAAGCAGCTGTATTACAAATTACTTTGTCACAATGGATCATCTCCAGCCATATACGGCCTGCCAAAGGTACACAAGGTCGATGTACCCCTGCGCGCCATAGTGGACTTCACCCGCTCCCCGCTTTACAAGCTGTCGAATTTTCTTCATAGGGTCATCTCACCACTGGTAGGCAAAGGTGCCACCCACATCCGCAACACGTACGACTTCATCGAAAAGGTCAAAGACACGGCAGTCGATCCTGACGAAGTCTTAGTTTCCTTCGACGTGGTGTCACTGTTCACGAGTGTGCCAATCGACGTGGCCGTGGATGTGTGCGTCGCCGCCCTCGACAACGACCCAACATTGCCTGAGAGATCCCCCATAGAGGTGCACGACCTAGGTAGGTTGCTGAAGTTTTGCGTGTCAAACACCTATTTCAGCTTCCAGAAGAAGTATTACCGACAAGTACATGGTGCAGTGATGGGTGCGTCCATTTCGGTGACTGTCGCCAACCTCACAATGGAGGCTATTGAAGCTCGGGCACTGTCGTCCTTTACGCCGAAGCCGAAGGTCTTTTTAAGGTATGTCGACGACTGCTTCAGTATTTTGCAGCGGCAGAGCCTCGACCAATTCGCGGGTCACCTGAACAGCATGCATATAGCAATTAAGTTCACCGTAGAAGCGGAATGTGACGGCCAGCTACCGTTCTTGGACGCTCTGGTGAAACATGATGGCCCAGGTCTGTGTTTCAAGGTGTATAGGAAGCAAACCCACACTGGGCGCTACCTAAACTACGGGTCAGTGCACCCTGCTTCGCAAAAGAGGTCCGTTGTCGGCTCCCTCCTTCGTCGGGCAGAAAGGGTATGCACAACGGGTGAAGACCTAGCGCTGGACAGGGCACAGGTGCGTCAGGAGCTGATGGCGTGTGAGTACCCTGGGTACCTCATTGACTCAGTAGGGCGTCAGTTGGCTCGTGCAATATCCGCCCAGCCTGGACCCACACAGAAGCGGGCTGCGATTCCCTACGTTCCTGGTGTGAGCGAACCCCTTGCACGAGTTCTACGGTCTTATGACGTGCAGGCCGCGCATGTCCCAACGCGGAAGCTCAGCCACGAACTCGTGCGGGTGAAAGACCCTCTTGAGAAAGAAAAGTTCCCGGGTGTTGTGTATGTCATCCCGTGTGCTGACTGTTCTTTTGTCTACGTGGGGGAAACCGGCAACTTCAAGACGAGACTTCAACAGCACAAGAGCGACGTTAAGAATAAAAACGTAACGTCCAGTGCCGTCGCCGAGCACTCTGAAAATACGTCACACGATATCAACTGGAAAAATGCTCGTGTGATTGCCAGGGAAAAAAATCATGCTGCACGCCTTTATCTGGAGTCGTTGGTCATCCAAACCACACCACACACGCTTAATCGCAACGAGGGAAATCTTCCTCCGATGTACGCCAGGTGTCTTAGCCACGTGATGCGCCGCACATAAAGGGAAACTGCTGTGCCAATGTTTTTATTGTGAACAAGGTTCCCGTGGGGGAGCCGAAACGTCAATACATTCATTCCTTTGAATCATTTTGGTCGGTGTCCGGATCCTTCTTTTAATATGTTTCATCCCGGCCAGACGGGCTTCCGTCATACTCTCAACTTCATAGGTTAGTACCAAACAATCCTCCCTATTAGTGGATTAGTCGAGAGTATGCGTTTAGTGTTTCGAGCACGCGGAGACATTCTTGGATTCAAAGATGAAATTAGAAGTATATGTATTATAGTGCGTTAAGGAATGATGATATACATTGATATACGAAAGAACACATATCCGGGGAAACTTTCCCAAGAAGTTATTCTGATTTCACGGAGAAGGAAAGCGCATTTTCATTGCAGAAAAGGTATGTTAAAGATTCATTTATCGTCCGTCCGTCCGTCCGTCCGTCCACCCATTCATCCATCCATCCATTGTAGTACAGATTGGAAGGGGGTTGTTCGTATTCCATAATAAGAGCCTTTCTGGCACACCATATGGCATTAAACAATATCGAAGCTTTCTGTTCTCGACCGCATGTTTGAGTGGAGCTTATGGAGTAGTGTATCGAAGGTACAGACGAAGTTTTATATGCGTTTTCGGATGCTGAACGGTTCCACTGTAACTGACACACTATGTGAACTGAACCCTCAGAGACAATAAAGTTATCTGTAACTGGACCTCGAGGTCCAGTTACAGATAACTTTATTCTCTCTGAGGGTTCAGTTCAGCACTTAACAACAAGAAATGTTAATCTTGACGTCGTGATCACGACGTCAAGATTAACATTTCTTGCTGTTAAGTGCTGAACGGAGAGTGATTCTACGTTCGTTTGAAGTATGTTCCAGTCGGTCACCGTACTTGCACTGTGCAGACAGCCTGGTGCCCGATATCCGTAAGCGGCCCACTAAAGCATGTGGTCAGTCGTGTACCGTGTCTATGTTAGGTGTGGCCGGGGAATAAAGAGTAGGCCGGTTGCGATAAGAAAATATGATTTGATGGGCTAGTTCCTGCTTCTGACTCGCCCCGCCAGAGTGGTCTAGTGGTTCTGGCACTCGGCTGCACATCCGAAGTTCGCGGGATCGAATCCCGGCAGCGGCGGCTGCATTTCGATGGAGGCGAAATGTTGAGGCCCGTGTGCTGTGCGATGTCAGTGTACGTTAAAGAACCCCAGGTGGTCGAAATTTCCGGACACCTCCACTACGGCGTCTCTCATAATAAGGAGCTGGTTTTGGGACGTTAAACCCCACAAATCAATCATCAATCCTGCTTCTGACTGAAAGTTCAGCAGTGCACAGTCGTTAAGTTGCCCTCAATGCATCCATATCAGGGCAATGTGAAGTTACTCGGATGGTGAGTTTGGTTCGATTTGCATATACAGCTAGACAATACCTTGCCAAAATCAGCAGTCAAGATCAATAAGTATACTCGTGACGAAACACCACAACGCCGAAGCTCCGCAGGTGCATAAGCGTATACATCGCCTTAAAGAGAAAACAGGAATATAATCTATGCAAGATAAAGCCAAGGAAGAGCAGACACCTGTCACCTCAGGCGCCAGCGCTGCTTACTCTAATGCCAGCGTCGAGAATAAATTCGAAACGACGGCTCGTCTAAAACAAAGATGAAAGAAACCTACAAAAGCTAAACAACCAAGAAAGTGTTTGTGTTGTCACTTTAACTCTGTCAAAAGAAAGAACTCTGGAGACCTGAAACGTTCAAGTACGAACGTCGTGACTTCTGCCTCAGTTCTCGGTTCTTTTCTTCTATGGTGTTCTTTGCTGCTATGCATGCACAAAGCCTCCTTCCGTATTGCCAGATGACATTGTTCTCGTTTCAACAACATTTTCCCGCTTACATTCTACCTGTCATCGGCTGCCTCGCCTTTTTGACGACCTCCGGTTTGAACACTACAGTACTTTTGTGTTAGCGCGAAATGTATAAGAGAAGTAGAACGACACGCACAAAAAAGGAAAGAGAGAGGTAAGCTCTAAGCCTCTAACATTTTATATATGACACCGTTGACACTCGCGCTTTTATTTTTATGAACAACAACTCTACGCGCACTTCTGCAATCCAGGATATGTCATCTCCATCTCTGACAATGAAATAGCGAGTAGCTAAGAAACGAATGTACTAATTCAGCAATAGCTTCAACTTGTTTTGGTTCGCGTGTGAGCTATCTTAGAAGACGACCCACCACATCACATCGCATCAAGACAATCATACATACCGCATTCATGTCTAGCGCCTACCTCTCTCTCTCTTGTAAGTGTCGTGGTCGGTTTTTTTTGTTTTTTTTTTATATGGCGCTAACACAAATTACGGTCATGGCACACCAAGTCGCCCGATCAGTAACACCTCTGGCCCACCGTTGCCACAGGCAAGAGCTTCAGCCAGATGTAATATCTCTGAACAGGGCACGCGCTTGCGCTGGTTCAAATCTGCGTATTCTCTGCATGTACAAGCCACAACTCACTGGTTTATTTATTTATTTATTTATTTATTTATTTATTTATTTATTTATTTATTTATTTATTTGTTTGTTTGTTTGTTTGTTTGTTTATTTGGCGTATGACTCATACTTGCACCCAATGTATGGCACGCCTATCTCCATTTAATTTTCACTCATCATTATTATATTTAATCAACACTTTTCTGTGCCATAATTACGCTCCGACGTCACATCTACATCATACAACTTCATCTTTTGTGTGATGTGTACATTTCCATTTTTTATTTCATTTCCACGAAAACCGCACTGCGTAAGTGTATCATTTGTGCTGATCAAGGAGCATAACGTCGCTAGAAAGCAACTTAAAGGCCTGAACGTGCACTCATATACTCATATTTCGTTCCCTCATCAAAATGGCGGACGTGTAACTATTCACTTATATAGAGTAACAATACTCAGCCTGGCGACATTGTTCCAAACACCTCCTGTTCACTACAAGGTGCTACCAGCTTTGAAAACTCTACTCAGGTACAGAAATCCTAGTAAAGCGAACGCAACCAGTTTGGGTACGGTGCGTGTTTCGTAATTTTTAGGCGGACACGCAGATCTGACTTTGTTGAACAATTTCCTCTAGCGTGCGGCAAGGCTTTCATCCAACAAAGTGAGAAGGCTTAAATAAATATTTTAATGTCTCTCTTTGAACTCACCAGGAAAACAGACAATATCCTTATGCCTCACTGCCTGGGCTTCTGTTTCAGACTTCGAAGGTTTGAAGACTTTTACAGTACGTTCTTCTCTATTTCATGAAAGCGTTCC
The DNA here is from genome assembly GCA_013339685.2 of Hyalomma asiaticum. NCBI lineage: Eukaryota > Metazoa > Arthropoda > Arachnida > Ixodida > Ixodidae > Hyalomma > Hyalomma asiaticum. The sequence goes on from CM023486.1 coordinate 46,775,703, forward strand.
AACAATATCGTGACTTGCTCATCTATCATTCTCCTCTTAGTCAACGTACATCGTGTGCAGCGTTGGCTGTCGACTGATAGTCTCTCCTATAAGTCTGCCCTACAATAAGTTTCTTATTCCTTTGGTACGAGTGTATTCTCTCGGAGAACAATGCCCGCTTGCTCCTACCAACCACATTACGTTTTGCTAGTTGTACGTGAATTTTTAATGTAGCAGTGCCTATCCTGGACTCTTTGTGCCTGCTATATGTTTGAACAGCACCTCCTTCAACAAAGCCGCACTAGTGCACCTCAAAGTGTTGTTTTACCCTTTTAATAGTACGTTTGGTCAGTGTGTGCATGCCTAGCCTGATGTCTTTTGTGGCTGTGTGTCGAAAGTCTCTCCCGACACAAAGTAATGTTAGCGAGGTGCTTGTGCCGTTTCTTCTTTCTTTTCTTTCTGAAATATATGCGGCGGATTCCCGACTCACCCGTCTGTTATTTGGTGCTCTTTATATATATATATATATATATATATATATATATATATATATATATATATATATATATATATATATATATATAACAGAGAGAGAGAGAATTCGGCAGAACCCATGCATCGTCGGAAATCGGTATCATGCGAAGCTCACTATTAGAAAATTGCCTGTGCAGAGGTGTTTTCATTCAGCCAAGGGAGCCCACGCCGAGGTGGCTGAAAGATCTATTTCGAGTCGCGCCGATGTTTAACCATGCGCAAATTTAAAACATCAAGTGGCAAGACGAGGGAATTAAAACAGACCGAGAATATCTGAGCGTTGCAAGGTTCGCAGACGGTATCTCGCTGTTCCCCACTGGTAGCATTGAACCATAAACAATTGGCTACGTAAACTGAGAAAAGTATCAAAGTAGACTACTAACTAATAGGCAAGAAAAACCGAACGAATGGACGTCCCATGCATCTTTCTTCGTCCTGTGTTGTTGCGCCATTTTTAAGATGAATCTTAGACCAAAGATTCGCCGAACGTCTCTTTATAAGTCGTTTACAAAAGATCCATTCTAGCTATACAATAGATCTTTTCTTCCAGTGCACCGACACTAATGCTCGTTTCTAGCCATCATGCGCATCAGTACTTTTAACTTTCACTGCTCCTTCTTTCTTCTTCCCACTTATCTTTTTGTTTAATATTTGTCTAAGACAGCCTAGCGTCAGCTTATGAATTTGGAATCGTTTTTGCTACGTTACTTTTCTTCCCTTATCTATACATAAAGTATGACCACATTGCATCACTTACCTACTAAGCTCTCCGCTAAGGTATTTCACGAGTATCGGAAAAGAAGCTGAGGCCATTTTGTTTTATTTAGTTAGGAAACCCCTGCACACGTCGCAGAGCTTTGTCTGACAAGACAATCAAGTGCCGCACACAGTGCGTCCATCTTTTCTTTTTCTACTCGTTGGATTACCGCGTAGCTGAGGAAAGACAGGAATTGCTCCATCTCCATCGCACGGAATACAAATTAGCCAACGCCACTTCATCAGTTTACTCGCCATGTTAGGTACGTACGAAAAGGCAATACGCGGGGAAATCGCTCCTAGACGCGGGATTATTGCGATTACTGCCAGGCAACATGATTAATCGGCTGAGGACCACGTGCTTCGCTGCTAAGCTGCAAGGTAATCCTCTTGCTCGCTTAGGGGAAACAAGGGACTCGGCTCAACCTCAGTCTACACGCCGACGAATTGGGGAGCAACCTTCCGCGGAACGGCTGGTTGATTTTCTGGCAATAAGAGATGTTTCGACACAGGTGATTGACAGGAATAATCAAGCGAAGAGCTGCCTGTATTGCGCATTTGATCAAGCGTAAACTATTCGTACTCCCCATGCGTACCGTATGTGAGTGCTTCGGAATTGAAATAGAAAGTAGGTTGTTTTCCATATGTGTCGAGTAAGTAACTTTCTAATTCGCACCACTTATTTTACACCCATGCCCAGAAAGAAGCAACAGCCTTAACACGCTTTATCTAGTTAAGTAGACGAATCTACCAGCTCTTAACGCTTTGTTCAATCAGTGGTGAAGTGTTAAATATGTCTTTATGCCAACGACATACGTAAACAAAGATGAGCTTCAAGATACTCTTGGTGGGAACATAAGTTGTCAAGACTCGCTGTTTTGTTTCAGAGCAACGACTGTGAAAAATTATTGCGACACGATGTGGATTGGCTTGCTGGGTAATTTTGTACAGTCACGAATAGTCCGCAACAAAAATAAACACATTTAAAACGTTCTCTGTCTTGATACCTGATATAGGATGTGTGTCACATGATCCAAAGAAGATACGTTGCTAAGAATCGGGCAGCGAACATCACCGTATGCAAATGCATTGACATTGTGTGAAGGATGTCTTTCGATAGGTATTGAAAATGGAGTGAAAGTAAAGCGCTGTTGATTATAAGAACTTCTCAATAGGAATTTCGCACTGGCTTTAAATTTTTTTCCCACATAAACCAAATGTTCTCGCGAGATTAGCGTGCACTCGCGTTGTTCGCCTCCTATACATTTGCGATATTTAATACCATGCAATGAAATTACGTCTGCGACACGATGAGCTCAAGAAAGTCATTCGGTTTCACACACGCACAAAATGTATGCTTTGCCCCCCGAAATCGCATTGAAATATTGACTGCTTTATAGGGCGTTACGTCCCAAAACTAGGTTATGATTATGAGATACATCGTATAGTGGAGGGCTCCGGAAATTGTTACCACCTGGGGTTCTTTAGCGGGCACTGCTATGGAACAGTGTACGGGCCGCAACATGTTGCCTCCATGGAAATGCAACCGCTGCGGCAGGGATTCAATCCCGCGAGCTTCGGATCATCAGCGGAGTGCCATAACCACTAGACCACCGTGTAGGGGGCAGTTGAAGCATTACATAGAGCATTCGAAAGTTCAGAAGCGCTCACGTAGATGAATCACTATATTGCGCATTTTAAAGCAGCTGTAGTTCAAGTCAGACAAAAGCTGTACGGCACGGTGTGGGACTGTCTTCTAGCCCTCCGCTTGAGTGACATCTCGACACCATCTTCTTGTTAGCCGGCCATAGAGTAAACAATTGGGAGCAGCAACGAATCGAGTTTTTCCACTACCGTCTTGCTTCATCGTCTGTTTAACGAACATTCGTCTTAACGCGGTAGCGTTGAGGAGCTATTGTCGCAAAATATTCGGTGTTGGCGTCGGCGTCTATAACGCAAGTAATCGTCTCAAGCTACCGCTAGTTTACGATTTTAGTTTACGATTTTAGTTTACAATCGTATTTTACGATTTTTATGAATGACTAATTTTACCGTGACAATAACAACTTGTTCAATAATCAAAATTCAGATTGTCACCCTAAAATCAGTCAGAGAAATTGTAAACTATGACATGACACCTACACATGTGAAAGCTGATATGACTTACAAAAGCAAACAATAACTCACGCGTTACTGGGCAGCCGGCCCCTTTCCGCACTCGTGCCACCGAAACAGCGCCTCCCTCGCAAGTCGGCCCCAAGGCATTGAAAGCACTGCGCATTCCTTTTTTTTCTTGAGGACCACTGTCTTGTCCAAACATCTTTGACAACATTGTACCGCAACCTTCTACGAGTCAGTGCATTACATGCTAACTTCCTCGTTTCCTTCCCTCGTCTCACTTTTATCTTTCCATTCCGCTTTCCCAATCACCCAGAGTGGGGTGGACATCCAGATGTCTTTGTGGTTAGCTTCCCTGCATTTTGTTTCTTTATTCCGTCCTTCCCTATCTGTCTGTGTTTGGACAGTGATCACTTTGCCACATATTTGTTTTAGGATAAGAAAGACGCACTCGTAAAATTGAGATTGAGAGACAAAGAAAGAGTGCTGTCAAGAGCCCAGAGCAAGAAGCTGCTTTGCTAAGCCGCTGGTGTTTGTGATAGCAGAGCCACGCAACTTTTTTCTTTATTTACTCGCATGCTTACCTTCGCCTAGCAAGAGTACAGTAAGATGCATAGCGCACAGTTCAAGTAGTATGGCGCACAACGCATGTAAAAGGCGCGGCCGTGAACATATAGAAGCTGTTCTACTCCTACACGAGCTAGCTTTTTCTCTGTAAGGAAGCTTGACAATCCTCTTGCAGCCGGGATTCAACCTGTCCCTCGTCCTGTCGCCGTAAATTTTCGTGCAGGCATGTTTGCGGCAAGGACTGCGTGCATGAACAGAAACAGATCTGCAAATAAAGGAGTTCGAGTCAGGAAAATTGATGCGACATGGTTCTCGGTACAAGCAGACACGCAGAGAAGCCTCTTGCTTTTGTTCCTCCGTTTCTTTCTAGGGAATTTCATTTGACGCGTCAGGCAGTCTTTTACAGGCCTTTCTGACGTCATAAGTATTATTTCCTGCATATAAATACATTTTTATGCTGAAAACATCATGGAAATGCGAGTACCCGACTTCAAATGAAGGAAAGGAAGCTTTCAAACACTTTTAGAAACTGTGATGCCAAAGTGATTGAGCAAGTTGGGTGCGACCGTAGAAGCATGGGGTCGGCAAGGAAGGTACGTTATTCTAATTAAGGTATCTACATTCCTCTATCCTATGTACAATGTTATAAGCGAACCAGTGTTATTATAAAGGTAACGGAAACGTATTGTGAACTTAATTCCACGTTGCTGGGAGCTCCATGTAATTGAGCACGTCGTTTCAGATTTCGTGCCTAATTGAGTTTATAATAAGCATAAGAGTCATGTAACACTTACAAATAAAATTACATAAAATATTCCAGTAACATTTTTTCATTACAGATATAGTAAACAGAACATAACATTCATAGCCTCGCTTCGGCTGTCCGTGAGACTTTTGGTACGGTTATGAAACGTGTACACGAACGGCTTGTTCTTCTACTTTAATGAACTAATGATATACGTAAATGTCATCTGCGATATGAACTTGACACCCCCCGTAACCTAGACTATAAATTCCTACGTCAGAGGCACCTCATGCGCCCGTCTGGTCAGCTTCTGGAGGGTGAATGCGGGCTGCCGCCGAGGTTATCGAAACATGAAACCAGTTATTATTTGAGATGGCCTCATCAGCGTACACCGTTACAGGAGACCCTGTAGTAATCTATGGCGGCACAAATCTTGGTGGCCTTGTCCTGGCACATTACTGCAGCGCGAGGACGTAATGGATTGGTTGTTAGGCAAGTTTCAGAATATGAAAAATGGTATAAGGTTAACCACTTCGCGAGAGCTTCCGCTCACGTTAATTTCTAACTGTACAATTAATCTCCATAACTGGGTACCTTGGGAAAGAATAAGCAGTTTTCTTCTACAGTCAAGGTTAGCTTCATTGTGTGGTTAAATTTAATGAATGCTTTTGCGTAACTTCCAATTAGGATGAAAGTGTAGAGGATAAAGTAGTATATAGACATAATGACATCTTCGCTGGACACAAGTGAGGATGATGCACTTGTCTCTGGATATATATATTCGATGAGAAAGTCACGGTGGTGAAAAATATAAATTATTATTTGTTCTGACCTCTGGGCTGGAGACCAATAAATATTACTTGGTGTTTTCCACTCTGACTTTCTCATAGAATATTTATCACGATAGCCAGCGAGAGTTTCTTAATATATATATATATATATATATATATATATATATATATATATATATATACCCATCCTTTTGGCCGCTTACTGGCATGATTGTCGCTAACTTCATCGCAGAAAACGTAGTCAGCCTATACATCTTGCATACACAGCAACTCGACCACTTTGTTCTGCATTATACTTGCACCTAACCGCAGCTCTACCTCCCAGGTCGGCAGGTTTTTCACAGCGCAATGTAAGTAATGTGTTGTCGCGTACTGCATTTAACACATCAAGTTATCTGCTTGCTATAAGATGAAAAAAATATATATATTCGCAGTGATGTCCTTCCTCGTTACCCAAACTTCAGGCAATAGTTACTCAGGCGCCTTTATGGTTTCACGCAAAATGAACTGATTTTAGTGGCTCTTTCTTTTTCAGCTTCCATCACATGTATGCTCGTGCGGGAATAGTCGAAAATACGCCATTTTTTTAAAATATTACGCCAGTCCTGAAGTTGACGCTGGGAAACAGAAAGGAAACAGAAAACTCCAAGCAAAGCGCAAGGTCCCCATTAAAAAAACCGATGATAATAAAAAGGAAACGGATAGCTGCAGAGACGAGGACAGTTTTAAGTTTTAATACTGCTATATAGAGGCATAGGTCCTTTTTTGTGAGAGACAAAAAAGAACAAGAAGAAACAGGAGCAGTTTGAACGTTCGTCGAAGACGAGATAACCTTTACTGTCCACATAAATCGTTCAATATTCAGAATAAACGGCATGAGCGCCATGTCATGCCAGCAAGGTAGCAAGGAAAATTCCTTTCGAGACCTGACGCAGATGAAGATTAATGGCCGGACGGAGCATCTGGTCGCAGCGTGTGCTTCAATGGCTTCATCGCTGAGCTCGTGAAAGAGAACATTTTCCTCTTTGTAGCCATATCAGTTCATTTTTCGTTGCGTTTGCAGTTGGCAGAATGTACTGACATTGCATAACCATCTCGAGAACGCGAGCATTCTGGTCGCAGCGTGAACGCCTCTCCGCGGTGACGCACGAAAGACGCAAGGGGAGTGAAACATGAAAATAAACAGTAAATTTGATATCAATCTCCGAGCTTTATCTCATACAAAAAATTCACAGCATATCCACGGAATGAATGATGATGAGTGGAAAAGCTCCGGAGCTTCATCGTAGATCGTGCCGAGTTCCGGATTAATTTAGTTAACGCGCACGCTACGAATCCTTATGGTTCAACTACGCGCACAAGTGAAATCTCCCACCCGTACTTCATTGCAAGTGAAGTCCAGTGCCTATATATATATATATATATATATATATATATATATATATTGTTGCGACCGGGCCGTCGGAGACAGAGTGGCGCCACCAGAAACTCACTAACGCAGGTGTCGTTAGAGTCGAACGTGCCGAGTGCCGGTAACAATTTTCTCGTTACCTCTGGCCGGAAGACCTCCAGATGCGCATGTGCCGTCATAAGGTCCGGCTGCGTGCAGATCATCTCGGCCACCTTCGAGGTTAAAAGGGCGGTGCACAACCATCTTCCCCTTTGGACCCGCAACCTCCGATTGGAAGAAGCGTCATCGGGGTCCTCCCTAGAAGGCGTCGCCGGACGACGCTGATTATTTAATCAGCGGGAGTACCCCAGCATCGAGATTCGGCCATCACCTAGAAATATGAATATTCCCTTCTCCAAAAGCGCTCCTCGTACTTCTCCCCTGCCGGAGGGACTCCTGGCCTGAAGGCGACACGAGTCCACGACAACTGGTGGCAGCGGTGGGATCACAACAATATGGGTGGCCGGTGAACGGTTCTCCAGCACGAGCAGTCGGTATTTTTTCAATCAAGAAACTCGCTAGAAGACGCTGCCTGCGTCAAGTTTGTCTCTCGTGGGTGAGGGCGCGTTCTCCTTCTTTGCGAGCTGGTAGCACGTTCATCGAAGAAAGAGCGTTTCCATAGTCAACGTGCGCCTTTCACTCTCTCTGTCTCTCTCTCCCTCACAAGACAGCAGATGGAAGAGTGAGAGATCTCGCGCGCCTCCCACACGCGCCCTCCTAGTAGCGCGTTCCTAGTAGGTAACGCGCTACTACAACGGACGGACAGACCCAAACCTTAAGGAGCTTCGCCCCTAAAAGAGAAGGAAACTATGGATCCAATGTCTTATAGTAAACGACGGATGCCGAACTGTTTGGCATTCAAGGAAGTGCTGTGGTATGATCAACGTGTGTGTGCAAATTGAGCACAAGCACCTTCGTCCCAACTGCTGAAGCGATAGCTTCACTTATAGTATAAACTTTGAGAGGAGCTTCGGACTGTGATTGCATTGCACCTTTATGCCCGGGGTTGGATTCCTAATCCTGCCTCCCCCCACCCCTCCTTCCAACGCGTGGTACGTTGACGCTTATCTGTGTCTGCTTTTTAGATGCGAAGCAGCTGATGACGGAGTTCGGGTTTCTTTAGTATCTGGGTTTCTTTCGTATCTGTTATGGGTTAAGCGTTACAGTGTCCTGAATGAACTGCACACGAGGTGTACCCCATCGTCCCTGGGCACTTCCGGTGTCTCCCTGCTCGATTGCTCTTTTCGGTCGCAGTTTGCAGAAACGCCAAACGTGCTGTTCTGACTGCACCGCACAAGCCTGAATGTAGCGTTCCATTAAAAAAGAAAGAGAAAATAGAGTAGCGGAAATAGTAACCTATTTTGCTCGCAGAGCGGACGACCTCTAATATCTATGTGTGGCCCGTTAGTCCTTCGCAAATGCATGAAGAAAAATAAGTACATCCCGAGCGAGGTCATTTCCGACACCAGCCAAGTCAAACCAATGGCTGGGAACTGTTGTTGGGGACAATATCCATTGGCAATAGAAGCGTGGGCATAACTTGGCGAGTTCTTGTTAATAAAAAGATAGCATAAATATCAGTGTTAAGGCAGGAATGACCATAACTTGGGAAGTTCTTGTTAATAGCAAACATAGTATGAGAGCACGGCGCCCGTAAAGGAATGAACACGTGCTTCTGCGTAGGTACAGCTTGCGCTACAGCTTACACTTTCTTCTCCGATTGCTCTCGAATTAGTGCAGAATTGCTGGACGGGTTTCACACGTGTAACTTTGTACGACCATCCCAAAGCACGCAAAAAAACTTTGTGTAGAATGAAAAAAAAAAACATGATTACATCTAGAAAAATACAGTGCATGTTTCGTCAATGTTTTATTGCACTACACGCTGAAACCGCGTGCTTTATTAATACTTCTAAACATATGGATATTTGTAACGAGTTCCGCGCCTTAATATTGCGAATTCAGGCGTTTTATATTTTATGGACTCAGCCCACAGCAACTAAAATTGATAATAGTTCAGGTGACCAATACATGAGGGTTGCACATACCTGTTGTTACTAATTATCTGTTAAAGAGACACCAAAGAGCGGTACGATTTCTTGCGTATTGGCTAATTACCCTTTCGCAATACCAACAACACCACTCTTTCCAGGATCGATTGATCTGATTGGTTTGTGGGATTCAACGTCCAAAACGAGCTGTGATTATGAGAGACCCCGTAGTGGAAGGCTCCTGGAATTTCGACTACCTGCGGTGCTTTAACGGGCACTGACATCGCACATTACACGGGCCTCAACATTTCGCCTCCATCGAAATGCAGCCGCTGCGGCCGGGATTCGAGCCTCCAACCTTCGGATCAGCAGCCGAGTTCCATAACCACTAGGCCACCGTGGCGGGGTTTCTTTCCACGAGAAAACATCTAGTTAGCGAAAAAAAAAGAAAATTGGCAGATCACACGTGCAGTGGGAATCAAGGAAATGCGAAGCACGCATCAGGAACGTAAAATGGATTTGCATTGTTTTCTCGCTATACCGAGTTTGGTACCTATGAAATTAACGAAACGGCCGCAAGAGCATCAAGACTGTGGCATGTAAACAATGCCGGTCATACACGCATATCATGATTCTGATATTATGGCCTGTCATTTACGTTCGTCATGCAGTTGTGTTGTGCCATAGCAATTCTTGTATACATCCCATTAAAGAAACGCGGGGCATGTAAATCATGCCACTCACGATAGGCATGTCACGATTTTCACATTATGACCTGTCATTTATGATCGTCATGCAGTCTTGTTGTGCCATACCAATTTTCGTATGCATCCCATTAACGAGACGGCAGTATAGCGCCAGGACCGTGATACGTAAATCTTGTCGCTCATGACATGCATGTCCTGATTTAATGTTGTGACCTGTCATTTATCATAGTCGTGCAGTCATGTTGTGGCATGCCAATTTTCGTATACATCCCGTTAAGGAAACGCCTCGCATGTAAATCACGTAGCTCATGACATGCATATCGTGATTTTTTTGTTGTGACTCGTCAGTCATGTCCGTCATGCAGTCATGTTGTGCCATACTAATTTTCGCATACATCCTATTAGCGAAACGGCCAGGAGAGCACCAGAACCGTGGCATGTAAACCATGCCGCTCATGACATGAATGTCATAATTTTCATGTTATGACCTGTCATTTATGTTCGTCAGGCAGTCATGTTGGGCCATACCATTTTCGCATACATCCCATTAGCGAAACAGCGAGGAGAGCACCAAGACCGTGGCATGTAAATCATGCCGCTCATGACATTCATGTCATGATTTTCATGTTATGACCTGATGACACCGGCGGGTGAGGGAGAGTGACGTACGCGCGCACCTGCCAGGGAAGCGTGCGAGGGGAGCGTGACGTCAACGCCCAGCTGCGGCGTGACCTACTTGGCACCGCTCCAACACCTGCGCCGAGGGAAGCGCGTTGCCTCGCGTTTGTGCAGACGGAGGGACAGCGGAGGGACAGCGTTACACAGGCTAGTCAAAGAGCTGCTTCGCATCTAAAACTCGCAAAAAGCAAATACAGCCGGCGGAGCCGCTTTCACGTTCCCGCACCATCTCGCTGTTACGTCAGGAATTTCGGAGGCGTCTGCATAGCGCACAAAATTATTTTTCGTTAAAAATGGACCACATTGTATTGTATGGAGCTTTGAGACTTAACCCAGGGGAGTGAAACTTCCTATACCATGCATGGAACGCGATATTCGCTCCCAGCGCCGGACTAACGCCTGGTGTTTGGGGGCGGTACTAAAACATGGCGGCGCATTGCAGACACGCACTGGGGGACGCCATCTTGATAAGGACTGAGGATACGAATGGTACGGGGGGAGGGGGGGTTGTATTTATCTACAAACTGAATTGGGATGCACCAGAAAGGCAAATTGAGCGAGTGGAAGGTATTCAGATGGCGAGCGCACGGCCTTGTTCCTGTTGCGCAATCCGCCACATGATCAGAACCGCAATCGTTGCTTTTGATTGATGAAGGTTTGCCCATCCACCTATTTTTGCACCACTCATTCTAAGTAAGACTGTTTTTCTTTACGTGTACACATACATTAGACAAGAATAAAGAGCAGAGTTTGTTTGGATGTTTTATTACACAGCTGCTGCTGCAACCACATCCTGATATGCCGTGCAAGTGTAGAAAAACAAAACGAACAGCGTGCAGATCGTACCTTTCGTCCGCCGGGACCCGAAAGAATTTTATGCCGTTGTGGCGTGAAGAATTTCGACATTACTCAGCACAGCACGATTTGCGACGACGGCGCAAATCCATTCATGCGCCTGTTTCGCGGAAGTTTGCAAGGGTTTCGCTGAAACAAACCTTAGGGTGGTAAAAGCGGCCTTTGGGACACCGTAGGCCGCCGTAGTATACATGGGCGCGTGACAAGAAACGCCCCTTTTTCACCGTGAGAGATAGGACGACTGTGCAGTTCCCGTTTGCCACTCCGGGTGGCGCTCGTATTTTCGCAATCTCGAACAGCAACCTTTAGGTTCACTTGTGTATTAAAAACACCGCAGATAATAAGTAACCTGGTAATAAATATAAAATGGAACAACAACGTTCATTTATGCTTGTAGGTAGTACAGCCCCCAAACATTAGGATCGCTGTGGTCACGGGACAGAAAAAGCGCGAAGTTTCATCCCCCTGCTTAACCTAGCAAGTTTGATAAAATTTCATTGAACCAATGCGGCCATATTACAAAGTGAGTACTTCGAAATCCGTGACGTCTCGCTTACGTACCGGTGCCCAGGTTTGGGCTCGAAATTCAGAAAATAAATTTTAACCTTCGTCTTCTTTTCCAACACTGAACCTGTAGTGGCAAAATTAACGACAAAGCGTTCTTAACTAATAATCGATCTGTCTGAACCCATTTATTGTTTCTTTTATTGTCCCTTTAACAACAACAGACTAACGTAGACTCATTATAGCAGGCTTGACACTGACATATATTATACATGTTGTGAAGATGTTAGCAGATGGCCCTAGGAGGAGCGCGGCAGCGCAAAATCAGGTCAGGCAGGGACTCTTAAACACGACATCGGTTGCCGAGCAAAGAATGCTAACCCGCTCCTGAACCAATGAGCGCCCAAACCACTATCGCCTCTGCCGACTAGCACTAGACCTACTGGTTCCCCGATTCTGCGCTACATTGTAAACATATTGCACAATTTCGCTCCTGTGCAGTAGTAAAACTCAGTGAAATGCACGATCGTTGACATATATATATGTAACCATAGCTTGATACCTCCCATTTCATTTCGTAAGGGCTTTTTTCACGCAGCTTCTGCCTTTCTATATGAACATACGAATACTAGGAGCCAATGCGAGGCCGACAGACTTCCCACAGTTCAAACAACGATGACATATAGTACAAATGCATAGGCAAACCTCAAAGCATTATACTTTTCTTAGGCATGATAGTTTTGGTAAGACAAAGGCACCTACCATTTATCACCAATTTGTTTTCCCTTTTATTTCGCCCTCTCTTAACAAATCTTGATTTCAAGCATGCGTTTATAATATTACTTACCGTTGTGTATTAAGTTACTTAAGTTTGACTAACCCTATAGATTTGTCATATGGCAATTTAACGATACTGTAATGCAACATAGTGTATTGGACGTCATTTATTCAGAAAACCAGCGCAATCGACGTTTCACATCAATTATGTTCAGAATAACGCTGGATACTCTAATAGGGTAGTCATCCGATCTATAAAGTGTCTACCCTCACCATCGTTTCGTCTATTCTCTTGTACCTTTTACCGCCAGTAATACCAAAGAAAAATAATGGTACTACCAGTTAGGTTCGGTGAAATTTTCGTTGGCATGGGTAGGCATATTTATTTATTTATTTATTTATTTATTTATTTATTTATTTATTTATTTATTTATTTATTTATTTATTTGTGTGACTCATATCCGCATATTTATAGCCGCGTATAGACAACGTCTCCTTCCAGTGGTTTCGATTAAATTTACTAAATTATGATGTGAGTTATATAGGGTCCCTCTCATGCTCCAGTAACATATATCTCGTACAATTGTTAATTCGAACCACTGGGCGCTTCTTATGCTTTTTTATTCCTACCGGAATGTGTCGTATGATATGCGTAAACCTGTGGACTTGCTCATCTTCTGGTCTGTTCGAGGCGCACAGATCGTACTCCACAAGGAAAAGGAATCCCCAGGTTGTAGCGATATAAACAAAGTAAAAAAGAAGGGCACAATTATCCCTCAAGTTGCAGAACTAGAGGAGGCTTTTATTGATATTTATTGGTTTAGTGACATTATGCTCGCTCTTATACTCACTCTGCGAACAGCTCGAAACGATATTTAAAATAAGTTTGCGCTGTCGTACTTGTCATGAACTCTAGCTGTGCTCAAAGGAAGCTTAGGGTATGGTACATGCGACTTAATGTTGCATTTTGTAGTGCTGTCGTTTCTTCGAGCGCCGAGCACATCAAGTACAAAATATTGTTCCAAACATTATGGTTGCGTATGCAATGCCTCAAAGCCAAGGTGCAAGGAAAAAATCACAGCATATCCACGGGGTGAATGATGATGAGTGGGCGAAGCTCCGGGGGGAATCATCGGTATACCGTGAATCTTCCGTGTAATTCGCCAGTCGATCATCATGTAAAGACGTGAGAAACACTGTATTCGAACGCTGGGATCTCGCGTTTAAGGGGACGCTAGCACAAACGCTTTAGAAACGTGCAGTACACTCTAGTAAGGGGGAGAGGCCACAGCGTCTTACGCAGCCGCTTACACAGGCCGGAACGCGCACCGCGTTTGCCGACGCCATCACATGACTGCTGAAAGAGTATAAGGCGGAGAGGCCACAGCGTCTTACACCAGCTTCTTGCGTTTGTCCAGGTAGCAGCCTGGACACACATACCCGCTTTCTGTGCCGCATACCTGCCTTTATGCGGTAGTGGGCTGAGGGCAAGCGGTGGTTACTACATACATACATACAGGTGACGAACGACCCACGCCTTAAGGAGCTTCGCCCCTAAAATTAGTAGCATTCAACAAACGCCTTTGTATACCGAGTGTCTTAACAAACCAGCAGAAACATCGCCCCCCTTGAACATAAGCTCACGGAAGAAATTTCGCTTAATATGGGGTAAAACATATTCCTACATTTTGCAGAGCTCCGAATCTCTTTGCGCCCGAACACGAAAAAGCTTTCCCTAAATCCGCTTTGAGAATTAAACAGTGGTCTGCAATTAAGCTACGTGCTTTCCCTTCGGTTAAAGAAAGACACGCAGATAAAGTAAAACCAAGCATCCCCAATACTTCTTAGGAGCATAGCACAGACGTCTTACAAAATAAGATTTACTTTGCCATTAGGACCTCACGCAGCACTTCACTTAGAAGCTTTCAAGGTGCTTTAGCTTAGTTTGCTGTTCAAAATTTCTGAGCCTTTAGATGTTAACCACATGTGGGCGCGGACGACGAAATTGCGCCAAGGGCTAACGACATCCTGACTAAGTGAAGTAGCGCTTCGTAGGCCTGGCGGAAAAAAAAAGAAAAGTAAAAGAATCTTAGAATTCAAAATTACATCTCCTGCAAGTCGCTTGCCTTTTACACATGACTAGGTATATAGGCACTTCCGTAAAATTGCGTTTGTAAGGTCTCTATCAGCCGACCTCTTTGAGTTGCAAGCGTTTTCCCTTTCTGAAACAAGTATGCACTGTAGTCGACGTAACTACTCACATTTACAACAAACTTACACAGAAAAAGGAGACACCATCTACAGGGTAGTTTCTACAAAAACGTTGTTCTCAATCGCTGAGTGAAGAAGAGACAGTTAAAAGAACAGGACGCTAGCGTAGCGTGGCCATTACTGGGAAGCCTTACCCGGCAGAGTCGCTATAAAACCGTTAATTCTCGGTTCCTTTCCAGCCACGTAGAAGCCCTCACAATAGAGCAAAACGAAAGATAGAGTACTGATATAGGGAGATGACAGACGTGTTCCGATACGGTCGTATCATATGTACTTGCATGTATGAGATTCTTCTTCGTTTTGTTTTTGCTTTATCCCTGCATTTCAGAGCTTCACTTTTCTAGCGCCAATAAGTAAATGAGATTTTGTAGACTGGATTAACTTTCTTTTTTGTTGCTGTGTTATTTCTCACGCCCTGTGCGAAGTGAGAGGAGTACTGTCGTGTCCATATTGTAATAATCTAATCGCCCCTGCGGAAGGCATGATTCTCTCGGTTATTTGCAATTATCCTTGCTGTGCGTCAGCTTTTTCTTTTCTTTCCTTTTGCGCGCAAATGTTGTTATCTCATTACTGCACCTAATACAGTGAATCCCGCAGAGTGCTTCAGTCTCTTTTCTTGCTTAAAACAAAAAGAAAAGCTTAAGCATGGCGCAATGTTGTAGTTGTTTATCGAAATGCTGCTTCTTCATTAATTACCAGCTATCGCTAACTAATCTATAGTGAAACTGCTGTATTTCTCAACCTCATGCTTATACTTTTTACTCGTTCCTCGCTAGCTCTTTCATACTGTGATTGCAAATTACTTGTTTCGACTGCACGCGATGTTCTTTAGGAGCGTGCCAACATAGTTAAGTACTCGTACACCGTCCGAAGACATCGACAGCCTACAGGTCATGGCGGTCGTGGCCATGCTAAGCGCAACCTGCGCTTTTGATTATACAGCAACGGGTTTCTTTTGAAAGCAGCGAAGTATCGCTTTACTTGGTCATTTATGTCTTGGATACTAGAGAGAAAGAACATCGTGGAAGAACTGAAAAAAAAAAAAACACCATCTCCCGCTAAAGGGGACCACGAGGTGATGCGAAGCAGCACGGGGGGTGCACACCGCGTTTGCATCGGTTTGACTAGGCGTCGCATTTGCATCGGTTTGACGCTAGCAGACGCTGCCTGCGTCAGCGTTGTCTCTCGTGGGCGAGGGTGCGTTCTCGTTCCTTGCGTGCTGGTAAAGCGTTCATCGAAGAAAGAGCGTTTCCGTAGTCAACGCGCGACGTTCCGAGAAGAGAGGAGGAATGCCGTGAGGAGAGGAGTTGAGACAAGGAATGGAGAGGGAAGAGGTTGCGCATGCGCAGGGCAGGTGTGGATGCCACACGGCAGATAGAGGGAGGGAGGGAGGGAGTGACATAGCCCCGACCTTAAGCTGCTTCGCATCTAAAAATCAGATCAACCAGCGAAGAAATTACCCATGAGGAATTGTTCGGCATTTAGCCAGGTGTTATGAATCACATTAACGTCTTTGTGAAACGGTTGCGGCGTAAGCCGGTCGTGTAAGGCACGTCGACGACGCTGCGGTGATTAAAGGGCAAGTCGTGGCATGGCGTAACGTCGACACTCACCTCAGGGCAAAGACGTCTGTTTTGTTCAAGAGAAATACTCGTTACGATGCGCTGATTTGCATAAGTGTCATTTTTTGGCGCATTTCTACGAGGTCGAGCAAAGCTGTACAAAACATGCTGAGTGAGGGTAATGCTCATGGATACTTTTTTACATTGCCATAAGAACGACATAGCGGCACAAAAGCATGCTGAGTGACACTAATGCACACGGATGGTTTCTTGTATTGCTATAAGAACGGCTCCCATACAAAAGAACAGCAGTTGACATGTGGCAAGCGTCATCATCCTAAGACATATGCCGACATCATCCTAAAACACCATCATTCTAAGACATTTACCGCGTGGGTGATCCCGGTGGGCGATCCCCATTTCGGTTTCCAGCTTTAGGAAGCTTCAGCCTTAAAGGGGTCGTGAAACGTTTTCTGAACATTTTGTACTAATTGCGTATTCGGAATCCTGACCCTCCAATCAACAATATGCATTGTTCCGTTGCACCGTGTGCGTTGATTTAGAGCGATAAAAAACGCGGTTTCGGTTTCACTGCGCGCGTTCCCCTCAACTCTGCAGATGACGTCATCTTAGTAGCCACCAGACCTCCGAGATTGCCGCGCCCTCGGAGGCCACGGGAAAACGAACCATGCTGCAGCTTTGCTTCCGAATTGCGGCACCGCACGGTTTCTAAGTATTTTCTTTCTTTCTAGCTTTCAATTAAATCGATTCTTTTAGAGCAAACGCGAGTTCACTACGTTTTTGAACTTAAAAATATCTTAATGTAACGTCACCGAATACTACCATGCCGGCCGGTAGTGTCGCATAGTCGTTTCGGGAGCGCAAAAACGCTGGGGTTTCAAACGGGTGTTATTAAATGTGCACTGAATATTTCGCCGAAATATTTCGGAATCGGCTCGTCGAATGCGTATTGAAGCAGTGAAAATTGCAACCGGGAATCTCCAAATTCTTTTCACGACCCCTTTAAGTAGTTTAAGTACTGCACACAAACAAAAAAGAAAATTGCAGGAAATAGAGCGTGAACATGACATTCCCTGCACACCGGCTCGCGCAATTGTCGTTTCCTGGCCGTCAACGCTGCCTTGCCACAAGGCCAGCGAGGAGTGCAACTCTCCCTTAGCCACTCCTGCCTCTACACCTTCATCGACAATCGTTCACAAGGCACCACTGTGACAAGGAGCGGGGCCATCCAATCTGCCCGGGATTTAGACGATCTCTTCTTGTACGGTTTGGCTCCCTTTTTGGGCCTAGTTTGGGCCTTATGGCAACCTGGGGTATCTCGGAAAGCGAGGAACTGCGCCATATTTAATTACTTGCGCTAAGGAGTTACCTTAATTACGGGTTTCTCCTGGCGCACGAGCATCGCACGCTGAGCAGAGTGCAAGTAAAAAGGGCTGTTCACTTTCAAAGAGCTGAAGCTAGACGTGGCATTATATTCCTTAGAGGGGCCATGCAACTTTTTAAGAAGAAGAAATGATTTTATTGATTCGAAGAGATAATACATAACAGAAATGATATACAGAAGGAGGTCCCAAAGCTCTAGGCTGCAAGGGGACCTCCTGTGCTGGTTAAACAAAAGAACATAAATCAAGCAGAGCAACTTGGCAAAAAGAATAAGTTTCAAAGAATCAATAACACTTGACAGCAAATGAACTAAAACATGATATACAAATACACTAAAATACATGCGAGATCAAAAACGAACGATACAAATCAGGTTAATACAAACTACAATGCAACAATCAAGTCCAAATGCTACCATGCGGTAACAATAAAATAGTTATGAATAGAATACTGCTATACAAGATATCACGTGTGATGATTTATAATGGGCAAAAAGAAAGACAAGAATGGTATGCCACAAAGCGGCAGCAATTTCAGACACATGGATATAAATGAATTTGGTATAATATAGAACAAACATAATTGGCAAAACAAACATAATGGGCATAAAATAGAAGATTATTTAAACGTTAAGTAAATACGAGGATAAATGTTTTTTAAAACTACCTATGCTCGGAGACATCTTCACCTCTCTTGGAATACCGTTCCAGACGGAAATCGCTGTGAAGATAAAAGTGAATCTGCCATAGTTAGTTCGAACTTTCGGTAACAAAAAGTTGTTATTTGATGCAAATCGAGTTATATTTTGATTAATGAGATTTAATGATGATTAATGAGATGAGATATTTTGATTAATCAGATTTAAGATCATTCCTCACAAAAATGCCATATATGGCAATATCAGCAATTGGGCATATGTTGCTGTATATGGCTAGTGTCCGTATGTGGCCGCATTTTCCCCAGTCGTTATGGAAGCATATGTGGCAATAAAAGACCAACACGAGGAATTTTATGTAAGACTGATGCGTATTGGACAAATACGGCCAAATAGGCACACGTGCCATATATAGCCAGGTGTGCATATGTGGTCATATATGCATGTCAGGCACGCGTTTGCCCAATACGTATCGGAGCCTTACATGGCATTCCTCGCGTTGGTCTTTCATTGCCACATATGCTTCTATAACGACTGGGGAAAATGCGGCCAGATAAGGGCATGTGCCATATATAGCCACATATGCCCTGTTTCTGATATCGCCACATACGGCACATTTGTAAGGGATAGTCCGGAAACGGTACCGGCCAGTCGTAGAAGCTTCTATGAACATGGGAACTAAGCAATGTTGCACTGCAAGCACCAGGGAATTCGTAATTTGGTTTTACAGTTGGAAAGCGACCGCTCTTCTTTCAACAAATGACGTCACAAGGGACGTAGAGTGCGTCGCCTGATCTTCTTCGTTGCCCTTTAAGAGATATACGTACACTTTATGTGCTTTTTGAACTGAAAACGCAGAAGCAAAGCATCACTGGGGATGTTTCCACCATCGTGAAGACAGGCAGCGCCATTTCCGCCTCAAGGGCCTTAGGCAGTGCAACCAGTGACGTCATTTGTTCAAAGAAGATTGGGCGCTTTCCAGCCGTGTTTGAAACGAAACTGCGAATTCCGTGGTGCGTGCGTTGCAGTAATGTTTGTGTCACGTGTTCACAGCAGCCTCCACTCCAGGTCGGCGCCGCTCTGTGACATTTTTAAAGAAGAATCAGCGTAGAAATGCATGTAGCACTTTTTAGGACATTGATCAAGGTTCAGTGAAGCGATTCTGGATTTGGTGCTTGTTGGGTGTTTTGAGGTACGAATGTGAGAAATAAGATGCATTTATGGCTGTTCCCACATCGCCACCTACGAGGTGTAATTCGATTACGCATGTTGACATTTGTACAATGAAGCTACGTTTTGAAAAGCTCACCATGATTTATCCATCATGTGTGAGCAGACGAAATACTGTAGATGTTTTTTGTAACCATAACAATGACAGGTTGAGGTTGAGGTTGCCGGAAAAGTAACCTCTGCAAAGGTGGCGTTTGTTCTGTTAGGCGAACCGAGGAATATTATAAAAAAATTATGTGCAATATTTCCCGGCAAAATGTAACTTTTCCCATACCAGTATTACACAGCAAATACTCATTTTTCCGTATGAGTCTCGATCTTGTTGTTTCTGCCTTAATCAACAGGAAACCTATCCAGAACGACAGCTTTAAGCATTTTCATGTTATGAACTTGCTTGGTTAAAAAAAAAACACAAACCCGGGCGTTCTGCTGAGAAAAGCAAGGTAAGGCATCTATTAAACTGTACGTTATTTCATAAGCAAATCGGAAGCGTGCTCTCTGCTTTGCCCACCTAGAAGTACAGAGGCGCTTGTTATTAATGGTTCATGTTTTACACTAAATGTGCGCCATACTCGCGAGAAACCTTTCTTGGCCATGAAACGAAGACTGCACCACAAAACAGCGCGCGTTCTACTGCTGAAGCACGTACCTCTTGAGCTTTGGCCATGTCTAATGTAACTACAGCGCGCAAGAAACAAGGACAAAATAGCACTCACACAGCGCTGTGTGTGTCCTCTTCTTTTGTCCTTGTTTCTTGAGCGCTGTAGTTACCTGAGTTATGTTTCACCAACAAGCCCAAATCTACACACTTTTTGGCCATGTGTCTTGCATAAGCAAGCAACAAAAAAAAACAGAAAAATCTCCAAGGCCTGCGATAGTACACTGTTAGCGTAAGCGTAAACTATGGCTTACTTTGTGCTATGTGGTACTTTTTTCTCGGTACCTGTGTGTGTGTGTGTGTGTGTGTGTGTGTGTGTGTGTGTGTGTGTGTGTGTGTTTTCGTTCCTGCTATTCCTCCTCCTCCTCCTCTTCTTTGTCTCCCATTGTCCATTGTCTTGTTTTTCTGCTCATTCTTAGTCGTCGTTATTTGCTTCGTCTATTTTTTTCGTCATTTTCTTCTTATTCTTCGCGTTCCTCTCTTCGTCCTATACTTCTTCGCTGCGTTCATGCTCTTCTTATTCACACCTCGTTGTCTACTTGCTTTTCTTTCCTACTACTCCCCCTTTTCCTCGTCTTCGTTGATGTAACCGCAGCTGACCGCATAAGGTTACCTGGAACACGACTGCTACAATATATGTGTTGTGGCTGGGAACGCAACTTGTCCAACCACGTGTCGAGAGTAAGGGGTCGATGCATGTACTCATGCTGCGCTGGATTCGAGTCCTCCCAGGCGGGGCATTCTTCTTCTTTTTCATTGTCGACGATAACGCTTACAGACACCTGCAGCGGACAGCGTTGCAAACATATTCGATAGTTGTAACAAGCCCGCACAGGCTGGCACTGTTGGCCATCGTTTCATTTTCTAAGAGAGCTGCTTGAAATAAAATGCAGCTCGCGTCAAGGACATATGTACATTTGCTTTACTTTATGCTTTCTCGTATGGCGCATCTTCCCGTCTTGGAAGGCAGCACCTTTCACGCGCACCTTGAAGGCAAGACGGCGTCTCCGTCTTCATGTAATCATTCGTCACGTTCTGGCTCTTCCATCTACTCGCCGCAGATACCTGTAACGAACTTCACCAGAACATAGTATTCTTATGTTTTTTTGCGTTGTCTTTCTCTGGCTTCATGAAGTGCGCAGGAAGTACTAAACTTCGCACAACTCCCTGCAAACCCTATTATTTGTTCTTGGATTTCATTTTCAACATATGCATCCTTGTAGGCGTCCCATGTAGCCACCCCTACACCCTGTAGCCGCAGTAGCCGTCCCTTCATTATCAAGAAAATTTGCCTGCGCGTATAAATACAAAGAAGAGCGCTTAGGAGTTGTAGTTACAGAACGTATTTCAACCTCAATCAATCAGCTGACGTTGACACTACACTAGCCTGAATTAAAGAGCGTACGTGAGGAATATATATGCTGCCAGGCCTATTTAGCAGCCAGAACTGCTTCCAGCGATGCTGCTTGCAAGGCGCGCTGTAGTGTCTTTTGTTAATGCACTCACTCATTGCGAAATGCACTGCTCTCTTTGGAGCAATGATCAACCGTATGGGACGAAGAGTTCTGCGGAACAGTTCCATATGCCTCAACTCTCAGGCAAATAAGTGTTCCAAAGCAAGGACTGTTGGTAAAAACGAAAGAACTTCCGTCTCCGTATTCGAGGTTTTCATTCCTCCCTTTCACATCGCTAAGGTCAGCACTGTGCAGGCCATTTTAAAGGTTGTTAAAATAGAAGACACGGTGTTACCGAGGACAACGAACACGAGAAAAGTGTTGATGCTAGCCGTGGAAGTTGGTCCCGCTAGGCGCGCGTCACCCGACAGGTGTGCCTACGTAGCACACCTGCCGGGTGCTGAAAAAAAGAGCACAAGGCTAAAGTTATCAAGACATGTCTAGAACTGCATGAACATTAATGGTTTCCCCAGTTGCGTGACCAGTACACTCCTCCCTTTTGAACGCACTCCCAGATGTCTATGCCGTCCTTTTTGATTTATCTCCTTCATTCTCGCGCAGAGCCGCAGAGCAACAGCGCAGTGGCAGGATACGCCTGGAGGTATATCGTGGTCACGCGTAAAAAAAAAAGAAGCAAAGCGGTGCACAGATGATGCGTTAGTCCCGGTGCCTGCAGGCTTGGACGTTAATCACGAATCGGCTGTGGCTGGCAGGTTCACGTGAAGCTGCACGAGAATACAGGGCCCTTCATTACGCTCCTTGTCCTGCTTTTTTTGTGTGCACGTTCATTCCCCGAAGAGCGCGGAGCGTGGGCCTCTCCCCAGCAGTATCTATTCAACGCAGCGGCTCCGAATGCCACCGGCATAAGAAAAGAATCTCGTAGAAACTCTGTGGGCGTAAAGCAGGAAGCGAGAGACCATTTCATGGAAAAAGAAGAAGATACGCGTTGGAGGCTACCTCGAATCTAGGGCAAAGAAGGAAAATTAGTCATGACAGTAATCTCCTTTGTCTTGCTTGATTATGCATTCTCTAACTGCAGTAATGCACCATGACACAATTTAACAGGAAAGGGACGTATGCTGAGGTCCACCATGAAATCACTGAGGTACTTCCGTAACGGAGGTGGATGTTTGAAAAAATGAACGAACGTTTACAATAAAAGTACCAAACCGCTCGGACTCGAACCCACATTCACCCGGTATGCGACGGTGGGAAGTGGAAGCTCTACCGATACACCACCGCAACATTGTTCAAATAGGGAACAGACGGGACACGTATCCTCACTACAGCAATTTACAAGATGCATCTAACTGACGTCCGATTAAAGCAAAGGTGTTTAGCAAGCAAAATTACTTTGAAATCGCAATCCCGTCCCTGCCCCAGCACTCTTGGTTCGCTTAGGTTCGCTGCCCTCGTACCGCCACCTAGGAAGGATATAGCGAACCGTATTGTCGTGCTAATGCGCGCTTGCAGTCAGCGCTTCGGTATACTCTTCGCGCCGCGATGGCCGCGAAAGTTAGGGCGTGGCGGCGTCGTGACGACGCATTCCTTGGGCAAAGCACGACCGCGGCCGCTGCAAAATTTGTCGTACGTGGCCAGGTGCGTTGAGTTGCGGCGCGCAATGCTCCAGGAACGCAAAGACGGCCGTCGACGAGCAACTCATTGGCCTTTCGCTACAGTGGGCTGTGTGTTCACAAAACAATCCGCTGACGACCCGTTCGGTTTCGCGTGCAAGGTGTCACCGTTTGCGGAAGCTCCTGGTTTATGGCAGGTTAGCGCAGGGCTCTGGTCCATGCATCTGAGTGTTTCCGGATCAATATGAGTGTTTCAAGAACTTTCGCTTGTGTGCAACTGTCTGGGATTCCTGTTCCGTGAGGAGGTGCCGCTGATGTCTGCTTGTGACGTGTTCACATATCCAGAGTACCCAGCCCATCTCCGGCCCTTCGATTCGCCAAATTTCGGCGTATGCATTCGACAGATGCGCGAAGATACGTTTGACTTTCGTGTTATAGCGATCACTATGACAGAGGAATCAGCCACATTTCATAAGTACTTATCGTGTTTTTCCTTCCGGTTAACCTCCCTGCCTTCCGCCTGTCATCTCTCTCTCTCTTATCGTGTGTTGCCCGCAGGAAGCTCTTTCTTTCTCTTTCCCTCTGTGTGTGCGTGCGTGCATGTGTATGTGCTTGTCTTATCTAGCTACCGCTTGAATGCGCAACGGCTAATTAAAAAAAATGATGAGCCCATATTCCTACTCCTATATTTTTATGGCATAGCACTCTCACGTTAACAAAAGATCTGCTCTTCTATAAGCCCCAAGCGCATGTTTCTTTATATGTCACACCTATTACAAATAACTCACGACAGCGTCAGCGCATCAGCGTGGCGCTGAAAGAAAGTGCGTTTGCTGAAATGACAGAAAGGCTGACATTTGGAAGTAACAGCACTATAGGGACCAAGGGACACTGCGACAAATAGAGCTAACCGTCTAAACCCAAGCCAAGCTAGCAAAAGCATAGCTTCAGATTAACACCAAGGAAGGGCATGCTTGACCCCGCGAATATGCTCAAGTTCAGCTCTCGACCTGCTCACTCGCAATATACGAACCCTAGGAAGAGGGGAAAGGGTCACTGCCGGCACAATTTATCTTCCTGACGTCGTTCTGCATTTCATCCCGACGGCTCAAAGGCCATTCGCTCATTTTCTCCGCCCATGCTCTCGAAATCTTGGTTGTTGTTGTTGACAACCACAGTCGGGAACGTGCACTGCCCTCGTACGACCATGAATACGAGAAAAGTGTCCGCGGATTGCCTTTTCTGTATGAGCACCTCTCCTTGTCCCCATTTCGCTCGCTCGCCTTGTTTACAGGGCACCCTTTAAAAGCTGCGGACGCCGCAGTCGACGCTGGGTGCTGTCAGTGCTTGGTCACAGGCCCGTTGTTGACAACCAGCATCGGCGCGCACTGCGGCTGTGATGGCCTGCAGACTCGTTGATAAGCATTTGTTAAAGGGGAAGTTGCGCGTACGAGACGGAAGGCGATGGCCTTGGCTTGCCGACGCTATAACGAACAGAGGTCTGCTGTCGCGAAGTGCCGCCACCGCTGACAAAGCCATAATGCAGAGCTCTGTTGTAAGCCCCCGTCACTTCTCGCCATGGAGGCTCATTCACTTTCTAAGCCCGGCAATTCAAAGCAGGGAGCGCCAGTGGCGTTTTCCATTTAGAGATCGTGGCATGAGAAGGTAATTAAAAAAAGTTTAGTTTGGATAATGGAGGCTTTTTCATGATATACATGAGGTGTTCTTTTTTTTTTTTTCAATGGCTCAAACTTACATTGGAATAGAAGAGTAAACACTACTTCTCAATTTTTAGTGACGGTTCAAAGGCACGGTGAAGGTGCGGTACAAGAACCACTAAATATGTCTAGCCAGCTGGAACTCGTAGAAAAATCCATTAACAGAATTGTTTGGCAAGTTCAGAGGCCGTGAAAGTACTACAAAGAATAAGCTGCCCGTCCTCTCTAAAGAGAGTGGGCAACACCAGGAAAGTACAGCGAGGAGGTAGCAGTTTCTATATATGAAAATGCAGCTACATATGCTTTGTGAAAGGCAAAGAGGTAAATAATTACTACTACATTATGCCCAGTTTTGCTCCTATCTCCCACAGACAGCGGTGCTGAATTTTAAGGTTAAAAATAAAGGGCTATATATTTATAAATGTAGGCATGGGCCTGCTGTCGCATACACAAATAATCGGCGGAGATGCGCGCGCTTATCATAGCGCTTTCTTTCATTCTCTCTCTCTCTCTCTTTCTGTCTGCGTGTTTCTGTCGACTGAAGCAGGTTGTGTACAGCCTAGTGTTTACCATTCTCGCCTTCGTACCGTGAGTTCTCGGGCAAAAATCCCGCCTCGGCAAAAAATAAAAAAACTGTCATTTTTTTTCTTAATTGCTTCACTTTCTCTCTGTACTTCTGTCTTTCTCTCTTCTTACCTCCTCTCCATTTCCAACTCTCTCTGCCAAGTTTCGCGCGGCCGCCAGCCACAGCTGGAAGTCAAGTTGATACGGATGGATGGATGGATATTAGGAGCGTCCCCTTTATAACGGGGCGGTGGCCGGGCCACCAAGCTCTAGCTTTATTTCTTTTTCGTTTACAACCATTTCTTTTCCCGAATCACACATATTTTCACAACTAATTTTTTTCCTCGTCTATTTATTTTATCTATTATCGTTCTGCTGTGATGTAACAATCTTACCCGAACTTCGTTTCGTTTTCGTTTTGTGGGGTTTTACGTCCCAAAACCAGTTCTGATTATGAGAGACGCCGTAGTGGAGGGCTCCGGAAATTTCGACCACCTGGGGTTCTTTAACGTGCACTGACATCGCACAGCACACGGGCCTCAACATTTCGCCTCCATCGAAATGCAGCCGCCGCAGCCGGGATTCGATCCCGCGACCCTCGGATCAGCAGCCGAGTACCTTAGCCACTAGACCACCGTGGCGGGGCAATCTTACCCGAACTACCTTTGCGCTTTTGTTTGCTCCATACTTTTGCGCCACCAATGCTCTAAGCGCCTTTTACTTATATTTATCGCCGGCATGTTCAGCTTTCCCCTTTTACTCCTGAAACCCATGGCCTCCTGTAGGGTAGCGTCCACAGCTACACCTGGGTGGACATCTGTACATTCAATCAAAATATGGTCTGTCGTTTTCCTAGCTTTCCCACAGCACGTACATGTATCCCCTTCTTTATTGAATTTCGCTCTGTAACTTCGGGTTCTCAGGCAACCGGACCTTGCCTCAAACAGTAAAGCGCTTCCCTTTGAATTATCGTAAAATTTTTCTCTCTTGATTTCGTCTTTCCCTTTTCGGTAGTTGTTCAGTGCCGGTTTCTTCTCCATTCTTGCTATCCAATCCGAGTTCTCCGCCGCTCTGACCATGCTCTTAACGCTCTTTTTCGTCCCATCCGTTTCGTTACTGGATGTATACTTACTGGTAAGCTTCCTAGTTCTCTTCCTCGATTGTGAATCAACGTTCTTCCTATACAAATACCTGAATACTTTCGCTGCCCATCTACTTTCTTTCATATTCCTTAATCTCTGTTCGTACCTAATTTTACTCGGAGCTTCCCTTCCCTCAAAGTCAGACCATCCCATATCCCCCTTAACAGCCTCATTTGTGGTCTTCCCATGGGCGCCCAGTGCGAGACGTCCGACCGTCCTCTGATTCACGTCCAGCCCCCTCTTAAAAGCACCACCCTGCTGTTCGATGGAGCAACTGTTCTTCGAAGTAATCTACGGCGTGGTAGAAAAACACGAAAGGTAGTCTGGTGAGCTACTGCTTTGTACCGTGCAGTTCTGCTTGCTTATTTAGCAGACCTGATTAATGTACATTATACTCAGAAACATCTTTTTCGGAAGTTTTCGTAGTACTCTTTATGTTAGAACTGACAGCGTTTCGCCTACTGCGAATACATCACTTTAATAGGCAGCGGAACTAACCAGGAACGTGGTTGTATGCATATATGCATAAGCACACCACAACACAGGCAAGCATGTAGTTACCGGTACAATAGGCAACGACTGGTAATTAGAGGAGAGCTGTTTTCCTTCCAACACGAAGCTTGAAAAAAAAAGTCGACTTTTGCCTAATATCACCGTGCATGATTAAACGGAGCAGGAATTCGTAATTAGTTCTCGGTGGTAGCGGCAGCCTCTCTATTTTGTTCTCTGTACTCGTCGGTCATCGCAGAGCGGAAGTTAATCTGCCGGAAGTGCCACAGTTCATTAGACTGATACTTCCGCCTGACTTAGCGTGACTTCGGCCAAAGCCAAGACTTCGCTAGTGTTCGTGGTTACACCAGGCAGGGAACGAACACCGAAGCTGTACGGCGGAGAAAAATTAGTGCACCGTGCGTAAAAAAGCAGAAGTAGTTGGCATTATGCTTAGTTGCTAAGTTGTTGACGAAAAAAACGAAGGGTGGATGTGTGCGAGCCTTACTGTATGTATGTATGTATGTATGTATGTATGTATGTATGTATGTATGTATGTATGTATGTATGTATGTATGTATGTATGTATGTATGTATGTATGCGCGTGTGTCTATGTATGTATGTATGTATGTATGTATGTATGTATGTATGTATGTATGTATGTAATACTGCGAGAAATTTGTTAAGGCCCTCAGGTCGAAGTTATCAAAATTGAATATTTAATACTAGTTAGCGTTTCGGCCATCGCACGGCCGTTGTGATAAACATATATATGTATATGTACTTCGGAAAGATTTCCCTGACCCCGAATTAATATTTTCAAAAGAAGAGATTCACACCATGAACAAAAACAATATAACTTTACCGGCGTTGCGGCCGGTCCACCGGCCGCAACGTCAGTAAACGTATATTGTTTTTGTTAATCGTGGGAATCTCTTCCTTTGAATATATATAGGACTGCATATGCCAAAATAGCTTGGGCTGCCGCCACTTTATAACAGAATTGACGATGCGCCTTTTAAAAAACGACGGTTTATTACATCAATGTTTCGATCGGAGTCCGACCGTGAAAAAGGTCGGGCTCCGACCAAAACGTTGATGTAATAAACCGTCGTTCTCTAAGTAGCGCACCGTCAATTCTGTTTATATATATATATATATATATATATATATATATATATATTATTTTGTATCCTGTCAGCGACATGTCCACAGTGCTTGTGTGCGTGTGTGTGTGTGTTGTTAATTTAAGGTTTATCGCAGCACTTTGCTCGTCCAGCTCTATACATTTTCTTTCTTCTGCAGTGCACATGGATGGGGGTACCTCGCAGTGAAGCAGCCAACTTTCGTGTAAGGTAAGAACGTTCGCTCGCATTGTGTACAGTTGTAGAGATCCTAGTTGAGTGATTTAACATACCTTGCCTGTAACATTTATGCTGCGTGGCGTGTATACCGGTGTCAGTTTCTCTTAAAGGTGATGCCGACAAGTCTTTGCCGTTTGTGCTAGAAAAGCTCCGTATGGTTCGCGCAGGTGCAATGACGCGTTTTCCTCTCTTAGTAGTATTCTGCCTTGTATATAGGACGTGTTTTGTATACGGCCTTATGACTATTCTTAATACTGGATAAGTCGGATAATTATCGCCCTATTTTGCTTAAGATACCTTTTGCACTTATTGAAAACATTGACACTATAGAAAGGAACACTTTGAAAGGAAAGAAAAAAAAACTTATATGATGCACATTCTGACAAATGATGACCTGTTAATCATATAGGACTTCTCTTCGTACACGATAACGTTGCGACTTTCAAACGCGCAACCTGTTGAAGCTTGGTTTCTAGGCTATATTGGCAACTTCATTCGAAAAGATCGCTTCAGAAATCATGACACATAAGCTGCAAGCTCAGAAGCGCAGCACACATGCCCCATGCTACCTTTCTATGAGCTAATTCACAGCATCACACCAACAAGTGTCATTCGCTGAAAGCAATCCCGTCGTTTAGCGAACAATTCGAAGGCTGGCTTTCGCGCACATGACCGTACCGGCTGGTGGGGGAATGCATACGCTGTCTCCCTCTCAGTCTTGCTATTGCACCAGGAATTAAAGGACGTTGACCCTAACAATGGCCGACAGCTGCCCTAATTGCACTCACGACATTGCATGGCTGAGTACGCGAGCAGCCTGCCTAATAAAGAACCTCGGCGCTGCCGTAAACGTATGCAATAACATGTCGTGCGGTTTTTCCGACGTAAACCTTCCCACGTGAGGGTGCTAGACCGAGCAAGGAGGTTATTGTGCAAGGCGCGAGCCCCTAGACGTGTGTAACCCCTCGTGATGTCTTTTCTTTCTTCCTTCACACGTTAGGCGCCTAAACGAACTCGTACAATTTTTCATCGTGTTGCGGCAGCCATCGTAGTTTTCACTAAATCTGTAAATGCGTTGTGAAGATTAAAACTGCTTTAAGGGTCGCATATTTGTACAGCTGCCCTGAAATGTTGAAAAAATTTTTGACGCTGGATCCTCGTGAGGCTGAAGTAGTTCGTTACACAATTTTACAACACTTCTTTCTTTCTCGAGGGTAGTCTTTGACCAAATTAAGTTGATGACTTGAAAAAGGCAAACCAGGATCATTCATAAGTGGCAACATTTACCCTCATAAGCCAAAGGCAGCATTGCGGGCCTCTTTGTTCGGATTTGTCTGACGAGTATTTCTGTATATTCGCCGCCGACAAGAAGGCTGAGTAATTCAACGTCCAGTTGTTAATGAATTACCAATCAACCCAACTGGAGCTTCCATGCGAAATTTCAGCTTGATCGGTGTCGGGGCTGTCTTCGGTCATTATACGTCCCTACTTTTTTCGTTGTTCATGCACAACTTTCGTTGTGTGCGTGCCCAGACATTTAATGACAAGACACTTTATAATGAGCTGTCATCATCGCTTAATACTTTGATGTGAGCTCAATTGTTTTGAATTTTCTTGCAGGACATATATTAAACAAAGCTGCCGGTACTTGCCTCGTGGCCAATACATGGCCAGTGCCAATACAAACTCGTGGCCAATATTATTCGTCAGATGCAGAAAAGCGTGTACCTAATAACTTTCGTAGCCATACGCCTGCGTATGTTGTTGCTCGCAGTTAGTTTCATCTCGGGCACCGAACGCTATGAAGTAATTTTAATAAAATTTTTGGGTTTTTTTACGTCTACGACTGATTACGAGAGACGCCGTAGTGGAGAGCTCCTGAAATTTACACACTATTGGGTTATTTAACGTACACTCACATAGCACAGTACACTGGCCTTGACATTTCGCCTGCAGTCACATGCAGCCGTCAAGGCCGGGACTACATTCCACAAACTTCGGATCGGAATCTGAGTGCCATAGCCACTAGACAATTGTGGCTGGGCAGGGAGGGAAAAGTGTTGAATCTATAGAAGTGAAATCCGCCAGAGAGATTCTAAACTTAGCCGTGACCTTGCTCGTAAATTTTAGATATTACTCAGCAAAAACCTACAAAGTGTTAGCTTGGACTGTTTTAATGTACGAGAAAACATAGTTCGGTTGCAAAGGACCTCACCGTAATTCTAATTAATTTTCTACGAGAAGGCGATGAGAATGGGGCCCAATGACGCTGTAGCGTTCCGCTCTTAAAGGCGAAGCTTGGGCGTCCGGCAACCTTGTGTTTTTCTTACCCCTTTAGCTTTCATCTTTCTTTTTTCCCTCTTGCTATCCTTTCTTCTTCCTAATTTCTTTGGTAGAGAACCTAAGCCGTTCATATAATATGCGAGGTGAACTCGCCTCTAGACTTGAAACACGCGCGCAGCACACGTTGCCCTAACACACTTTGACTTAGCGGACCATCTCGGTCCTCTGCACAAGGACTGCAGACTCGACTAAGGGCTGTGGAAAAGGCTTACTTGGTAGTGCCACAGTGGAATAAAAAGAAGTTGTACAATGAGCTGTAACTAAAGAATAACGATAGTCTCCCCTCTAGACTTGAAACAAAGAGACCACTAAGGTGTCTTTGCTGTGATAAATTGATGATCGCAGCGAACGACACTTCCACATCTGCGAAACGGATGCTGCTGATACAATGCGCACCTCAAACGTTATGTACACCTCAAAAAGGGTAAATGGCCTAGCTCAGCGTGTAAGTAAGCAAATTGTGGATAAATAGAACCCCTGCTAGAGTTGAGACGGCGTGACATTCCGCAGGGTTGGGCAGAGACTGGCTGCGGGGGCGAATCAAAGAGAGAGAGAGAGAAATACATCCATTTACGAAGAGAACATGGCCTGCAGCGTGTTATGGCGACTCGGAAGGGACGCGCGGGGACCTCTGGAAGGAGAAGCGGTACAGTAGGGAATGAGGAAAGCGAGGCCGGCATTGGGACGATGGCGTGGCGCTGGGTCCGGTAACGCACCCGGCCGGCCGGGAAACTACTGCCGCGCCTGCTTCACCAAAAAGCGGTGTCCGTCGTGGACTCCGGCCTGCGTGTACCGTTGGAGCTGCTTGTTCTCGGGCGTTCGTGCTCCCAGCACTGCTGAAGGTTGTCCTGTCCTTCTTTGTTTTTCTCGTTACCGTGCACTAAGCGCGTCTGAGCAGCGCTAGCTGGCCAACGATCAATGGTGAACGCATGCACATACCTGTCCACTCCATAGCCGAGTTCCCCACTCGTAGATGCGGCGCTCTATGTTGCTCAAATACTCCGGAATCATAGCCTCTAATACGCCTCTAGAAGTGTTCTGTAGATATCACACACACACACACACACACACACACACACATACACACACACACACACACACACACACACACATATATATATATATATATATATATATATATATATATATATATATATATTGAAGCGGGATTAGCCTTCCGCTAGGAGAAGAGGGGGCGCAACATCCTAGGGGGGAAAGAAGAGGACGTTGAAGTAGAGACGCAGGCATTAAAAAGATGGACGCACGTTCCAATGCAGTGTATTCTATTGTGTCCTTGTAAATAGGAACGCTACATATATATATATATATATATATATATATATATATATATATATATATATATATATATATATTATCAGAAAGACACAGTGACAAACATAGGATTTATTCTGACGTTTCGGCTGGAGGCCACCCTTTTCCAAAAAAGGCTGGCCGCCAGCCGAAACGTCAGAATAAATCCTATGTTTGTCACTGTCTTTCTGATAGTATATTTATCCCGATAGCCAGGAAGAACTCTTTTTGAGATATATATATATATATATATATATATATATATATATATATATATATATATATATATATATATATATATGTGTGTGTGTGTGTTTGACAGCGGCAAGGGGAAAAGCCATGGGATGAGTATTCCGGACACTTAACAAGGTGGCTTTTGGGTAGATAGCGAGCATAAATCGGTAAATCGGATGTTCACGTAGCTGTGAGATGGAACGCTCACGCAGGCCATGCAGAAGTGCGGATTAGAAGGAAAGCGCAGGGAAAGACGGAGCTGGTGGTATGCAACCCGATCTCAAGCTCTAATGTCCACAGACACGGAGGGTTCAGCCGATGAGGAAGGATTAGCCGATGGGTGACAGTAAAGCTCCAATAATCCCCAAACGCGTCCCGCGTAATTTGACGCCGCACTGAGATCTATAGCGATGAAATGAGAGAGGGGATAGCGCTAACAGGGAGTTGCGCCGACAACGGTGAGCAGGGCTTCTTTCCTTTCGCGCCAGCCGTGTTTTTGCATCTGTACACAAGGAAGCACGATCATGTATGGTTTGGTGAGACGAGCGACGCTGAATGAGATTTTTTTTTTATATTACCTGACCCACAAGTGAACTTAAGCCCCTATACGCGAGCAAGATATTCCGTTGGCAATACGAGAGCAATCATGGCTGAGGAAGTGTGAGGAGAAAAAATTAAAGTAATCTTTTGGTATTGGGAGTGGCTTAAATAGCAAATATAGATACAGTGGCAAAGCAAAAGTCAATGGAACTCGTTCATTTCCACGCGCACGTGGCAAACCACAGGCGATGGCACCCTCCTTCGAAGAGAGCTGGTGTTGCATACTGAGTAACAAATTTGCATCAATAAAGTTGTGTCTGAGCAACTTCAAACGCGCAACATTCATCGGCGGAGGCGTTTCAAAAACGTGACGCCCCTATTCAAACCGAAGAAAACAATGGGGATATCTTAAAGGCTACTTGAGTAAGGTGTCCAGCCACGGTGGTCTAGTATTTATGGCACTCGGCTGCTGATCCGAAGGTTCTGGGATCGAATCCCGGCCGCGGCGGCTGCATTTCGCTGGAGGCGAAATGTTGAGGCTCGTGCACTGTGCGATGCCAGTGCACGTTAAAGAACCCCAGCTTGTCGAAATTTCTGGAGACCTCTCTCATAATCAGAGCTCGTTTTGGGACGTTAAGCCCTACTAATCAATCAATCAATCAATCAATCAACTTGAGTAAGGTGCTTTTTCCCGCAATTATGGACAACTAGAATAAAGTTTTAGGAAAGGAAACCTTGCGAAAGAACGAAAGGGCTTGCTTGTGTTCTACAAGCGCGGTTGGTTAACGTTGAAATTGCGCATGTTAAGGTTTTTTTTTTTTTGTTTCCAGTAACACGCTATTTGAAGTATTTTCCTTGTATACACAGTGTTGACTTGAACTGCGTAAGCTAGAAGCTGCTCTAATGTCTTTTACGGCAGGACAAGACAAAATGAAATGGACCTCAACTTACGTACTGCCACTTCAAAAGAGTAGACGGAAATTGAGAAAAAGAAAAGAGACGGAAAGCAATGCATGATGACGACAGAAAGAGGACGTTGTGTGTGCATAGTAATTAGGTAACACTGATATCTTGCCTTGTGTAAGGTGCTGCAAGCATAGTGTGTAACTTCCCTTCCAGCTGTACATATTCCTGCGAAACATGCCTTGATGTACGTAAAGCTTCCTATACGTTGAGCTGATGAGTCTATTTTGTTGTTTTGCTTTTTGCGGCAATGAGTATGCACACATTTCTGGGAAAGATAAATCCTCGGGCTTTATAATGCGCACGCAGTTACTACCCAGGTGAGTTACCCGTTTACGACCACACACACTTCTGGTAATTTGTGGAATCCTGCAAAGTCCAATTGAGGCGAAAACGCTTGCGCAAGTTTTCTCGTATGCATCGCCCTTGAATGACCTCCTGCAGAGTGAGAAAAAGATACATGCGAAAGTCTGCTGCTCCTTGGGAGGAGCTACGAAACCTGGGTTCGGACGGGATCACATAACAGCGCCTACTTCTGTAGTCGGGTAGTCGTCCTCTGTTTATTTGTTGGGGCCGAACGCTTCCGGATGTTTTCAGTCAGCGTCAGCTTCCGGAGACCTGGCAGGCTGAAAGTCTGACATGTGCTCCATTCGAGCGCGCTGCCGGTGGTAAAGATAGAGCATTTCCTGGTGTGGGGATCGCCGGGTGGTACATTAACTAACAAGACCGATAAGCGACAGCGGGATTGACCAATTCGGTTGAAACGCAGATAACGCAAACGTACATGCAGACGCACGCAGCGGCATAATAACGTTCCTAGAACTACTTCTGCTGCTATCGATGATGATGACGATGGTGGTGGTGGTGGTGGCGGCGATGATGATGACGATGAGAAAGTGTTAGGCGCACCTTGTGATGCAGTTGGCCAAATGCTGGCATTGCTCTTTATTTCTGGCTGTCGTTCCGGCAAGAAAAAAGGTCAGAGGGAATCCAAATCGAATCCGGCGATCCGTTGGCCGCACACGCGTTTGCAGAATCGCGCAGTGGCACGTCCATTGCCCCCTACTACGGCAAAACACTTCGCTGGCCGCTGTTTGCGGTTGTCATGCCTGGAAAATCGCGTACTTGTAGTCGTGCCTCCAGATAAGCCAGCGTGAGCCGGAAGCAAGCACATTGTAGTGTTTTCCTATACGATCCCTTTTATGAAACCCACAAGGCAATAACTGTTCTCGCATCCCTGCTTGCAGGGTACATCTTATTCACAGTAACCACAAAATGAAGAAGTGCTCTTACTGGCAGTTGAGTGTTGAACGTACCTGCTTTTCAGTTCGTACTTCGATCTGTCGTGGTCGCTTAGAGGCTAGGTGTTGGCTTGCAAAGCTCGAGGTGAAGTGTTTGGGAGGGGGTGGAGGTGGTCGAATCCCCAACAGGCGGCCACATTTCTTTGGAGGCGGAAGGCACAGAAACGCCCGATTTCGGCGCATGTCAAAGAAATCCAGATGTGGTCAAGTTTACTCAGGAGCGTTCCATTATGAGCTCGCCTCGTACTTATAGCCTATTTTCACGCGTGAGACCCAATCAGTTATTATTATTTAGAGGATATTTGCGAAACAATTAACACGCTGGGAAAAATAATCCTGATTGAGCTGAAGCATTTTTAAGATCACTAGCTGAGCGTTTCACTTGTTCTTTTCCTCTTAGTTGCGAGTGCATGTCCATGTGCATAATAAATCTATGTAGCAACTTATACGGGTCGTGGAAATATCGACTTCACTTAAGATTGCCAAAACGGGCCTTATATTTCTAGAAGCCCTCCAATACCCCGCGCCTCATAATCACTTCGTGGTTGGGGCGTGTAAAGCCCTATGAGTTATTATTAGCAGCCGCAAGTGAAAGCTACGCTTGTTCGCAGTAGCACCGTTTAGGATTGACTGTATTACTTCCATATATATATATATATATATATATATATATATATATGTGTGTGTGTGTGTGTGTGTGTGTGTGTGTGTGTGTGTGTGTGTGTGTGTGTGTGTGTGTGTGTGTGTGTGTGTGTGTGTGTGTGAGAGGAACACATGAAAGAGCCACGACAAGGACGACACAGCCGCGACGTCCTGAAAAAGCTGGACGAATTTTCTGTCACTACTGTCGTCATACCGAACTCGACATCCAAAACAGAAAGCCACCGATTATATATTATGCTATCTAATACGCAGTACCTCCCTGATTCACGGCTGCGTCGCCGAAAATACCGAAGCGATAAATTTACGCCGCGCGCTGTCCATTAGGAAGCGTGCAGTGTTCGTGGAATCGCAGAAATTCCTCTTCGTTTGTATTAAGAGCAACTGGTGTACGTTCTAAGCTAACTGTAGAGAGATTGTATGCGGGCAACAGTCTTCTGATAAAGCTGGCGGAAGTAACTACCTTCTTCTTTCTCCCCCCAGTTAACCTGGTTTTCTTTATTTAGCTGCGCTGGCGTGTTAAATTACTTGTGAGTTCGCTAAGTTGTGCCGTTACATGGGGGATAGATTTGGCAACACTGATGTTGTTTTCTCTCTCTAGTATGGGCGTAGCCGACGTTCCGTTATACGGTACTGGATGTCTCATCACACAAGCTGAGATGTTTACGCACACGTCAATATTTATCTATCGAGCAATGATTCAACGCCTGAGACTGCATCACACTTTATTGTATTTATTTATTTTATTTATTTGTTTATTTTATTATGTACATACTGCCAATCCCATTAGGGATTATTGCAGGAACGACACAACTTATAAGTATACAAAGGTAAAAATAAGAAAGGCATATATTGAAGTGGTAGTTAGTGGCATGTGGGTAGCGCTGGAAATACTAAGGGTAAGGTACATCAATAAGGAACGGCGCAAAAAATATTTGTAGCCAGTTAGCGACGGCGCACGTTTCAAAATAGCAGCGTGTGGTGTGAGGGTTTTGCAAAGGTTTAGCTGCTTTCGAGCAAATGCTGGGGACTAGAGAGTGACAGGTAGCCGTCGTCATATATGTAGCCCGTCCTCTAACAATCGTTACCACGTAAGAGCACTAAGCATCTAGGACGTTCACTGACTTGCAGCATCGTAGGGGCTCAGCGCTTGAAATCTTCCGGGCCACCCAATCACGACGCATGACGAAAAGCAAGTAATAAATTGCATGTCGTGTCCCGCACCAGCACTGCAATCTCATCGGTGTTTCTGTGATTCTGAGAAGCCGCAGACCATTCGAAAGGAAAGCGTCTTTTGTAAATTGCGCAAACGCATTGTAAGCACATTAAATAGACAGGGCAGTTGGAATCGCGTCGCAATAGTCCCACTGAACATTTCATGCTAAGAGAAAGGCGCATAAATGGTTAAGGAGCTCTTCACATCTGGGGGATTTGCTCACCAGATGTACTACATTTCTGATTGAGAACACAGCGTACACGCACCAAGCACGTCACACGTGTACTCTCGAGCATTCTTGCGTTTACGTACGTGACACCCTTATTCACTCGGAAAGCCGTACACCGGCAGTTCCCAAACAAAACATAGCTCTAACATAATACTGTAATGAATCACGGGACATGCAGAGGACTAATAAGAGGAATGCACTTTGAATAAGTGAAAGATTTACGCAACGCTCTTTCAATATTGCTTCGTGGTTGTGCAACGTGCGCACGCATTCACGCAAATGTTTCTTTTCTCTTCTCTTTCGTTTTTTCAGGCCCCGATCTTTTTACCTGCTCTATTTCGGGGTTGTCTCGTTTTTTTGTAGGCTAGCGCAGGGTGAGCACCTTAGCGCTTTGGTGATGCCTGCTGGCTTGCAGGGCAGCGTGAACGGCACACACTGCGATAATAGAAGTTTCTAACACCATTCAGAATGAACTCTCAGAGTGTGGGTGCTCTGAAATGAGGGTTTGCTATCACCTATTAGCTGTCTCATAATATCTTCATCACGACACCTCTGCCATTCCTACCATCGCATCACTACCACCCCCAATGTCATCATGAAAATCGCGGTTACGCTCTTAACAAGAACTGTTCGGTAAAATGTATACTGCAAGGCCTATCTAAAATGAAATCAAGAATAAGCCGAAGCATTATCCAACTGTGTGACTTCTTTTATACGTTGTACCTTGTTTTTTTTCCTTCCTCAGGGCTGTATTTTATAACTGGTCGACTGATCGACTTTGAATTCGCCCCTGTTGAATATTTTCTACCAAAATGGTTGTTTTTATATCTGTTTCTTACTATAGAAGATAACAGAATTCCGATTCGTTGCCTGAGGAAAAAATTTCACACACAATAAGACTAGGGTAAGATAAGACATGTTACCAGCTTGCAGTGGCCAACTTATTTTCGCACTTCAGTGCTAGCCCAAACGTCGCGGGTTCGAACTCGAGCCACGGCGTCTGCATTTTGATGGAAGCGAAATGCTAGAGGCGCATGTGCTGTGCGATGTGAGTGCTCGTTCAAGTACCCCAGGTCCTCGAAATTTCTAGGGCCCTCCACTGCGGCGTCTCTCATAATCATAGCGTGGTTTTGGGACGTGAAACCCGCAAATTATTAACGTAAGAAGTTCAAGTTAGAAGGTACCTTCGGTTGAGGTTCAAAAAGTTTTACCTTCATGATTATCTCACATTAGTGCACTCTAGCAGCAGCAGCTTATGTCCGTAAAAAAAGATGTCTAGTGCCGGCATTATTGTTCTGACAGCAGCGCAATGAGAGCAAGCGCAAGCTAAAGTACAAAAGCGCATATAATCGCGACCCTCGTCGGCCATATGCACAATAATTCGTTAGCGTATTTCGATTAGTAAACACTATCCAACTAGCCAAGAATGGGTGATATCTCCACACATCTGGAGTATTCATAACTATGTAGGAAAGAACCCACGTGATAAGCCACATTTTAAATTTTAGGCTCCGGAGAAGTACAAAAACATACTCTACTGAATCACTCCTATGAGTCAAAATTAGCAATAAGAAATAACCGAGTTGCTGTTTTCTCTTGCCGACATTCTGGTCTCTACAACCGCTACAAAAGTTCTTGTTTGTGCTTCTTTATGGAATCTTTAACGCACTGTTTTGCTACGCTCTGGTTTCCGTGTTTCTTTCGTCTTTTGTCCACCCGCGGTGCCGACCGTCCGTGATATCACACACACAACTCACACACCATATATATATATATATATATATATATATATATATATATATATATATATATATATATATATATATATATAATGCTAGCTCAGTGTACAGGACGTGTCCGGGGACCGGCGTCCTTCAGGGAACACACAAGAGGCACTGCTTTATTGTGTGTTCCTTGATGAAGGCAGGTCCCCGGCTGCAGCGTGAGACAAATAAAAATTATAAAGATCCAGAAGCTAAGGACACTTTTATGGCGAAGATGGTATGAGTCCGAACACACACACACACACACACACACACACACACACACACACACACACACACACACACACACACACACACACACACACATATATATATATATATATATATATATATATTGTAGTGGAGCACACCGGCAGCAGCTCTGACTCATCGCGAAGAAGACGACGTTGACGTTGGTGTTGTTCTGAGCTCAGCTGGTTCTAATATAGTGAGCGTGCCCTGTTGACATCTTGTCTTTAATTACACCTCGTTACATTTGGTGGTCAGGTGCTGGGTAGACCCCTTGAGCGTCCTGGAGCTCCGCAGCCGTACCGTACCTTCGGGCTCCGCAATGAATGAGGACGCCGGACCCTCGCAAGCTGCCCCTGCGCCAGCCGCAGCCGCCCCCATCCCCACATCTGTGATGTGCTCTGGCGTGCTCCGTCAGCGTGACCCTCCTGTATTCAGCGGTACTGGCGATCGCGACGTCGAGGACTGGCTCGTCGAGTATGAGCGCTGCAGTGCTCACAATAAGTGGGATAACCACGCCAAGCTCGGTCACGTCATCTTCTATTTGACCGATGTGGCCAACCTGTGGTTCCACAACCACGAAGCTGATTTCACCACTTGGTCGGCATTTAAGGAGACCCTCACTTCTTTCTTCGGCCGGCCAGCTGTGCGCAAGCTCCGCGCTGAACACAGCCTGCGTGGGCGATCTCAACAAATCGGTGAGACGTTCACGAGTTACATTGAGGATGTAATCGCTCTATGTAGGCGGGCAAATGCGGACATGTCTGAAAGTGATAAGATTAAGCACATAATGAAAGGTATAGACGATGACGCCTTTCATATGCTCGTGGCTAAAAATCCGCAGAGTGTCGGTGAAGTAATTGAACTTTG
Source organism: Hyalomma asiaticum (assembly GCA_013339685.2). Lineage (NCBI taxonomy): Eukaryota > Metazoa > Arthropoda > Arachnida > Ixodida > Ixodidae > Hyalomma > Hyalomma asiaticum. Next base: position 46,815,920 of record CM023486.1, read on the forward strand.
CCAAAGTTTCGATGAGCTGCGTAAGCAGCGCATATCCACTCGTCACCCTAGTACGCAAACGGCAGATCTCTCAGCGTTGGAGCAGAGGCCTAGTGGCTCCGACTATACCGCCTTGCTGCCACAAATTCAACAATACATCCGTGAGGAAGTTGCTCGCCAGCTTTCTCTTGTGGCCTCTGTCGCTGAGCCTCCAACTTCGCTCGACCAGTCGCTTCGTCATGTTATCCAGAGGCAGGTCGCCGAGGCTCTCCCAACCTCCGCTTCGCCAACGCAAGTTGCTGCACCACTGACGTATGCTGAAGCTCCACTGACGTATTCTGAAGCACCACTGACGTACGCTGAAGCTGTTGTACGACCGCCTGCACAACCAACAGCTGCTCCAGCCAGCCAAGTCGCTGCTTACTACACGCGACCACGTAATGTACGCCCTGTTCGTGCACCCTTCTCGCCTCCCAGGGCACCTGTGAACCCCTGGCGTACTACGGATAACCGGCCGATTTGCTACTTTTGCGGCATCCCAGGACATGTGGCGCGCCTCTGTAACCGCCGTGCATCCTATTTTGGCGGCAGCGCTCCGACCTACGGCTACTTTAACCAACAGCCACCGGTGCAGACCTACGGCCACTTTAACCAGCAGCCAGCGCACCATGCACCGCCTGACGCACCCGACTCGTACTCACGTCGAGCCACCTATAACACTCGTCGATCTCCGTCTCCACGCCGGCGCTCCATTTCGCCGATGCTTCGGCGTTCCGACCGTGTCCAGGAGGAAAACTAGCAGCCGCAGTTCCCGAGGCAAGAGCTGCGTCGCCATCGAAGATTTCAAGCCCTCATTTTCCGCCCGCTAACGAGATTCTTGTGTTCGTAGATGGCGTGCCGACTAATGCTCTTGTAGATACTGGAGCTGCTGTTTGTGTGATCAGTGACGTACTGTGTCGTAAGCTGAAGAAAGTGACGACTCCGCTTCTTGACATTTCACTACGTACAGCGAGCTCGCAGCACCTCAAGCCTTCAGCCACGTGCACGGCCCGCATTTTGATCCAAGACGAACTCTATGTAGTCGAACTTGTCGTTCTTTCGCATGCGTCGCATGAAGTCATTCTGGGTTGGGATTTCCTTTCTTTGCATCGTGCAGTTATCGACTGCGCTCGTGCACAACTCGCCTTGTCCCCGTTCAGTGCCATGACCGTCGATACACCTCGCCCGTCTGCCAAAGTGATTGCTGCTGCTGACGTCGTCATCTCTCCTTTTTCTGTTGCCTCAGTGTCCATCTGCTGTGACTCTGCCCTCAGTTCGACTGCCTTGTTTTCGCCGTCCGACGAATGTGCCCGCCGCCGTAACGTTCTCGTCCCGTTTGCCGTTATCACGCTTGTTGATGGTTCCGGTGCTGTTTACGTGTGCAATCCGTTTCCTTGCCCTGCAGCTATATTACATGGTGAATGCGTTGGGTATCTCGACACGTTTGATGCTATCTTCCCGTTAGCACCTTTCGACGAGACCCCACTAACTATTGATGCTATCGCTTCTGTCGACGAACCCGCGTCACTTGACAACGACGTTTTCTTGCGCTGCGTTGATAAGGAGCTCACGCAAGCACAGCGGAATCAGCTCATTAATCTGCTTGATCGTTTTCGCACCTCATTCGACGTCGATCAACCTTCATTGGGGCGCACGTCGACGGTTGTACATCACATTGACACCGGTCACCATGCTCCACTGCGTCAGCGTCCCTACCGAGTATCCCCGGCTGAACGCAACGTCATTACTGAACACGTCGATGACATGCTTCAGCGGGGCGTGATTCAGCACTCACAAAGCCCTTGGGCTTCCCCGGTAGTACTGGTGCGGAAAAAGGATGGCTCAATAAGATTTTGCGTAGACTACCGCCGACTCAACAATATCACACGCAAGGATGTTTATCCCCTACCACGAATAGATGACGCTCTCGATTGCCTTCAAGGGGCCGAGTTCTTCTCTTCGCTGGATCTGCGCTCTGGATACTGGCAGGTACCGATGGCCGAGGCTGACCGTTCCAAAACAGCTTTTGTGACCCCAGATGGATTATATGAATTTAATGTAATGCCTTTCGGTCTTTGCAATGCGCCTGCGACTTTCGAAAGGATGATGGACACTGTTCTCAGAGGGCTCAAGTGGCACACCTGCCTTTGCTACCTGGACGACATAGTGGTCTTTTCTTCAGATTTTGAATGCCACCTCACTCGCCTAGAGCAAGTCCTTCACTGTCTCAAGGCTGCTGGCTTGCAAATGAACCTGAAAAAATGCCATTTTGGCGCGCGCCAGCTCACGATCTTAGGCCACGTCGTGTCCAAAGAAGGCATTTTGCCAGATCCTGCGAAACTGCGCGCGGTTGCAGAGTACCCCAAGCCCACTACCCTCAAAGAGCTACGTAGCTTCATCGGTCTCTGCTCATATTTTCGCCGCTTCATCCGCAACTTCGCCTCAATTATCGCCCCCTTGACTCGACTTCTTGCCGGCAGCACTTCGCTCTCTGCTTGGAACTCTGATTGCGATGAGTCCTTTATGACGCTCCGCCGGCTCCTTACATCCCCTCCAATACTGCGTCACTTCGATCCAGCGGCGCCTGTTGAGATCCACACGGATGCCAGCGGTGTTGGTCTTGGCGCCGTTCTCGCTCAACGCAAAGACGGCTGTGACGAATATGTTGTGGCCTACGCCAGTCGTACCCTAACAAAGGCGGAGTCAAACTATTCCGTAACGGAAAAGGAGTGCCTCGCAATTATTTGGGCAATTGGAAAATTCCGCACATACCTTTACGGACGCCAGTTTGACGTCGTTACCGACCATCACGCTTTATGTTGGCTCTCCTCTCTCAAAGACCCCATTGGCCGCCTCGCTCGCTGGGCTTTACGTCTTCAAGAATATGACATACGTGTCATTTATCGCTCTGGACGTAAGCACTCAGACGCTGATGCCCTCTCACGCTCTCCCCTACCTCCTGACCCTGCTCGCTCACCTGTCACCACCTGCGATACGTCATCTCTGAGCATCAGTGATATGCCGGCCGAGCAGCTGAAGGACCCCTGGATCGCGTCCCTGTTCCAAGTTCTCTCCCGACGTTCCTCTGAGCCTCTACCACGCTCTCTTCGTCGTCAAGCGCAACACTTCATCGTACGCGAAGGCATATTGTACCGACGCAGCTACCTAACCGACGGCCGCCGGTGGCTGCTTGTAATTCCTCGTCACCTGCGCTCGCATATTTGCGCCGCATTCCACGATGACCCTCAATGCGGCCACGCTGGCGTTTTCAAGACGTATACCCGCATTCGCCTACGCTACTATTGGCGCGGCATGTACCGATACGTTCGCCAATACGTTCGGTCATGTTCTGCGTGCCAACGCCGCAAGACACCTCATAGCACCGCTGCTCCGCTACAGCCTTTGCCCTGCCCAACACGACCATTTGACCGTGTTGGAATTGATCTTTACGGTCCCCTGCCCAACACACCTGATGGCAACCGGTGGATTATTGTCGCCGTTGACCATCTCACCCGGTATGTGGAAACATCTGCGCTGCCAGCCGCCACCGCTAAGGATATCGCCAACTTCATCCTTCGTCGTCTCATTCTCCGACACGGTGCACCACGCGAATTACTCAGCGACCGCGGCCGCGTCTTTCTCTCCAACGTAGTCGAGGCACTGCTCCACGAATGTCGCACTATTCACCGCACCACCTCCGCGTACCACCCCCAAACAAACGGGATGACGGAACGTTTTAATCGCACCTTGGGTGACATGCTTGCCATGTATGTTAACGACGACCACTCCAATTGGGACCAAGTGCTGCCTTTCATCACCTTTGCCTATAACTCTGCGCCACAAACTACCACCGGCTTCTCTCCATTCTTTCTTTTGTACGGACGCGAACCATCCTGCTCCATGGACACTATTCTCCCTTACAAGCCGGACATGTCCGAAGCAACGCCTGTATCCGAAGCGGCGGCTCATGCCGAAGAGTGCCGCCAACTCGCTCGGTCGTTTACCGCACAAGACCAGTGGCGCCAAAAATCGCACCATGATGCCTCCGCATCTGCTCCCGAGTATACCCCTGGAATGCTGGTGTGGCTGTGGGTGCCCTCCACAACTCCCGGTCTTTCGACGAAGCTGCTGTCACGCTACCATGGCCCCTACCGCATCGTGCAACAAACTTCACCCGTGAATTATGTGATCGAGCCACTCAACCCTTCCTCCGATCACCGTTGCAGAGGGCGCGAAATAGTTCATGCCGACCGGCTCAAACCGTGCTACGACCCTCCTGTCGTGACATCTCCCTAAGTCGCCAGGTTGGCTCCTTTCTGCGCGGGGAGTGATTGTAGTGGAGCACACCGGCAGCAGCTCTGACTCATCGCGAAGAAGACGACGTTGACGTTGGTGTTGTTCTGAGCTCAGCTGGTTCTAATATAGTGAGCGTGCCCTGTTGACATCTTGTCTTTAATTACACCTCGTTACAATATATATATATATATATATATATATATATATATATATATATATATATATATATATATATATATGCTGCTCCCTTGTCAAAATCTTCCTGATTACATTAATTTCATCTTCTGCTCACGCGTAGGTGCGGTATGCTGCCCGTCACACTTCCTACCACTAGCATATGTTCCTTTCCAAGCCAGTCGCTGATGGTAGAAAGGAGAAAAAGAAAGAAAGGGAAATAGAGAGAACATTTAAAATCCTACGTTTAAAGCATGCCCCTTGCCGTGAAAGTAAAGTAATGTTGACCCTTTCTAGAGAAATAGCAGTCGTTCAGATAGTTTTCAACGTGAAAGTATGATGTCATAAAGGGACTATACGAGAGCTCTCAAAGGCAGAAATATTTTCATTCCTGCAGTCTCCGGTGTTATAGATGAACACACACCGTAAATGACGCCCACCTCGCTCCCGCATTAAAATACCTTACATTGCGGCAGTGAAATTCAGTATTTGCGCAATAACGCGGCGCGACCAGGCTCCACCAAGGCACAGCGCATGGTCATTGTGTAAGTGCAATAGCTCCTACGCGGTCATTTGCGACACTGCCTGTGAAATTTTGCAACTGCTCTCGAATTTCACAGATAGGGCGAGACATTTAGTCGATGTGTTCGTATTGTAATGACGCGCTCCGTTTAACTGGATATGACATATATGTTTCTTTAAATTTTCTTTCTCGAATCGTGCTCACAGAGAGCGTCTAAATGGATGTTGTGAAATGCGATAGCGATTAGCCATTCGGTCGAAATACGCTGTCCTCCTGAACGGCCGGAAATGTCCTTTGAAGCGTTCACTTCACGTTACGTTCACATTGCTGATAAGGGACTTGTTGATTTTTATTCATTCTTAATTCAGATCGAAAGTTTGTATATTTCTTCGCACGAGTATGCATCGTTACGCGCGGCCACCCCCTACGCCTATCCCTTCGTTCCACTCGTCTGCGATGTCCCATTACAGACTTAACTTTTGTAAGCAGTGAAGCTCCTTAAGCTAACCGTAAAAACTCTGTCGTGTCCTTTTTAACAGCGAAGCTGCTTAGGCTAGCGGTAATTTGTCGGACATCATGGAATAGGAAGGGACATTGAGTTATGTAATTTTGGCCGACACTTGCCTCGTCATGTTGCGTTACATGATTTTGGCAGGAACAGGTCGTGTGATATTGTCACGTAACGCAATGTCACGCGGCGTGTTTTCGCAAAAATCGCGTATGCAGTGTGATATGACGTGTTTCCGCCAGCACCGCGTATGCGATGTCACGCGGCATGTTTCCGCCAAAATCACGTAACGAAATGTCAAGTGACGTGTTCTTTTGAGAGTCACGTAACGCAGTGTCACGTCACACGTTCCCGCAAAAATAATGTAACGCAATGTCACTTGACATGTTCCCGCAAAAATCCCATAACGCAATGTAGCGCGACGTGTTCGCCCCCAAAATATCTCATGACTATAAAGTTACCTATTTTAGTGAACTATCGGCCGGCTTCGCGGTGTTCAGGCCTTGCGCGACAAAGCGCAAGCTGCCTTTTTTTTTAAATTTTAGTCTACGGTATAAGTTATTGCTTCCACAGCATGGGCTATTTTACGCACGCGTTTCAGTACCGACTTATTGGCTTGTTGACGCTGGATTTTTGCGTCCGTAGCATCTAAATTGATGACGCTACCATAGACTAATACGCATGAAAAGAACTCTGTCTATTCAATCGACGTGTTAGGACCTTGCTAGTTCGAGGTCACGGCACACAAAACTTGGAACTCATTCGTGTAACAGCCCAACATCTCACCGTCCACGAGCCCACCCAGAGCAACACACATAAATCGTCGTTGAATACAGCGGAAAGTAGACATCTGGAATATCGGACGAATTTGTCATTAACCTGAATTGCAAAATACTCACAAGAAGAAGAGCTACCTAATTTAGTGATCATTTCCGACAGCCCCTGCCCGTCTAGTACCAGTTCTGGTGACATTAAGTTCTTCGTACACGTGTCTTGCGCTTGATGCAAAAGCTGGCTGCGTTCGCACACGTAAGTGGAATTTATTGGTTGCTCCCACATCTTTTAGGGTACGACAACATATACGAACAATAGTATTTTGTAAAAATGCGGGTAAGAACGTAGCATTACCGCACTCATTGTGCGAAATATCAAGTATTTGCTGCCGTCGATATTCTGATGGCTCGACGCATACACACCTCTAATGACTTGCATTAGCAAATAATGCCGTAGAAGGGATGGTCGTGTCAGTGCTCCCATTATTCATGTGGCAGCAAAATGTACACTCGGACATCTGCAAGCCGAGGCGCATATCCAGCTTCTTCTCACTATTACTACTACTACTACTACTACTACTACCACCACCACCACCACCACCACCACTACTACTACTACTACTACTATTACTACTACTACTACTACTACTACTACCACCGAGGTTCCATTTGAATACTGTACATATGGTATTGTTTACCCATTTATAATACTTTCGCCTGCGCCGGCCAATGACGTTAGGGTTGCTCCTGGACACGTTAAATTATTATTATTATTATTATTATTATTATTATTATTATTATTATTATTATTATTATTATTATTATTATTATTATTATTATTATTATTATTATTATTATTATTATTCCTCTAGGTCACAAGCCCACCTGCATGCTTACCCGCACAAGAGGGCTCGCGCAGTCCTAACACAATTACCTGCGAGGACCAGGGTACACACCACCGCGGCGTAACGATAACGGCTCAAACGCTCCGACGCAGCTTTCTCCATGAAAACACCCTTGCGGCCGCCCCGGTCAGCGCTTGCGGGAACATTTGCTTCCCGCCTGGTAATAATAATGCCGGCGCACGTGGCGGCGTTTCCGGCGGTTCGCCATATACGGGAACAGCTTTGTACAACCTCTGCGGTTGGTCGTTTATAACTTAGTTCTCCAAAACAGAAATCGCCGTGGAACGAATAAATGCGGTGAAACTTTTTACGCAACCATCCAGAGTAATCTAAACGATGTGCGCCACTCGTTACGCATTTGTTTGAGCGATTACTAGTGTTTGTACGCGTATGTTTAGGCGCCCAGGAATGAGCTTGTCTCGGAAAGATTCCGTGCCTGCGAAGCATTTGTGAGAGACAGCGGCTACGTTAGGAGATGCTTCAACCGCGCCTTCCGGTTTCGGATGCGCGGTGAGTAATAGCAGGCATGGTTTTAGATATTCGCTCTTTTCTTTTTCTTTTTTCGTGCAGAAGTTTGAACTACAAGTTTGTTGCACAGGAAATAGAATGGTCGTTTTACTCTAACGTGCAACCTTGCTCATGCTATTTCTGAAGTGGCATGGCATAAAATTGAATGAACAGCTTTCCAGTACCGAAAAAAGGAAAAAGAGAACGAAACGTTGGCTCGATGCGCAGAAGATTACATTAATACTATTTTCCGAGATTTCACGTGGTAAAACTACAATATAATAGGGAGCCACGCCGTGAAGCGCAATCTGAATTGCTTTGACGAGCTGGAGCTCCTTAACCTGTAAATCAACAGAAGTACAGAGGTGTATTTTCGTGTCGCCTCTATCGAAGTGCTACCGAAATGTTGCCATGGCCCAGAGCTTGAGCGACACGTTGCCCGTTGAACTACCTCAGCTGGTCGTCCAGCTACTGTAAAACATGCACCATGGTTGCTTTACAAACATATATCTCCAGTGAACACCGACAAGCACCGGTAGTTTACGTTCAGTCTGATGACGCCTATAATACAGCAATGCCCAGATATGTTCACCAGGAGGCTGTAAAGACGTGCACTGATCTAGTCATCGGTTTTATTTGCAACGTTTGCTGTGAAGAAAATGGGAACAAGCTCAATCTCCACCATTCTAGATTTCCAAACCATACTTGCATCAATGTTCAAGGGCCAGTCCTTGCCCAGTATTTTCGAAAAAGGAAATTATTCCACTCAGTGGGAGACGTCTCCGCGATGGAAGCACGTACGAGAGGATGTAAGCTCACGTGTGTCAACTTACCTCCTTGGAGTCTGTACTCCCGGAGGCGTAGGAGTACAGGCTTCCGGGCTTTTAAGAGAGCTGGCATAGAGAGAACGTGGCGTAATGGAGTCTCGGACAAAGTCGACGAGTGCTGTACAAGGAGAGGGATGTCGGGCAACAGATTCTGGCCTTCCTCTTAATACTTAATACTTGATACTGCAGCAATGGAATATGAAGACTTGTCCATGTTAGGCTGTTTTATCCAAACTTTAATTATGTTAATTCACTACACTGTATGTTCAGTCATTCTGCATGCCGAGTCACGCAACGTTTAGTGATGTAATGACGCACTCGAAGAGAGTAAGTAGCTTGTACTTGTAGCAGTAGAGGTGCGTATAACGCAGTGGCACTGCTGCAGTAGCTGAGGTGGTTGCTGAGGTGTACGCTGATTGATTTGTGGGGTTTAACGTCCCAAAACCAGCTCTGATTATCAAAGACGCCGTAGTGCAGGTCTCCGGAAATTTCGACCACCTGGGGTTCTTTAACGTACACTGACACCGCACAGCACACGGGCCTCAACATTTCGCCTCCATCGAAATGCAGCCGCCGCGGCAGGGATTCGATCCCGCGACCTTCGGATCTGCAGCCGAGTGTCATAACCACCAGACCATCGTGGCGGGGGCTGAGGTGTATGCCATGGTGACTATTGTCACAGCGTGTCACACCATAATTGGTGCTTATTCATTGTGGTTGATTGAATTTAATCAGGGTGGAACCTAATGATGGAATGAGCGTGTGTATTGGTGAGCAAAAGGGTCTATTTAGTTTGACGCAGCTTTAAAGGGAGCCCAGTTAAGACTATGTAGGCAAGGAAATACCAAAAATGTGGGAGGTGGTCTCGAGAAGGAGGGTCGGGAACAGTGTCCCAAATCGAAGTCGGGGCAGCACTCCCTTACAACTGGCGATCGAACCCGGTGGCCCCAGTGGGGTACAGGTCTGCCCTGAACACGTGATGCAGGACTGCCCTGACTGCCCTGAACACGGGGCCAAGCACAGGAGCTCATCCGGGGTTTTTGCCCGTTGTACCTGGTGGCCAAATATGGTTGTTCGCTTTTGGTGTCGTGCGGGACTGAGACATTGAAGTGGCTCCTGTGTTTAGTCTGGTTCCCATTCCCTACAACCTGGACACCGGCTTCTGTCATGTCGATGACTCCGGGCGTCAGTTTGGACGCCGCTCATTCGGAGGCCGAGCAGGAGAGGGCGTTCTTTCCCGACAATACCTCAATGTAGCAGTGGCGTATGGGGTCCTATTCTGACCACACGAGAATCGGGCGGCAAGCTTGCCCAAATCCGCCAGACTGTGCTTTTAGTAGTCTGAGGCGATGACCGCGTGGCTGCAGCGCTGTCTCGGTGGCTGTAATTTGTCCCAACAAAAGAGATAGAAAACGGTGGTACACGCCAACATGAGAAGACCAAACTCTTTACACACTGATTAAGACATTGTTAAAGAGACACTGAGAGGAAAAGCTAAAGTGGTTTAAACTGATAAATTATTCACGTGCTCAATTGTCACTGACCTCGTCCTTTGATGATAAATAATAGAAAAGAAAATCAATGTGAAAGCTTTATCTTTGAAATGCGCGTCGAAACAGTGAAGAGATGGTATCGCGAATCCCATTACTCTGTTTTGTTTTCTCGCCACATTGGCCCAGTTGTTTGAAAAGCTCCATATTAAATCTCTGGGTTACTTAGATCATAATCCCTATCTCCTTTGCCCATAAAAAATTATGCAGGCCTTTGTAGAAGTAATCCAAGACTATGACCTCATGTGTATTAGAGCGGGAACTGCCGAGCAGGCGTCGCCAGTTGTGTTTCCTCTTGCGCATTTTCTTGCTTACGAAGCGTCTTCTCCACGCGAGAGTCGGGCCTCGTTGGTATTGTGAAAAGGTCATTTACTAATACAATGGAACTTTTTTGTCGCTTTACTGCACCTTTATACACACCGTGAATTTGTTCTGAGGTTTTATCACCAGAATTATCGGTATGTATTTGCACGTCTTTTACACGTGTTGTTGCACAGACTTTTACTAATTCACCTCACTAAACTACAAACACGAGGCCACTGACAAGAAAGCTGCACATAGAGGTGCAGATGGTGTTGCTACGCTTGACAGTCTCCCCCCTCCTCCCTCCCCCTCCCCCGCCGAGTCACTGCAGTCTGTAGTAGTTTACGGAAAGGGAATTTCTCTAAACACCATAGTATATAATTTAACATAACAGGCATATACACGTGAGGCTCATGTGGTGCCACTTGTGGCTTATAAAGGAGGCAATGTCCTTTGTGTGTGTGTGTGTGTGTGTGTGTGTGTGTGTGTGTGTGTGTGTGTGTGTGTGTGTGTGTGTGTGTGTGTGTGTGTGTGTGTGTGTGTGTGTGTGTGTGTGTGTGTGTGTGTGTGTGTGTACGTTACGCTATGAACTAACGTGCGACAAGCGACGTTAAAAGTGAACACTCACGTTTAGAGCCAATACTCGTATAAATAACGCAAGAGGGAGATGTTCAGAAAGAGCACGTTCATAGTAGCCTGCGCTTAAGATTTCAAGCATCGGCAGAAGGTGGCGGTTTTGTCGTCCCGTGCTTTCTGCCTAATTGCAAAAAGCTGGGATATATTACCGAAAGTGTCATATGTACCCTTATAAGGCATCGTATTTTATTAGTTACAATAAAAGAGAAAGAGAAAAGGTGCACAGAGTGGCCTTCGATATTTTAATTAAGGCTCTAATATTTGTCATTCGCAAACCAGACAAAAAAATATCACCGCCACAAAGTGAAGATTGTCGCCAGACATAGTGACTTGAATGTGTTCGGTTCCTATCTTTCTAATCAAGTAAAAGAAAAAGCTTTACCGAGAAACCTCCAAAATTTATTTTTGACTTCCTCGCATAACCCTGCATTTCGATCTGCCCCTTCCTTTACAGCATTTTATGTCAGAAATGAAAGAAGACATTAACAAGACGTTGTCTGCTAATAACATTTTTCGGGCGCCGCAATCCACGACACGATCCGATACGTCAGTTTTCTTGGTTCCCCGCAGCCAGTCGATATGATAAGCTGTCAATTAGTGCTTCGAGCAAATGCATTTTTTAAAGCTTCGGAGCAATTGTTCGACACGAGTTCTGCCAGAACTTCAAGAAAGCCCATCGATTGAAGGATAGGCTGGAATGATTGTCGATGTTCCACGTTTATGCATATACATATATATGAAATCGGAAAAAAAAAACAATGATGGTTTCAAGAGCCAGTGAACGCTGAACCACTGAGCTTGGAAAGAAAATTTGCCATCTTTCTGCTAAGGTAAAAACAAGCAAATGCTCATTTGGCTGGTGCATTCAGTTTCATTTGATTTGGCTTATTAAGGTCGTCGTGTTTTGCGAGGTATGAAGCCCGTTGTTATGTATAACAGGTTAAATTAACTTCATCAAGAGAACTTAGGCGTGTCTTTCGTTATTTATTACCTGTTTATAGCACCTTAAAAGGCATGGTGAAGGTGCGCTATTGAGGGCCGTTTTCACGCAGAAACAAAAACTTCCATCACGCCCCCAACTGTGCAGTCCTTGTCGTCGTCCTCGGCGTCATCGTCGTCACCACCACCACCTCCACCACATCCTATGTCGACTTCACCGGAAACGCCTCTCTAAATGATGTACAATTGACCGTCGTCTACGCGAGCTTCTTCCCCATTGTGTCAGCAAACCTCCGAACATGGCCACACTTTTCCCGCGACTTGGCTGCGTCTTCCATCCGTCGGTACTCGTTACGCCACTCTCACTTTCCTTTGCTTATCTGTTTTTCCGCGTCACGTGACGCACCCACGTCCACCCTTGTTACCTTAACGGCAATGTCTCATATTATCTTCCAATACTGGGCCTATCGTTCATTGTTCCACGGTCAACCGCGTGGGCTTTACCTTCTTAAGGAAATTCACCGAAGCGGGCCGTTTACAGCAGACATTCCCAAATTAGGACCGACCACTAACAGCTGTGCCTATTGCGGAAAGCGCACATCCATTGCCTTCTAGCAGTGCCAACATATGGCCCTCAGAAACTTTCAGGACAATGAAGAAACTTCAGTAGAAGTCTATTCTGTACCCTAAGTATAACCGGTCCTCGGAGCTGCGATCGTGGACTTGTGTGCGCGCATGCAGACACACCAAAACGCATACTCAAACACAATCTCATAACACACACGCACTCGCACGCTCACATGCCCATTCTTAACACACACAACCATCCAAACACTTACCAAATTGCGTACCCTGTTATACAAACACGCATTGAACAAGCTCTCTCGGTACGCTCACATGCCCACTCTTAACACACACAACCATCCAAACACTTACCAAATTGCGTACTCTGTTATACAAACACACATTGAACAAGCTCTCTCGGTATGTAGCACAACGGCTTCATTATGAAGGGTTCCAGCGTAGAGACTGAAACAGAGAACACGGCATGTGCTTGTTAAGGGAGCAAACGAAATGCGCTGCCTGCACCGGCAGAGTATGAGAGACGATGAATTCAAAAAAGAAGAAATTGTGTTAACAAATATCTTTCAACACACACACACACAAATAAAATAAATAAATGCTCCGCCTGCGAAACTCAGACCGAGGGGAAAAAGTGTGATTGAGCTTGTAGGAGAATATGTAATGGCGCCCTGAAACGGTAATTACCCATGTTGCTTGAATTGCACGTTTGCTTGATATGCAACTTAATGTTGACTCTTTTAGTAGAGGCGAAATGTTGAGGACCGTGTACTGTGCGATGTCAGCGCAAGTTCATGAACCCCAGCTGGCTGAAGTTTCCAGAGCCATCCACTACCGCGTCTCTTATAATGATGCCGTGGCTTTGGGACATAAAGCTCCAGAAATCAATCAATCAATGTTGACTGTAGCACCAATCACAGTGGCGAAGTCAAGGAGTATCATACATCAATGTCTTACTTGACATCGACTTGCGCACGGACTGCAGCGTTCTACATCAACAGTTTTTGCGAACGCATGTGATGTTGTGCTGGTTATGCTGCTGGTTCTGATTGGTCGGGAACAGTCGGGTATAGAACTGTCGCACATGCTTCCAATGTACTGATTGGTTATCAATTTTAAAATGAAAACACGTTTTATGCTTCCTAAAAGCTGCTAAAATCCATGAATTTGAGCGTTGCAATGCAATTTCTTGTGCAGTTGACACAAGGAGCACTGTTGCTGTACACCAAGACGTAAGACTCGTTTTTATTGGAAGCAACGCAACGCGTCTCTCGGTTAGACAAATGCGAAAGGCGATGCCACTACATGCCATCGCCTTTTATATTGAGTGTGTAAGTTGAAATACTTCAGTTCGCCCACGTCAATCTTGAAAATTCTTTCCGCATTATCTCGGGACAACATAGGATAGCCGTTTCAGTACGGAACTAGACAAGTGAACATAGGTTTGAGGGTCCTTTTAATGTTGAGCACGCTACAGAAAGCGACCTACATCGCACAAGATGGACCCTTAGCGTGAGACGAGCAGGGAAGGAGCAGCTGGTAGAAGCGTCAAACAGCCGCTTCTCCGCGGACTCCCCGCTCCTTTGCATTGCAGCTCCACGCTGCATCTGAAACGCGCTTCGGCGCCGCGAGATTACTGGCGCCTTCTTCCCACGAAGATCCCTTAATCCTCGCTCATTCAGCGGTCGTTGACGCAGACGCTTCCATTTGCGCTGCTAAATCTCGTCCCTTCCTCTCAGCGTCCCCCGGCGACAGGCACGTGCCTCTCTCGGCTTCCCCTGTTATACCCCTGTTACACGGGCGCCCTTAACCACGGTTAGCGTAACTGCGGTTATCGTTAAACGCGGTTAGCGCAGTTACACGGCGCGCGAAACGGCGGTTAGGCCGCTAACCGCGGTTGGCCGCTAACCGAGCTTGCCTAGCTCGGTTAAGCGTAAACCGACGTTTGCAAACGGACGAAATGGCGGACGGTACCGCTCCCGAGTTCAGCGGCGCTTCGCAGATATCTTCCCAAAAGTGGTCTTCTACCCGTTGCGGCATATACGGAGCAGTAATACAATTTTTGGACGATAATATTATGTCAGTGCACCCAAGTGGTCGAAACGCGTGCTTCTGCAGCGCACCGCGGTTGCTTCCGCACGCTCGTACCGCTCAGGCCAAGGCCACCGAGGCTTTTGCTACACCACCGCTCGCAGCAGCATTTAAAATATTGACTCCGATTTGCTTATGACACAAAATAATTCATAATTGAGCAAGGTTGGTAATGTTTACCATTTCTGCAACGCATCGGCCACTTCCACAGTGCCCGAGAGATCGCATTCCGCGATGCGAGAGGTAAACACGGCAGCTGCACCGGTCGTTTTGCCGAACCGACTCGCTTCCTTTCATACCTCCGTCTTCACATCCAGACGCAGGTAGAAGTAATCGCACATGTTCAGACATGATATATGAGTACTAATGTTGATCGTGGTGGCAAAAACAAGCGCTCTGTGACGAGCGCAAGTAGCGCTTGATCGCGAACGGCACCGCCGTACTCCTCGCTAGGCCTAACGCTCGTAGTTGTCAGCGGCGGGCATTCCGCGGTGACGGTGGATTGTTGTGATGCGTTTGTCGCTCGCAGAGGCGTAGTTTTATCAACAATGTCCTCATAGAACGATGCAGGATTGTGCAAAGTTGCTTCTCTCGTACCTATAATGACGAGGATACGAAGTGTTGCGAGTGTGTTTATGCCTATGTGCGGGATGTGGGCGGAGCTTCTGTCAACCGCGAACACGATAGCCCGTGTAACTCCGGTGGACTACGGTTGGCGTTAACTACGGTTGAAATTGTTAACCACGGTTACGCTAACCATGGTTGCGGGGGCCCGTGTAACAGGGGTATTAAACGTCCTGATTTAGCTCTGCGAAAAGGAGTGCTACGGTTCAGATGAAACCGGCTTTGAGCCAGCAAAGTCTGCAACTGATGGCTTTTGCCGCCACCACGGCTGCGATATTTTCATATGCATGCGACATTAGTTACTTTCTTTTTAATCGCAGCGAAAGAGAATGAAGTTTCATTACCTCTCCGTTATATTTTGATAATAGCGTTCTCTTGCTTACCTGTGTGAAATGTTTCAGGAACATCGCAGTGTTTCTATAGTAAGCACTTCACATTCTACAAGGCGTCCACCTGAAAAGTAGAAACTGGACTGTCTGCTGTTAAACACGCTTTTTATAAAACTGTTCACCACTGCCTCAATTCTTGTTGTTGTTGTTGTATTTGGAGGACGTAACATATACCTGATATTGGTTCGCCTGCGAGGTAAGGCAAGCGGACGGCTTAGACCTCCTGACTATGCTTTACCTCGCTGGAGCAGCAGAAATAGCGGAATGGGAAAGTTACCGATCACTTGGTATGATGTTAAACCATACAGCACACTTTAAAGTAAGCTACAGAACATGCTTTTTAAGCAAAGTAACATAAAAATATCTTTAAAACATTACTAATACAGTAAAAACACATCCTCACCATTATTTAAGAAGTCACATTTACATTAATTAAAGGGGCACTGACACCAAAATTTCGCTGTTAAGATAGCCCGCGGGATCGATTTTCGTAGACATGCACAAGTCATCTACCAAATCTCAACGGCGAACACAGCTCCGAAGGTAATTTAAATGAATATCGAAGTTCGCATGCGCAACCGAGTGCTAGACGCCGAACATCGCGACATCGACAACAGCAAAGGTGACCTGAAGGAGACCCCCAACTTCCGCGATGTCAACACGGCAACCGAGTTCCGACAGTGAAGCTAGCAATGATGACGTCATAGCAGCCATTGCTTATTCGCTGCGGCTGCGTTAGTAGACTGCCGGCGACGCCAGACCTCAAGAAAATATTTGCCGCCTAACGACGATGACAACAACAGCGACAACAACTCGCACGACGTGCGGCAAGCTAAAGAAAACGAGCACGCGTCGGTTGTCGTGCGGAAGTGCGTCACAGTTATGTGTGCCCAGGTGATCGAATTCGTTTACCCCATTGCGAGCGCTAGATGGCGCCAGTTGTACCGGGTGCCTTGTTTTTTGAGCTCTCCTAAACCAAAACTGAAACTAGTGGGTAGTAAACAGGCCGTAAATAATTATCTGACCCACGCTGGAGCAATTTATGTGTCGTGTTATAGTTAATAGATCCTCAGCTACGTATTACAGCAAAGAAACATCAGACAAAAATTTTCGTGTCAGCACCCCTTAACACTTGTAGAGTACATTGTATTCCTTCATTGTATTGAACATTACATTTATTCCAGGAACATTTACAAAACAATCACCGACCCCACTCGTTTTAAGAATGCACTAACAGTAAACTTGAAATCGTGAATTATTCCAACGGGTATAACTATTATTGGTGTTCATTGGCTGTTTTCTTCTTTTTTTATTTCCAATGTCTGTTATATATTCTTTGCGTGTAATATTTACTATTATGTAGCATCATTATCTTTTCTGTAATGTGTTTACATAATCCTGTGCTTGCTTTCCTGCATTTATTTCTGTTCAACTGTATTTCCGCCCCTCCCCTCTATAATGTACTAATGTACACTGAGGGTATCACAAATAAATAAATAAATAAATAAAAAATAAATTTTCAAGAAGAGCTTCCAGCGCGATGTAAGCTTCTGCATCACGTGACACCCCCATATGTGTGCAACCGTATTTTTATGTTCAGTTTGAATGGTGTAGTGAACTCGTGGCTTGTACATTTGCTCACACGGCTGCTATCACTAGCGTGAAACACACACTAGTGGAAATCTACCTCTTTGTGTTAATTTATTTATTTAGTTTTACTAAGTAAAACAAAAATATGCTCATGCCAGGAAGTTACGGCGGTATTTCTCTCTAAGAAACACCCTGCACTGCGCGCTCACTGAACGTGAAATAATGAAAGCGAATCGAAATGTAACGATGGAATTCAACTCAAATGAGATGGTTTTACGAATTAAATAAACAGTGCTGCGGCTTGCGGCTTTGTTATGAGGTTTCAATAATCAAAGTAATAACTGATGGCGTTATTCCGTGTCAATACCATGTGTGGTTATGAGGGACGCGGCGTATTGGACTCTGAAGACAATTTTTCACCGCCTAAATCTTATGCACACATTTCTTTTCGGATTTCGCCTTTATTTAAACGCAGCCACCATGACTGGGATTCGATCCCACAATCTCCGCAATCGCGATCGTCGAAAGCCAACACCTAGCCGTTAAGCCACCATGGCGGGTTCATTAAGATTCGTGTGAAGATACAACTTTAAAATGTGTCAAGAAGAAAAAGGAAAACGAGAATATAAGCGCTTTTACAAAGCTTCGTCTTTTGAGGCACCGCTAATGACGCAACACTCGGGCATTCGTGGGGCTTTCCGCTGACGCCCTCTATTAGGTGCAGCGCGCACTAAGCAAGCCCCTTCTAAATCAGGGCATAATATGTTGCTCATTGAAAATAGGTGGTTGCGAAATCAGCAAGTACTTGCGGCCCGACGTTCCTCCGTTTGTCAAGACAAATCTTCCCGTCATCGAACAGTAAGGTTCGCGATTTGTGAGGTCCTCGTGTGCTGGTGGATGTCGTCGTGAACTGAAGAACCACACGTGCAACGTCAAGAAGCTCTTGTTTTTGGGCTAGTTGGTGACTTAGCTTACTAAACATGTTCAGGCGCAAAAAGAAACTAGGAAGAGAATAGAACAAACGAAAGGTGTTGTCTGTATCTTTCCTTTGTTCTATTCTCTTCCTAGTTTCTTTTTGCGCCTGAACATGTTTAGTGCAACGTCACATCGTGCCGCGCTTCACTAAACAATAATCGCATAAGTTATGTCGCACGACATCGTCCACAACGGCTATTCTGCGTGCCCAATAATTGACATCAGCGCGATATTCGGAAAAAGGGCTTATATTCAATGATTTACAGCATGACTTTGATTCGGTATGCTTTTTTGTAACATTGCTCGATCCCGTAGGAATCCTTGAATGAACGACGCCGTTGTAGGACATCAACGCACCCTAGAGTGCATTTTTCTTTGACAAAACAAACGTCTGCACTTTGGGCTAACGTGAGTGCAACCCTTACATCAGGTGAAAAACAGGGGGACACCAACCAAATTGTAATCATTTAAAAGTAAAATTTACTTCTAAACATTAAAAAAACCCGACGTTTCGGGTCCCACTCGGACCCTTCTTCAGGGGTGACTGGAGGGCACCAGACAGCAGCAGTGCTTATAAGGCCTTCTTTCTTCTCTCTTCCTTCCTTTCTCCCTTTCTCTTTTTTTCCGGTTCTTCAAGCCGAGGGGGGTCATGCTAACGTTGAATCAGGTGCCGGAGTCCGCTAAAATAGACACTTGGCATTGCACCTGCAGACCGGTTCACGTTTGCAGGTGTCGCCTGAATGTGCCATGATTCCACAAAGAGTCGCTTGTGAAAACTGGTTTCCAAGTCGAAAAAAAATCACCGTTGCTCTGCATTCGTGGACACGGGCGATCACCAAGCGACGTTCGGCCTGGGCCAATACTCTGTGCCCCTCACTGGTGTGTACGAGAGGCTTGACGCGGAGACTCCGAGGCACTAGGTTCCGGTCCCGGCACGTGGAGAAGAAGTCTAGGTGCGTCTTGAACCCTTACATCGTACCATGAGCTACCATTCGGTCGCCTTGGTGTTTCCGACGTTTCTAGTTAGCCCCTGTTAAGTATTCTCATGAGTGTCTACTCATGCACTTTGCACAAAGAGCTTGGTCCTACTCGTAACATTTGGCTGAGCGCCAAACGATTCGTCGTACGCAGCTTTCTTGCTGCTGCTTCGCAATACTGATTTCCACAATGCCTACGATGTGCAGGATGTTTCTGTTTTATTACACACTTTCTTCAAGAGTATGGCTAGTTCTCAAACTTGCATGCACGAACCATCTGTGTGTGTGTGTTTCTTTTTGTTCCTGTTCTAGCGGAACTACTCTCACTGTGAATATGCCGGGTTACATCGCATGCTGAACCATGCACGTTGAGCGTTCACTACACTCAGCAGCTAAGGAGCAGCCGGCGCCGTACAATAAAGAAAGAACGCCCACTCACATGTGGCCAAGCAAGATTTGAAAACGTCGTGTTCATTTTTTACACAGCGTGGAAAATAGTCTGCCACATTCTTGGGGACTTCAGATAAAACCTTTTATGCGCTTTTCCTTCGTCCCGCATATGCTATAAGTGCAGTTAACCACCGCTCACGCTTTCAGGAATAAAAAAGGCGTGTTTCGCAGCAATAGATTGCCATGAATTCTTTCATTAACCGAGCTAAAGTTTGCAAAACCATGTAACGTTACAATGTTCACACGCAATGCCTGCAGCGCTTGCACGCGGGTGGAAGTAAACGTGAAATTCGTACGCGGTGCAATGTCGCTCCGCTGGTTTCCATTTTTCTTCAAGCAATAATTCCTGTGAGCCCGCTTTGTGGACACTGTATACGCATGCGTGAGCGTGCGAGCATTTCGTACCTGTATAGCGGAGCCCAATACATGCATCTGCCGCCCACCCCTGCACTGAAGTGAGAGCGGTCCTATCGACCTCGGTTTCACGCGGGTGCATTGAGATAGATGCGGATGTACTATACACGCTTGTCCTGTGAGGCGCGCCTGGCATCTGGTTCTGTATGCGCCTATTTTTTTGGGAACCTAATTATGGAATGTAAATTGATTTGTGAATCGCGGCGTCGGAATGGTGTTATCTCTACGTGCTCTCCGTGTTTCGGGTAGTGTCTTCTCTGTTGACTTCTGTAGCCATGCGGCCTCTCGCGTTCAAGCGGGTCCAATGAGCTTTGCTTCGTTTATCGTTATTTGTGCAAAACGTGCGCGCATACGAAAACTCTGCGCATGGCTTCTATCGTCTTATAAGTGTGTGTTTGACTGCTTTTTCCGTACAACATACGCAAAGTTTAGTTCATGTATTCATTCATTGATGCGGCGATATTTAAGTTTACAGTGTGTGTCGTAGAGACCCATAGACAGAGTGTTTTGGTAATTGTAATAACTACACACACGTACATATATATATATATATATATATATATATATATATATATATATATATATATCAGCTGCACATAAAGGAGCGCCATAAAAGCTGCTTGACAATATAGCTGCCCTCATTAGAATGGCTCATGGCAGCATAGACACAGTGACATGCTTCACACAAGACAAAATAGAAAAGAAACACCATTCTGAACGCATAAGTCGATTTAACGTTGGTATTCATCGGAACAGAGATGCTTCTCCACGGAATAAGGTAATGTGTCTTATGATAGCCGATCGCAGATACATAAACCGTTACGAATAATAATATCTGTGGCCGTCCTGCTATGTATCTGCGAAAGTTCCTCGCATGGAACTTTCCCACTGGGGCTCGGCGAGGGGAATTTTTTAATGCGGATTTAACAGAAAGGACATAAAAGGACTCTCGGGACGTGAATGGAATGTTACATTTGTGGACTCCATATTAGAACTTATGCCAGTGTGAGCCATGTCTCGGTGGTAATTCGCATCACGTCGCTGTCGGGCCACGCCTTCCGGATTGGTGGTGTCCAATGGTGGTCATCCGAGGCCCTCGAAATTGTTTTCGTCGCGTGTAGCAATGAGAAGAACAGCGGCTCAGATCGAATCTTTGAATATCACTGTCTGAAGACGTTTCGAACAAGAGCTTCTCTGCTTAGAGCGATGCACTGAAACCACGAGAAGGACTTGCAATATGACGTGCCTTTTTGTTTCGGATCTGTTGCCTTAGGGCAAACCACTGTTGCTCTAAAGGAAGCTACATGACAAAAGTATGGCGCCTTTTGTCATGACAGTCCACGCTCACATGAATATGATGCGTACTTTCATGTTTTCTTTTCGTTCTTCATTTTTTTTTTGCGAAGTTACTGGAAGATTCAGCAGCATTTTCCTTGCAGTGACGTGATAGCCAACGTAGAAAGTTACGTGGAAACCTGTCACCAGAGTGAAATTGTTAAAGCCAATTTCCGTGCTTAACTAGGCCTGCTGGTCATGTTCAGATATCTCCTTGGAAGTCGTGCATTTCTATTTAGCTGAAATCAAATATAAGCGGGTGGGCACGCGCGAGACTCGATGTGTTAAAATTTCTGTTGGCTAGTGCACACAAACCCGGAAAAGTAGACGAGGAGAGTGCGATTACAATAACTAAAGGAGACGCTTTTAGTTACACTAACGAGAATGTATACATCTGGTAATAGGCCTGCTTTCTGAAGTGAGAGGTTCCGCTGGTGTGCAGCATGAAAGGGCATCGTAATGTCATTTTCAATGGCGAACCACCCGGAAGGAATTGCCCTAACGGAAAGCCTAACATGGGACTTGAATACCTCCATTTCTGTATACGCGCAATATTGTGAAGCTTGGAGGTGTACTCTTTAGGCAGCGGTTGGACACTAAAATCAATTTAAAACAGTTGGTCTCGGCTGTGGCTTTAAGGCTGCTGCCTTTCGGAAGACGATATGGCTAGCATCGGATTACGAAGTTGACATAGCAGGTAACGTTCATGTAGCAGAACGCAGCAGAACGTTAGAGGAATACAATAAGTAAAAAAGTACAAGGAAGGACTCGCACCAGGCAACTGACGCGCCCAATACAGGACACAGAGACACCGGGCTAGTACGAACATGCGCTGATTGTTCGAAAAATTTCTTTTCCTGGGCCCTCACGTCTCCTCAAAACGATGAAGCAGCAAAGTATATTGAAGTCGGTACAGTTTGAAGGACAAGGACCAGGAGGTAAGGGAGAAGTTACAGCAGTATGCAACCGACTGCATTACCATCCACTGGAGCGTTGACTCAAGAGGGGCAGTAAGCGACCAAGAAGATATAATGTGCCAATGAAAGAAGTAGACAAAGTGAAGAACGGCAAGGGGAAGATGTAAAATAAATATTACGCACTTGGCGAGCACCGGATTGTTATTTCACGCTAGTGTTCGCACAAGGTCTATCACTGGCGTCGACCTTGACGTCGCATGAAGGTCAAGTGCATGCACAAAGGCGTTTGCACGATGTATACCGATAGAAGTTCAGCTATCGGTCTGAGGATATGAAGTCTTTTTCATGATTAAATAAATTGATAATTCGAGCCGTAATTAGAAGCACGCTCAGAACATTGCTGAGCGCTCGGTGTTCTAATAGACATAGCTCATAAGTAAATGAAGGTGGTTAAGATTACGTAATAACGTCATATTTAGAACTAACCCTAAAGGTGTCTGATGAACATCTATAAAAGTTCATAAAGTATGAGCCCCCAAGCCAAAGCATTTTGCTTTATGTTTTTTCTAGGGACAGGTTATTGATTGACTATATCTGCTTTTGGCAGAGCTATGAGGCTCGGAAATATTGTGTTTCCGTATTATTTTTAACATATTAAGGAGAAAATTGTCAAACAATGGCTGTTTTTGGCTATGGACACCTAGTTAGGCCCACTATTGTGTCTACCATTATTACTTTTGAGTTGGCCTTAACATTGCCTGCCTTACCAGATACAATGCCTTAATATTGTATCTGGTGAAAGCGAAAAGCGAAAAGATTTTGCAGAGCGAAGCGGCTAGCAAGTGAGTAAATTAAGCCATGCGAATGTAAACTGATATCTGCAAAACTGACAGAGCCAGACAGCGTCTGATTTCAGCCTAAGTTTCTGACTTCAACGTGCCAGGAAGGCATGCGTCAACTTTTCGCAAATGATGCATGAGTTAGAGAACCACGGCGTAATAACGGAGCTACGTGCAAAGCTGCATGCTGCCGCATAAGCCTTTAGTGAAGTGCATTAGCCATGTAAATTCACAGCTCAATTCCCTTTTTTTCTTTTCTCTCTCTTTCTTTTTTTTTTTTTTGCACAGCGACCTTCCGGGAGTACAGTTGCAGGCCACTCGTATGAGGCTGTGCAAGACGAAAGATAAACGTCAGCTGAAACATATTGCGCTTAAGATGGCTTCACATATCTGACTCTTTTGCATAAACACCCACGTGGAAACGAAAGGTCGGCGTCACAAGAAAGTGTCAACGCCTCCTAAGCAACGAGTAATAAAGAATATGGCGCTGCGGAAACTTGACCATCTGAAATTCGCTAACCAGAACTCAAAGCAAGTAACGTTAGAATTATTTACGATGTTCCGTTAGCGACGAAACGTAGCCTTGGAGACTAATATATTGAACCCTTTAGAGCGAAGTCATCGAAATGCAGCGCATATGTTCCAGCGTATCCGCGAAAGAGATCAACGCCAGCGTAATTACCCAAAATTTCAAGGCGATATTATAAACTTTTCTAAGAGTTCTTGCACGCCACGTGCCCAGCATAACAATCAGGTTGTTTTATATCGCAGCCTTGTCATCGCCATTGGTTTTAAATGCTAGGCAGAGAAAAAGATGCGGATCAAGCTGCTCATTTTAACAAATGCCCTTATTTTCGTGCGGCCTAGTCTGATGTGAATCATCGTACTTGGGGAATGGCTTGTTAAATACTTTTCGACAGGGAACACTTAGGGCTTTAAGATAAGAACAAAGGCATGCATTACGCAAATGCAGTGCGGTAGACGCGGCATTACAGCGCAAATTTTCGCTGTGCCGCGCGTTTCTGACCAAAATCGTGACATGGTTAAAACAGCACACTGCGTTGTGACAACCCCCTGTTTTATGAGACAACACCAGAAGCCTTAGTAATAACGCATCACGACGAAAGAAGGGTGTTCTCTATCACAGACAAATTCGCGATATGGAATCCACTTTCCTAGCCCTGCCACTGTGGTCTAGTGGCTATGGTACTCGGCTGCAGATCCGAGGGTCGCGGGATCGAATCCCGGCCGCGGCGGCTGCATTTCTATGGAGGCGAAATGTTGAGGCCCGTGTTCTGTGCTATGTCAGTTCACGTTAAAGAATACCAGGTGGTCGAAATTTCCGAAGACCTCCACTACGGCGTCTCTCATAATTAGAGCTGGTTTTGGGACGTTAAACCCCATAAATCAATCAATCCATTTTTCGGAGGCCTTTAATCTACTGCACTTCTTCCACAAGAGCACTTCATGTGTTAAAAGAATAGGCTCGGCTTCCTCGGCGAATGGCCAGTATGTCCACACTTTCGCGCTTTCAATTCCACTTAGTATCTGACTATATACTATACAGGGCCGTCATAAAAAATAAAGATGACTAGGGGAATTGAAGGAAGGAAGGAAAAAATAGAGAGGGAAAGGCAGGGAGGTTAACCAGTGTAGGACAACCGGTATGCTACCCTGCACGAGGGGAAGGGGACGGGGGAGATTGAAAGGTGAAAGGAAAGAGGAAGAGAGAGAGAGAGGGTGCACATATAGCACATTGTCAGAGTCAGTGGCACCTGCATGGTACGTGACATCACACATCGCTGTTAAAGTCGTTTGTGCAAGTCCGTCGTCTTTAAAAAGTGCAGCAGCGCCTTTGTCACCTTCAGTTGCAATGTCTTGTGTGGCCGACACTGCAGAATGGCATCAACCGACATCCGTCGCAGGCCAAGGGGAGCAAGAGTGGACGCCAATGTTTGCCTCTGTATGTCATAGCGAGGACAGTCGCATATGATGTGTTGAAGCGTCTCTTCACGTCGACAGGTGTCACAAAGAGGGCTGTCGGCCATTCCGATCATAAAAGAATAAGAGTTCGTAAAAGCCACTCTTAACCACAAACGATAAAGCAGGGTGGCCTCTGCTCGGCGGAGTTTTGGTGGCAATCGAAAATGTCGCAAAGACGGAAGGTGGTGTTGTCGACTGTTCTGAGTTGTTTGGCTGCTTGAGGCACTCCACACCGACAGCGTAATCTCCTGTGCCATCGCTTGAAGTTGCCTGGCAGCGTCGGACCTTGAGAGAGGTATGGGCTCAACTTTTGTGCCTTCAAGTGCGGACTTGGCGGCCTTGTCAGCATATTCATTTCCAATGACGCCGCAGTGACTGGGGAGCCACTGAAACGTCACGTGGTGTCCCTTCTCATGTGATGCATGGAGAAGAGATCTGATCTCCAACACCAGTTGCTCGTATGGTCCGCGCCGCAGGGCTGCCAGCAAGGACTGTAAGGCCGCCTTTGAGTCGCTAAAGATTGACCATTGTCGGGGTGGTTCCTCATTTACTACACAAAGGGCAGCACGCAGAGCAGCAAGTTCCGCAGCTGTCGATGTCGTCGGGTGGTCGGTCTTAAAACTGATGGTGGAAGCTTTCGCTGGTACAACCACCGCTCCGGACGAACACTGGAGGTTCGAAGACCCATCCGTATAAATATGCACTTTGTCGGCATACCTCTCGTGTAGAAGAAGTAGGGATAATTGTTGCAGAGCAACTGATGACAGCTCAGCTTTTTTTCTGATTCCTGGCACACCAAGGTGTACTGTAGGTTGAATGAGACACCAAGGGGGAATCAATGGTTTGGCGGCGGCGGTGAAGCCTACCGGAAGTTTGGCAGAGTACCTGGAGACCATTGTGCCGAATGACGCGTTCCGCTTGTCTGACGGTAATGTTGCGAGGTGATGACAGCAGGCACGGGCGAAATGCCTGATGTGGGTTCTCAATACTTCCACCGCAACGTGCGTTTGTATTGGTTGGTCCCGAGCAATCGCTATAGTTGCCTCTGATAATGTACTCCTCGGCAAACCAAGGCAAGTTCTCAGTGCCTGAGCTTGTGTGGCCTGAAGAGTGCGAAGATTTGTCTTACAAGTGTTGGAAAGTACGGGCAGGCTATATCTCAAGAAACCGAGGAAAAGTGCTCTGTATAGTTCCACCATGGCAGTTATGTTTTTCTTGTTCGTTTTCTCCTTGATGTGGATTGAAGTCCCGTCAAGGAGATGATCGACGTCGATGAAGCAGGAGGCAGGTTGGAGGTAATGAACTTGAAGGTATATTGTAGCAAAATATTTACAGTCATATGTACATCTTGCCGAAGCACACTGATGATAACATAGACATCAACAGCGTCTTACTCTTCTACTTAACTTTTCTTAAGTTAGAGCCTAGAACACTGTTACTACATACAACGAACCTAGTCTCACTGTTCGACCACCGAGTGGTTACGGCCCAGACAGAAGTTGCATCGTACGGAGTCTTACTGATCGATCAGTTAGACTCCGTACGATGCAACTTCTGTCTGGGCCGTAACCACTCGGTGGTCGAACAGTGAGACTAAGTTCGTTGTATGTAGTAACAGTGTTCTAGGCTCTAACTTAAGAAAAGTTAAGTAGAAGAGTAAGACGCTGTTGATGTCTATGTTATCATCAGTGTGCTTCGGCAAGATGTACATATGACTGTAAATATTTGCTGCAATATACCTTCAAGTTCATTACCTCCAACCTGCCTCCTGCTTCATCGACGTCGATCATCTCCTTGACGGGACTTCAATCCACATCAAGGAGAAAACGAACAAGAAAAACATAACTGGCGCAGTCGGACAGGGATCGGCGAAGCTCTACAGCAACATACACTGGACCAGTGCCGAGGAGACCGAGGGGCAAGGCATCCGTCAGCCACCAGCGGCAACGTCGAGACGATCCCACAGCAGCCAACTCCGGCACCGTGGAAGAGATCCAGGAACGACAGTGCATACAGCAAAGGGTGAGCAGGACTTCTTGCGTTTTTCTCTAGTTGGCATGGTAGCTTATGTGTAGAGCACATGGTGAGAACACGTGGGGGCGCTGAAACAATGGAGTCTAATGGAGATGAAGGTGTGAGTGCGGTAGCAATGGATCGGAATCGAGAGCCATCAAATCATGGTATTCTAAATTCTGATCAGTCAAATGAGGCGAGAGTGCCTACTCAGAGGCAAGAATCGATGCAGCTGGCATCTCAGATTTTGCCGAATTCAAGTGAAACGAGAACGCTCGAACTTGAAATTCAAAAGCTCAATCTCCAGATTGAGTACGAAAAGCTATTGCAAACTAGAATGAACGCGGAACGTCTCAATGGCACGTTGTCCAACTCTGGGTCGGAGACGGGCGATCGGGGGCGACGGTGTTTCGATTCTGTCCAGCAATGTGCAAAAGTGCTGAAGGGGTTCCGCCTGCCGAGTGACGCGGATGTGCCATTATGGTTTGAGGAAGTAGAAAAACTATTTGCTACTTACCAAGTACCGTATGAGAGTCGCGTGCATTTGGTTATACCAGCACTAACTGAACGAGTTCGTTACTTACTGCGTAACCTCAACTCTGAAGAGAGTGCAGATTACGAGGCAGTTAAAGCAGCAGTACTGACGGAACTGAAGCTTTCTCCGGCAGAGTATCTGCAGAGGTTCGAAAGAGCGGTAAAGCGGAAGGAAGAGACGTGGGCGCAGTTTGCGTCCCGCGTGAAAACTTATTTCTCCTACTACCTCCAAGTGAGAGAGGCCGACACGGTAGAAGTGATGGCAGAACTCATGGTTGCTGATCGCATAAAATCGGGCCTTAGCACGGAGGGTCTTGAGTATGTGAGACTAAGAGAAGGCGAGGGATGGCTTAGGCCAACTGAGATCGCTAAAGTGCTGCAAACTTTCGAACAAGCGAAAGGAAAAGGGCGTGCTTCAAAGCAACCAACTGTAGAAATGGGGCAGAAGCCGGCGACACGAGTAGAGAAAGGGGCTCTGAAGTGCCACTTATGTCACGGCTCAGGCCATTTCGCTAAAGAGTGCCCGAAGTCTAGTGATAAGGAGAGTAACCCGAAGAAGGCTACCGAGCCAAAGCGGAAGGTCCAAAAGGTAACGTTATCCCACGAGACGGAAACTGAAATACCTGATGGAGTACTTAGCGCAAAGGTGAAGTCTCTAAAACACGAGGGTGAAGGCACAAATAAACTGCAGTTAATTCCCGTATCATGTGCAGGTATATCCGCAGATGCAATTTTGGATACAGGGAGTGAAATAACTGTCTTTCGGGAGAGTCTGCTTCCGAGAAGTTTAGTAGAGCCGTCTGGCAAGGTGAGATTGGTGTCTGCTTTTGGTAAAACTATCGAGGCAAGGCTAGCTACGTTGCCGGTCAAATTAAATAGCCCGCGAGAGGTTACGGAGCCTCAGAGCGTCGACCTACTTTGCGCGTTAACTGATGAGCTCGTCGAGGGCACAGATTGTTTGTTGACCGAGGAAGATTGGAAACTTTTGTCGAAGGCCAGCAGCCCTCTGGCACCCTGTCGAGCACCGGCCGAGCCTGCTCCCGAGGCAGAACAAGCAGTAGAGAAACCAAAGGTCGTGGCATGCAATCTTACTTTGGACAAGAAAGACGTTTCCGGCGAAGA
This sequence comes from Hyalomma asiaticum, assembly GCA_013339685.2. NCBI lineage: Eukaryota > Metazoa > Arthropoda > Arachnida > Ixodida > Ixodidae > Hyalomma > Hyalomma asiaticum. Next base: position 46,844,714 of record CM023486.1, read on the forward strand.
TGCGCAAATTGATGAAGAAAGGGAGGCATCATTAGGCCAGAGAGAAAGCCCCGCTAAGTATTTACAGCAACTTAAGGAGCAGCTCGAGACGGCCCGCCAATATTGCTGAGCTAACTAGTGCAACTCATCAGGAGAGTTACGCCAGTGCCTATAATCGCAGCACCAGGCTCAAAGCTTTTAACGTTGGCGACCAGGTTGTGGTTTTCGACAATGATCGGAATTGTAAGATGTCACCTAAATGGCTAGGCCCATTCACAGTGGTTGGACGTGAGCGCGAACACTCTTACCGCGTTGAAACATCTGAGGGAAAGGTGAAAAGTGTCCACGCCAACAACATTCGACCTTACTATAGAAGGGTCAGTCATATTGGGGTAGTCTTCGATGAGGACCATGATTTTGGGGAGGTGGAATATGCTCCACAACCAACCACTATAAAGCGGGAAGAGCTAGTGCTAACGAGCGAGAAGGTTGCTCACCTTGATGCTGACGCGCAGGCGGAAATACAGGCGGTGTTCCAAAGACATTGCACACTCTTTGACGGTACTCCGGGTATAGCGAAGGTAGACGAACATAGGATAGAAATAGAACCGGGCCACCAGCCAAAAAAGGTGTTTCCTTATCGGGTGCCGGAACTATTAAAGAAGGAAGTCAGCCGGCAAGTTGACGAACTTTTGACTTGGAAGTTGATCTACCCCACGGAGAGTGAGTTTGCACACCCGGTAGTATGCGTCGGAAAAAAGGATGGGACTATCCGCATGTGTGTGGACTACAGGGCGTAAATGCCGTCACCAAAGCGGATGCGTTCCCTATGATGAATCCTCAGGAATTGATTTTCCGAGTAGGCAGAGCGCAGTTCATTACGGTAGTGGACCTTAGGCGCGGGTACTGGCAGGTACCGATGGAAGAGAAGAGTCAGAAATTCACCGCGTTTGTAACGCACGAGGGTCAGTACGCATGGAAAGTGATGCCTTTCGGGCTAAAAAATTCCGCGGCAACCTTTCAAAGAATGGTGAATAAACTCTTGTCGCAACATCAAATGTATGCCACGGCATACCTTGATGATATTGCTATTTTTTCTAGCACTTGGGAGGACCACTTAAAGCATCTCGACATTATTCTTAATGTCTTAGAGAAGGCGGGACTGAAAACCAGTCCGGAGAAGTGTCAGATTGCGCGATCCCATATACATTACCTGGGGCATATTGTCGGTTCAGGGACACACGCACCAGACCCTGAAAAAATAGCAGCGATTAAGAACCTGGTACCACCGCGCACCAAAAAGGAACTACGCAGCCTGTTAGGACTGTGCGGTTACTATCGCGAGTACGTCCGAGGATATGCAGAGGTGACGAGCCCGCTCACGCTGTTAACAAAGAAAGCGGTACCTAATAAGATACCCTGGCCGGAGGAAGCTCAGGCAGCATTTGAGATGCTCAAACAATCTTTGTGCGAGGCCGTGGCGCTAAACACCCCAGAGCCATCTCAGCCCTACTGGCTTTTCACAGACGCCTCAGCTACGGCGGCGGGAGCATGTTTGGCGCAAATGTCAGCCGAGGGGGAAGAGAGGCCTATCGCCTTTGCAAGCCACCGCTTCTCACCGACCCAGATGCGTTGGTCGACAATTGAGAGGGAAGCGTTCGCAATAATATGGGCCTTAAAGAAGTTTGACTACTGGCTTTTCGGTGCCATAGTAAACGTCGTTTCCGACCACAATCCGCTGTCGTACCTTACAACTTCTACTCCGCACGGGGCGAAATTGACAAGATGGGCGCTGGCTTTACAGCGATATCATGTCTCGGTACAACATCGGAAGGGTATATGTAACGGGAATGCGGATGCATTATCGAGGCTCCAGAATAGTTTGTGGAAGCCATCAGAATAACAGTGCCATGCCAACTGAGGGGGGGACGTGAATGTTCCTGCCCACTCGCTGCTGTATATTGTGGACTGTGTGATTGACAATCCAAGAAACAGACACTAGTGATCTTACTGCTTGAAGCAGCAATGGTGTGCTTGATCGTTTAGCATGTATTTGTTTTCGTTTCTTGTATTCTCCTTTCGTGTTGTCTCGCAATTGTGTTTGATGTTTGTGTATGCTGTTGTATGCTTAGAAAGTCCAGTGACCTAATCGCGGCAGTGATTTATCGTACCACTGAGCGTAGAACAGCCCAGCGTACTCTTAAGGGGGGACGTGTTATGTTGCCGCTCATAAGGCGATCGTGCAGAAGGAACGGCGTAGCACCGTACGCTATACAAAGCTTCTTTCTCGGCTCTCTCTCTGCATGGTCTTTGACAGCAATTATCAATGGAAAGCAAACTGCTCCCATTGAGCGGCTGGTCTCCCACGCTGGCCCCCAGGGGTTCCTGGTACGAGACCCTTCCCTTTCGCTGAACGTCGCTCGGGGGGGTCGCGGCTGCGCGACCGTACTTGCCCTCTCAGTGGCCGTTTCGGGGAAGAGCAGCTCGGACGCGTAGGAGGACAATGCATGAGAAGTGCGCCCTCGCTTGAAGCGACAATGCGCTTGGCCCAACCAATTCTTTAACGACCGGCATGCGCTCTCGGCGCGCCGACTGGAACAAAGGGTTGAGTCGCAGCAGTGTCCGAACTGCGGGAAAGGCGAAGACACGCTGTGTTTCCTGGAACGACAGGGTTTGACTGGATGAGCGTGGGAGATGGCCCGAATGCCGCAGGGCTGCTACGATACCGATATTTCGATTGTGAGAATATCCGAGAGCGTGGGATAAGGAGAGGGAGAGCCATGATGGGAAAGAATGCCAAAATGCCTGTTTAAACTGCAAAGACGCTGCTGTCGGGATTAGGGACAGCCCACTAGGGAGTGGCTTAATCTGAGGATAAACAGATTGGATGACAGAAGGTTGAGGCGGACCAGCAGTGGCCACCTCCCCTCTTTCTTTGTTACCGTAAGGTACTAAAGACTGGACGGGATTCGTTTCCCTTCAGTCTAGGCTGTAATCACTTAACTGATCGATCAGTAAGACTCCGTACGATGCAACTTCTGTCTGGGCCGTAACCACTCGGTGGTCGAACAGTGAGACTAAGTTCGTTGTATGTAGTAACAGTGTTCTAGGCTCTAACTTAAGAAAAGTTAAGTAGAAGAGTAAGACGCTGTTGATGTCTATGTTATCATCAGTGTGCTTCGGCAAGATGTACATATGACTGTAAATATTTGCTGCAATATACCTTCAAGTTCATTACCTCCAACCTGCCTCCTGCTTCATCGACGTCGATCATCTCCTTGACGGGACTTCAATCCACATCAAGGAGAAAACGAACAAGAAAAACATAACTATGGCTCCTGTCGACATGCCCCAAGTTTTTCCAGCCAAGAATTTGAAGATTTGGGAAATTGTGGTGAGGCGTCTTTTCATGTGCGACACATGGGGGCTCCAGCAGAGATCTCTGTCAATGATGATCCCCAGAAACCGGTGGGTTCTGAGATAGGGAATAGTCCGCCCATTGATTGATATGATGTAAGGCGTCATTAGTTTACGAGTGAATGCCACAAGTGCGCATTTTTCTGGTGATATGTTCAGACCTTGTTTGCACAAGTAGCTGGATGTTAACGTTGCTGCTCTTTGAAGCCGCGCACGTACTTGAGGACGTGTGACTGCCGAAGTCCAGACACAGATGTCGTCTGCGTATATCGAAATTTTGATAGTAGTTGGCAGGTATTCAGCGAGCCCAATAAGCGCGAGGTTGAATAGCGTCGGACTGAGAACTCCGCCTTGAGGAACGCCCCTGTTAGTAAAGCGTCGCGTAGTCGGGCCATCGTCGGTCAACACAAAGAATGACCTTGCAGCCAGGTAACTTTCAACCCACAGAAATAATCGACCACCAAGGCCAACTGTCTCAAGAGCATCGAGTATGGCCTCATGTAATACGTTGTCGTAAGCGCCTTTCACATCCAAAAACAATGCAGCGGACAATCGCTTACGGGACTTTTCGTGCTGAACGTACGAAACGAGGTCCACTACATTATCGATGGAAGAGCGGTCACGTCGGAAACCAGCCATGGAGCTCGGATAAATCTTGTAGTGTTCAAGGTACCACTCCAGGCGGCCAAGGATCATTCGTTCCATTAGCTTTCCTACACAGCTAGCCAGCGCTATTGGGCGGTACGAGGCAAGATCAAGTGGAGATTTGCCCTGCTTCAGTAGGGGAACCAAACGGCTTGTCTTCCATTCATCAGGAACATTGCCCTCTTGCCAAGACGTGTTGTAGAGGCTCAACAATTCTCCCCTTGCGGCTTCTCCGAGATTGCATAAGGCTCGGTAGGATATACCATCTGGCCCCGGAGAAGAAGAGCGCCTGCAGAGAGCGAGAGCCGCTTCGAGCTCCTCCATTGTGAAAGGCAGGTCCATGCGACTGTCACGAGGGTGGGGGACGTAAATTCGTGTTGGGTAGCCTGGACAGACCACTTGGTCTGCGATCCTCGCACAGAAGTCCTCTCCGACTGCGATGTCCTGCCGTCCTTGGAAGAGCGCCAGCGCCTTGAAAGGAAAACGCTGTTCAGGAAGGCAACGAAGACCTTGCACCGTTTTCCAGATGTGAGAAAGTGGCTTGCGGGGGTCTAAAGTCTGGCAAAACGTCGTCCAACGTTCAGACGCTAATCTGTCCATGCGACGCTTGATCTTCTTTTGCAATCGTCTGGCTGTTCTGAGGTCGTGAATGGACTTTGTACGCCGATATCGACGTTCTGCACGCCGGCGAAGTGCTCTAAGTCTTTCCAATTCTATGTCAAAATCGTTTCGCCTGGACGAAACCGTGATCGTGCGCTTGGCGTTTTCCATTGTGGTCTGCATTGTTTTTTCTAGCCCGAAACGTAAGCCCTCAGTACAAGCATCTTCCATAGTAGATTTGAAGGTGGTCCAGTCAATCGTTCGAATGGTCTTTTGTGGATATGCTCCAGAGAACCCTTTGATGTTGATGTAGGTTGGAATGTGATCGCTTCCACGTGTCTCGACATCCGGATAACCACTTAACGCGTCTGGCGAAAGAGCTCGAGACGAAAGCAAGGTCAAGGCAGCTTCCGTATGTCACGCCTCGAAAAAAGGTGGGGCTGCCGTCGTTCAAGAGGGTAAGACCATGGTGGTAGGCGAAGCTCGCCAACTGTCGTCCTCTTGCGTTTGTCTTTGTACTTCCCCATGCTGGATGATGTGCATTGAAATCTCCTATGATTACCCATGGAGCAGCGCACAAGTTCAAGATATCCGCCAATCTTTTCGAATCAAAATTACTCGAAGGCGAAACATATACGCCTATAAGAGTAAACATGAGCTTTTTCTTTTTGACCGTTAGGCACACATATTGATTGTCATCATGAGGCGCAACTGGATGCAGAAAGTAGGTGAGTTCACGACGAATAAAACGATGACTTTGCTGCTAGCACCATTGGTTGAGGACATGACCGATTCATACCCCGAAAGTCTGGCTGGTTTCGTTAAGTTAGGCTCACAAATGACGATGAGTGGAAACATATGAGTGTATACAAACTGACGAAAGTCCGAAAGGCGTGGGTTTAGACTTCTGGCGTTCCATTGGATGATGGACGCTGCCTTGACTTCTTTTCGGAAGGATGGAGTAACCGTAGCCATGTGTCTACTTGAGGGATTCAAGCACAGGGGTCAAGGCGTCCAGCACCTGAAGAGCGCTACGAGCAGGCGATGTCCCCATGTCCACCAAGATAACTCGAATGGCATCCATAAGGGAACGCAGCATCGAAATTACCTGGCGATCCGCTCTAGTCATGTCATCCACGGCGGGTGAACGCTCCTGAGGGGCCGTGATCTTCTGAGGTTCCTTGGAAAGGGAACGGCTAGGAAGCTCAGGCCATTCCTCCGGAGAAGCCGTTGGTTTCTTTGAAGGGATGTTTCCTTGAAGCGCTTTTGCGTGTTGGCTGAGTGGTGCCGTAGTAGAGTGGGCGCCCTCACTTCGATCACGCTCCTCGTGTGAGGACGTACGACGACGCCGACGGCGACGGCGGCGCCTTACTGTTTCGGCGGCCTCCCTGTGGGTTGAGTTGTCCCTGGCCATCTGCTTGAGAACCGCGTGCTCTTTCTTGATGCGGGGACAGTCTTTTGACGAAGCGGCGTGAGGGCCACTGCAGTTGGCGCACTTCAGAGCAGTGGCGCGGCAATTCTCTTCGGCATGAGGTTCAGCGCAACGCGGACACAGTAATGAGTTTGGGCACACGCCCTTGACGTGTCCTAGCCTGAAGCATTGATGACATTGAAGCGGCTTCTGGATGAAAGGTCGAACTGGATGTCTGAAATGTCCGACTTTAACGTGGGATGGTAGACAATCCCCTTTGAAGATGATTTTTACGCAGCGCGAATTCCCAAGGCGACGCACTTGCGTAATGACAATACCCTCACTTGCCGGTTTGATAAGGGTAGGTAAGTCCGTGCTGGTAATGGCAACGTCTATATCATAGATCACACCGGCTGCGGATGTATCATCCATCGGGATAAAGGAGCGCATTTTGATGCCGCCTAGCTCCGTGATTTTCTTGAGTTTTCCTAGCGCACCCACGTTGTTCACGTCGATTGCGAGGATATTTTTCCTTGGATTTAGTCTAACGTCTTTAATCTGATCAGGCACAGCACATTCCAAAAAAATGGATAGGGCTTGCCTGTTCAGCAGTCGGAGGTTGCTTGAGGGGTCTTCCGGCGAGAAGATTATGACGTGTGGCCAGCGCGCCGGCCTTGACTTCATCGTCGCTGTACTCGCGGGAGTTGACGGTGACGCGTTGACAACCTTTCTTTTCGCCCTCTTGCTCTGGACGGGTATGAAACTATCGTCGGATGTGTCATCTTCCGACATGGAGTACAGCTCTGTGTCATCGGTGTCGCTAGAGGAGCCAACTCGCTTCCTTGTGACTGACGGACACGATGACTTCTGGCCAGACGGGCCTCCGGCATGTTCCTCGTCCATGGCCGCAGGACAGGAGGCCGAGGCACCACGAAAAAGCGAAGGTTTCGCCAAAATGTTCAGAGCGCAGAGAGACAAGCGTTCTCGCAAGACGCTTCGTCGTCTCAAGGGGAATTGAGTAAGCAAGATTCCTACCCGCTATCTTCGCGCATATCGTTATAACACATACGCGAGTACAAGCCGTCTTGCATGCTTGGGCCAGAGAAGACGGAAGGAAGAACCTTACGCTAGCTGTTCTTGCTCTGCCCCTCAATGAAAGTGCCTGTTAGCACAGTGGCATATAGACTTGTTTGTGCGTAACAACGTGGTGAAGGTGCAGGGTGCCGGAGTAACAATATTATATACAAAGTCGGGAGTCACTGCACTATAGAAGGGGAACGACAGATGATTCTGTGTCAGTATACACGGACCTTCACTGGGGTAGATGTGTTACCTAACAGAAAGCTACTATACGGCGCTTGAAACGATAAATGCAGCATCCATCATTGAGCATATGTGTTACCGAAGAACGGAGAACGTTATAGATTTAGCGGCGACATCGTCTCTTGACATCAGTAAATCGGTCATGTGGCATTGTTACGTAACAGCTTCGCACTTCACTACCTTTTGTATCCTAACCTCCCTGCTGTGGCTGCAAGGAAGAGGACACAGGGGCACCAGAACGTTTTCCGAAACCCTGAGGATATCAAAAGTTTATTTGTAAATGGGCATTGTAATACCGCATTGGACTCTACAAAATGCTTGCAACCAGCAATGTCAACTACAGCAGGAGGATAGCACTGGTACTATTTTTATTTGGCTGCAGCGTTGCAGCCTAAATATGCACGACGTGAAAATTATGAACCTCCTCCTCTGCATTTACGCACCAAGGGAGCTTCCTCACGCATTAGTCGTATAGTGTCTATGGACAACTTCGCTTGCTTTAAGCCATAGTAAAGAACAAACTTTTTGCTCCCGATTGGACTTCAACTGGCTGCGTCGCGTTATAGGTAGATGACCGGTCTGGTGTTGCTACACATAAGAAAATACAAAGGAAGGGCAGGAGAGAGAGAGAGAGAGACAGGGAACTCAAAACACGGACGTTCCTAACGTCAGCGCTCACTATGCGCGCTTCCACTATTCCATCGCCTTTTTGGGCCGCAGAAGGCTTATTACTTCCTTATTATGCAGAGAGTCAGAGAGCTTCGCAAGGCTTCCATATTATCCTTGTACACACGTAACATTTTCTTCGAAGAAACACCTCAGTTCTCTGGCGGACGCAATGCACTTCTAGCGTTTCGCGGAGAACGGTTTGTAAAATCACGCCTTGATTTAAGCTGAAGTCGCGCAGCAAGGGTTGCGAAATGCGCGTGTAAGCAGCGTCGTGCATTGTTCGCGTTACTTGATTATTCAAGGCTGATGGTGGTAGCGCTGTTTTTATACCGCTCAGTTCCGTACAAAACATACCTTCTTTGGAGGAGATAACTACATTATGCAACAGAATGAGCATTACGCCGTACCTCGCTTTATCGGTGTTCGTCTCGACGTGCACAATGAAGCGTAGTGCATTCGCGCAACGCGCCGCGTCGTTTTAGTCATTGTTACAGCGCAGAGTGAGCAGTTAGGCCTCGTGCGATTTCTCATTGCTGTGGAAAGATAGTCTGTTTCGCTTCGCTGACCCGGATCTACAAATTCAAACGCACGGAAGAGAAGTCTAACAACGAAAGAGTTTATATCTGTATGTCAGGCTGCGGAATTTCAGGAATTATCGGCTGAACAGAGCGCAAGGCGTCGTTATATACTCCGAAACATTGTATAACGCATACAGAACTTTGCTACTAGCCTCTACACTCTTAGCGAGGTAACCTTAATTTTATAGGTACGCTAAAATGTGAAAATATGCTCCTTTACTAAATGTTAAAGGACTTTAACCTTTAGAAAAGCAGCATATTTTCACATTTATGTGTACCTATGAAATAAACCAATGGTTACCTTCCTAAGAGTGTATGTAAAAGCTCGGCTGGTATTACGCCACTAAAAGGCTCGAAGACTTGACTGACTGACATCTGAGGTTTTACTTCTGAAGACAGTGATATGGTTATGACAAACGCCGCAGTGGCGGCTCCGGAAATTTCGACCACCTGTGCTCCTTAATGTGCACTGACATCGCACAGTACAAAAGATTCCACGTTTCGCATCCGTCTAAATGAGGCCTTCGCGGCCGGGATTCGATCCCGAGACCTGCGGATCAACAGTCGAATGCCATAGCCGCTTGAACACCATGGCGGGGCAAGACTTAAAAGCTCGCTGTCCCTTCTGTGCATTCGGTAATGCTTGAAGTTATGTATTGAGGGCATACATTAAAAACGTACAGTACAACTTGGGGCAGTACGTTCGCCAGTAATAATCTTCGTGCAGAACACACGCGTGTTGTCCTTCAGGTCGACCTTCTAAACAGTATATGCAAGTAGCAGAGTACGCATTTTGGGCCGGTTGGTATATGCTTACGACAAGACGAAACAGCTCTGAACAGCAGGACGAACGAAAAGCACAGACACGGGCGCTAACTAACAATCATATGTGTTTATTCCTTCATTCGTAGTAGTAGAGCCACTATCGCAAGGAAATGACAGCAAAAAAAAAATATTTTTTCGTCTTGATTACGGCGGTATACTTATGGGCGATGACTGAAGAAATAAAGACATAGTTGTTAGGTGAGCGCCCGTGTCTGTGCTCTTCTTTCAACCGAGTTCAGCGCTGTATTGTCTTTTCGTAAGCATATGCAAGAGCTTACGCCTTTTTAAGCCATTACGAAACTGTGCGCAGCGACCTTTCGCTCCACGTAAGGTCACATTTGGTGCGTAGCTGCCTAACCCAAGGTGAGTTATGCCGCAACATGCGATGGACTTCGTGCATTTCCCCTTTCCTCAATGTCACCTGCTCCTGTGGGTATGCTCCACATGTTAGCAGTTTTGGGCATTTGCTTACATTTCCGCACGGATCAAGTGGATGTTTTTGTACAAGTCGATTAGATGCCGCATTCTTTTTTTCCCCCATTACGTTGCCCAGCGAGCCACTTCGGGCTCATTGACATAATAATTGCTCGATGCTTTCTACAGCTCCATAAGGAAGGACGGTACATTGCCTTCGCCTCAATTGGTTCAGTGACTAATGTGTTGATTATAACATATACTTAAATATGTGGCTTCAATACACATGGCTATACTGCTACAATGAGAAATAACTATGGGTTGAGCGGACCGTGAACCGCGTTGAATATTTCTCGTACCCGATGAATAGTTTCTACGTGAAGCAAATTTTTATGAAAACCATCCTTTTCCCATAGCACGAGTTCAACTGCTCTAAAAAGCTTTAGAAACGAAAATGTTAAATTTTAGACTCAACCACCGCACGATAAAAGCCGGGCAGAGACCGTGTAAAAAAAAAGAAAGAAAAACTGAAGACTCCGTACTCTGTTCGGTGCGACGTTTGAGTGCGTGAGCCTAATGCTGAATTTCAGAGCCCGTTGTTCAATCAATCAAGCTCAGACCTGACGCGCGTGCCACCCGCGTCACATTCGCCGCAGTTCTCTTAAGCCCTGCCCGCACGACATGACTACAGTTGCCAATTGACTTGCGTTGCTCTTGTAGTTGCTTAGTCCTGCGCTGTTAAATTACAATTCTGATTACTCAAACTTCCTAGTCAGTTCTGAAGCTACCATGCGTAAAACAGGACACTCTGGCGGATATATTGTATTCCTTTAGTTTTTTGTTTATGCATTCTAGGATTATCTTTTGCGCACTCTGAAAATTTTGAGATGTGGTGCAAAACTAATTTGTTGCTTCTAACATTGAGTAGGAGGTATCCAAGAATTAGTGTGCCGTACGTACCTGGGGTTTTACGCCCCGAGGCTGCAATGTGATTAAGACG
>CM023486.1:46860574-46927465 GCA_013339685.2 Hyalomma asiaticum
GAAGCATGATGATGGGGATAAGAATGAGTGATCCCATATGCATAATAAGGCATGACTGCTTGCGCAAAGGGGACGTGGACGCTAGTAATCATATTTCCTTACGCTTGATGCCACCTAGCCCAACTGTCCGCCTTAACGTCTGTATACGCCTTGATTTTTATTTTATTTATTTATCTTTATATAACAGTAATGCTAGCTTCCCTGCAATGCACTTAGCCCAACTTATGGCAGCTAGTCACTTCTGCAAAACAGCGTGCTATGACGCCGAAAATCTCGACTCAGCTCTCGTGACATAAACACTCATAATAGTCAAACCCCAGCACGTGTAACTGGGACTTCGCCTCCACTCGAAACGTGACAGGGGCTGCCATTAGTTGGCCAAATATGCTGTGCAGGCAAACGAAATCGAGGATTACGAAAAAGGTCTAATAGTCCTATAATGGAAAGAAACCACTTTAACTTCATTTAAGTTTTATAGTCGCTTTTCATAATCCGCAACTTTACCCATTGATATACCGAACGCCTAGCATCCAGTCCATTTCTAATGAAAAAATGACCTTGTAGCATTTGGTAATTTTGCATGGTCACCTATTTCTGGTGAAAGGCAGCTTTCATCTATTGCTTGTACGCGCATGTCAGCCAGCCTAGAGGCCGCCGTCTATTGCTGTGGGGCGAACGGAGGACAGTCGCGAAATACTATGTGTTCTAATCTCTGATACATTGAACAGCATTCACAGTTCGAGCTGTACGCGCGATCGTAAAGGTGCGCGTAGTGCCGAGTTAAGTCGGCGACCAAGTGAAACCCTTGCAGTATACTGGCACAGCTGCCGTTTATTCTAGCCGGGAGGAAGAACTCGTGTCAGTCTATTTCCCGCAGATGCCTGCACTGATGGCCTGTTTGAGACCAGTATGTTGCTGCGCAATCTCGCATGAGTGACCTCAAGGAAGAGATCACGTCAGTTCATGGTTATAGTATTACCGAGGTCTTCCACAAGACATAACAGACACACCGAGAAATGTTGCCGTCCCTGCAAGAGCGAGCGTCTTTAACTTTCCTTTCGTTCTCGTCTCTCTTTTCTTTTTTACCTTTCTCGGAATGTCCTCACCCTCGGCCACACTGCACATTTCCGGTGCGACTTTCCAACCAATGTGGTCGCCGAAAGCGCCTCCGATTTCGGTTCACTCTAGTAGGCAGACTTTGAGGAAATACGACCTGCTGCCGAATTATCCGTGGATCATGGCCACGCACGCAATTTTCGATCCTTCACATCATCCAAAGACGACGCGCTTCCTGTGTTCAGTGGGCGAAAGTGCGAATTTTCACGCAGCAGCTTATGCGCACATGCGATCTCTAGCGCGTCGGATAAATACTTGTGTCGATATCAAACACAAGCAACGCTTCTCAAAGAACAAGGCATCATTTTTCAAGCACCTATAAAAATGTAGATTAATCGATTAATCGATTACAACATCACAGCGAAGCGATTAATCGATGAAATGCTAAATCGACGAACGATTAACGATTAACCGATTAAAAAATTTCATCGACCATCTCTAGACCAAGAACTGATGCTGCTAGCTGCGCATACATCGCAGCGACTCGTCATACCAACCAATCCTTAGTAAAAGTATTGGGCGTGTAGTAAAGTTACTTTAACGCGCCCATATGCCTGCACTTTCGCAATTATTCAACACACTTGCCACTAGCCAAGATTGCTCATGATTGTTTTAATGATTTTCTATGTGCTCGCGAGTGTGCCCTACTGAATGCTAATTCTCCTATGTATGTGCGTGGCCAACGGGACAAACAGCAAATTCCTCTTTAATTATTCATGTGAAGGGCCGCCTAACCTGTACAAAGGACAAAGAAGACGACGGCACGTTTTGAATTTTTTTTATTGAAGTGGTGAATAGGAGAGGTTGGTGCCTTCAGTATGGCACCGGCTACTCCTTCTCGCTCAGCAATCCCAGCAAAACTTCAATAAAGAAGTAAAAAGGAACAGCATGAAAAAAAAGAGTTTCACAAGACATACACTGTAGTAACACTAAAGGAGTCGGCGCTATATACAGTTCGACAGTGCATGCATCAGATTTCCGTGCCGACTTTCACATAGGAAGCGTGTGCACATCTGATTAGAATAGTTCATATGAACGTCTGTGCGAAAGAAAATACACACAACACAAGTAATTAGACATAATCTGAAACATGTGAGAACAACAAAGAACGCTGTTGAATACTTAGGGGTTACATTATTCATTGGGACTTTGGAATGAATCCAAAGTTAATATTTCCAGAGGATATTGGTGTCGTCTAAGGACTTTTTTAGTGAATAAAGGGCTCTTTTCTGAAGCGCTCTTTTCTTCGGTCGGCAATAGAAAGTCTCAATACATGCCAGAAACGTCGAAAACAGAAAAAAATATTAGCTTACCAAAGAAGGAGCGGCCGCTCGGGGACGTCTACGTTTTGACCTTTTTCCGCGGTAGTACTGCCCTTTAACAATAGTTACCAACAGCCGTGTTACAAACATGCCGAGATTGGTGTTTTAGTTCTTCATTGATATCAGTTGGCTCATATTCTCAGCATTTACTATTTTTGTAACAGCAATGTAAATCGAAAATGTCAGGCCGACATGGAGGCTAGAGAAAGCATTCGTACATGTATACCAAAGTCCCGCACTTCGGACGCCGGCTTTTGCAATTAAGAACTAAGCATAAGCGGCACACAGACCAAAATATTTCAGTGATGCAGCGAGTAGTCATTGAATATTTTTGGTGAGGAACCCTACAGGGATATTGGAAGTTAATCAGCTGAGATTTAGCGGTAATGGTTTGCCCTGAGGTCACAACACTTGGACGCTTGATGACGCCTGTCGCGCGGTTTCCAGACAGCAACGCTTTTTTTTAAATACCGATATTATCTAATCTCCAAGGCAGAGATTGTAACATGGCAGCTTTCACTTTGTTTTCAGCGGGTAAACTTAAGAAATTGCTAAGTGGGTAACCAAAAAAAAAGTTTATAGCTTGCTCCCTTGCACTGAGATATGGTTTATCTGAACTGTTGAGAAAAGTTCAGAAAAACAATATTATTTATTACAATAAAAGATGCACATAAAGGGTAATTCTTGGCATGATGAGATCAAATAAAGCAAGAATAATTCGAAAACTCTCTAACGTTCTCTAAGACCTATTCTCGCAAGAACTGATACTTTGCGGTAGTCTTTTTTTTCCACAAACAATAGCCGACTGGAATAATCTAACCGAAGCACCTCTCCAACGCCCGTGACCTGTACACCTTTCCATTTGTGTAAATACTGTTGTTCTTTCATAACGCCTTTTTAATTGTATCATGACCAAGTTATGAAATTGTTCTTAAAATAGTCCTATACAAACGTAATCGTGTGAAAACGTGTTTCAACTTTGATTCATTCTGTTATTTATCTCTGTATTATATGTATATTGCTCACCCTGCTTGGACATCTTGTCCGCACTATTTCATAAATAAGAATAAATAAATAAAATTACCCGTGATAAAAACAACAGAAACGCACGCGAAGCACTGCCGCGGTACTGACTTAGATTCTCTTCAATGAGTCTTTTGCTTTATTGCCGCTAGCGTTATTTCTCACGCTTTCCTGCGCCGAGGCCGTTCATTAACGCGTAAGGGCCCTAACGGTGCTGCCCATCTGCTCAAGGTTCCTTTTTCATTTTTTTTTACGACTCATGCCGTGCACGGTGCTTGCTTGTTGACGATAGCCTGCGCGCTTCACGGGCTACAGCGTAAGCAAAGCCGTTAACGTGCTGCGTAAACTGTACTCAGGCACGAACACATGGTGTTCGTGCCTGAGTGATATGGAGCCGAGCCGAGCAAGGCAGATGCGCGAACGTTTACGATTCTGTGAAGATGCACGAAGAAGCTTCGCTCAATCGTGGTGTTTATAAAAGCACGTCATTTCCTGAAAGAGGTAATTTTCCTATCGCAACCCAAAGGAATTCCCAGTGCTACACACGTATTTCTTCATAACGCAGTTCCTCCCACGCTCTCTTATCCCACCCCACCACGTTTCTTAAAAGCGCGTAAAGAACGAGCTCCTTGTGGCGGAGTAATTGGACAGATGCTTGTAAAAGCCCTTCCATTTAATCATCCAAACATTCAGAGAGGCGCAGGTTGCGCTGATGATAAAGGAAACATAATTCTCGAGATAGTACACTCAGGCAATGATTTTACGGCGACAACAAGTAGCTGAAGACCCACATGCGACGCCTACATTTCGATGGAAGCGAAATGTTGAGGCCCGTGTGCTGTGCGATGTCAGTGCAGGTCAAAGATCCCCGGGTGGTCGAAATTTCCAGACACCTGCACTACGGCGTCTCTCATAATCAGGGCTGGTTTTGGGACGTTAAACATCACAAATCAATCAATCAATGATCGCACGTAAGTGCCGCCTCGGTAGTTCATCTACTACGCTCACATGTGATTTGTAATGCACTATCCGTTGTTTTTGCCATCGTCACCGTGTGAGGTCTGCCGTCACGTCAAGACTCGTATAGCCAAGTAGAGAGCGAACCCATAGAGAACCAAGCCAAATAGAGCCAAGTAGAGAGCCCATAGCCAAGGTATAGCCAAGTATAGAGCGTTGAAAGTTGTGGTCGAGGCAGGAACACCCTGTCTGTTGTCCTTATCCATGCATGGGGAAAAAAACTAAGCCAGTTCCACTGCAGCGAAAGGTGTACGGAGTGAGTACCAGCGATTCACCTGTGCGTCCCTCGTGTTCATCATGTGTTTCTCATTGACATTTTGTAATTAATATTGCTTAATAATCTCATTATTCGGTTAATTTATGGTATTGTGGCCTTTTATTTCATCATAACAGTATATGTTATCTTAACCATTCCTAATCATTTTACACGGTTTTGATTGGTTATTGGCATCGTTTGGCCCTGTTTCCTACTGTTGTTTTCTGGCACTGACAGCTACATGAGGTGATATTACACGTCGACAGCGCGGGCTCTATCTGCACTTAAAAGCGTACTATAGGAAGGGCCCAAGCAGCTGTCAACGGCGTTATGGCCGTGGCGTTATTATTTTCAATGCGTTTGGCGATCCAAATTACTTCTTTATGCAAGTCGAAACTAGAAGGGAAGCTCAGGAGAAGATAGATGCTTGAATTGATGAACAAATCGCAAAATACGATTTAGAACAGGGAATGTCGCAGGAGCCAACGTTTCGACAAGCGGACTTGTCTTCGTCAGGGCGTCAGTTGCCGCCCTGACGAAGACAAGTCCGCTTGTCGAAACGTTGGCTCCTGCGACATTCCCTGTTCTAAATCGTATTTTGCGATTTGTTCAATTCTTTACGCAAGGCCTCACTCACCCTGTAAAGCGTGCTCTGCCGCTTGAGTACAATTATGAAGGGAAAGCTAAAGCGAGACATGTCTGAAATGAAGTCGTGCTTGGGAAAGTAACGTTGATAAGAAATTCCTTTTCTATTCCTTAGCCTTGCATGACCCAACGGCGTCTTTTCGAATTTAAACCAAAGAAATAATTTGTAGTAAATGTGCATTCTTACAAAAATAAAAGTGGCTAGGAAGCTCAGGGGAAGATGGAAGCTTGAATTGATGAACAAATCGCAAAATACTATTTAGAACAGGGAATGTCGCAAGAGCCAACGTTTCGACAAGCGGACTTGTCTTCTTGTCGAAACGTTGGCTCCTGCGACATTCCCTGTTCTAAATCGTATTTTGCGATTTGTTCAATTCTTTACGCAAGGCCTCACTCACCCTGTAAAGCGTGCTCTGCCGCTTGAGTACAATAATGAAGGGAAAGCTAAAGCGAGACATGTCTGAAATGAAGTCGTGCTTGGGAAAGTAACGTTGATAAGAAATTCCTTTTCTATTCCTTAGTCTTGCATGACCCATCGGCGTCCTTTCGAATTTAAACCAAAGAAATAATTTGTAGTAAATGTGCATTCTTACAAAAATAAAAGTGGCTAGGAAGCTCAGGGGAAGATGGATGCTTGAATTGATGAACAAATCGCAAAATACGATTTAGAACAGGGAATGTCGCAAGAGCCAACGTTTCGACAAGCGGACTTGTCTTCTTGTCGAAACGTTGGCTCCTGCGACATTCCCTGTTCTAAATCGTATTTTGCGATTTGTTCAATTCTTTACGCAAGGCCTCACTCACCCTGTAAAGCGTGCTCTGCCGCTTGAGTACAATTATGAAGGGAAAGCTAAAGCGAGACATGTCTGAAATGAAGTCGTGCTTGGGAAAGTAACGTTGATAAGAAATTCCTTTTCTATTCCTTAGCCTTGCATGACCCAACGGCGTCTTTTCGAATTTAAACCAAAGAAATAATTTGTAGTAAATGTGCATTCTTACAAAAATAAAAGTGGCTAGGCAGCAGCGGTGCGGCAGTGTGACAGTGTGTGCATGCTTGACTCTTCTGTCTCGGCTTCACAGGTTCGCTTGTGCTATCGGCCTGCCAGCTCAACTTTTCTGCACCTACAAGTGCTCCCGCGCTTGCAAGGAACCGGCCTAATCACCAGCAGGGTGCCTCGTCAGGCTCTTGGCGTGATTCTGGCACCTCACCGCTGCCCTTGGATCTGCGCCTGCGCCTGGTTACCTGCATCTTGGCTATATAAACGTCCTACCGACCACTCAACCACATTCGGCAGCAGCGGTGCGGCAGTGTGACAGTGTGTGCATGCTTGACTCTTCTGTCTCGGCTTCACAGGTTCGCTTGTGCTATCGGCCTGCCAGCTCAACTTTTCAGCACCTACAAGTGCTCCCGCGCTTGCAAGGAACCGGCCTAATCACCAGCAGGGTGCCTCGTCAGGCTCTTGGCGTGATTCTGGCACCTCACCGCTGCCCTTGGATCTGCGCCTGCGCCTGGTTACCTGCATCTTGGCTATATAAACGTCCTACCGACCACTCAACCACATTCGGCAGCAGCGGTGCGGCAGTGTGACAGTGTGTGCATGCTTGACTCTTCTGTCTCGGCTTCACAGGTTTGTGCATATTTTCCCTGGCTGTTTCTTGCGTTTCATTTATCTCGATTCTAGTTACACTGCCGCTGCTGCTGCCACCGGTATAATCTTTTAACCATGCCAACTGTTTCCGAACTGTCGAAACGCGTGGAACAACTTGAAAATACTTTTAAAGATAGACTTGATAACCTTCTTGACAAGGTAACGACAACTGTAGTGTCCAAGCTAGATTCCCAGCCTTCCTTGATCATTAAAGGGCTGAAAGACGAGATTGAGGGACTAACAAGCAGTCTTGATTTTCTGAACAGGACGGTTGAGTCCCTCAGATCGGAAAAGGAAGAACTAACTGCAATGAACAAATCGCTCATTGCACGTAACGAATCTTTGGAAAGGCGAATCGGCGACTTGGAACAGTACTCGCGTAAAAGCAACTTGGAAATTAAAGGCGTTCCATTCACCCAAGGGGAAAACTGCATGACTATTCTGCAAACTATTGCCTCTAAAATAGATTGCCCTGTTTCTACCAGTGATATTGAAGTTGTACATCGTGTTCCATCTGCGTCAGATACAAAGCATTTACTAGTCCGATTTCATTCTCGGGCCTTGAAAACTGACTTCATAAGCAAAGCTCGAAAGGCTCGCCTTAACACAAGCGACATTGGATTCAGCAAGGCACGAGGCAAACCTGTTTTTGTCAATGACCACCTCACTCCTCAGAACAAGCAATTATTCAGCAAAGCTTTACAACTTAAGAAAGACAAAAGCTGGCGCTTTTTGTGGACTGATGACTGCGTCATCAAGGCAAGGCAGTCCACTGATAGCAGGGTCTTTCGCATCAGGTGTGAATCTGACCTGGCGATATTCACTTAAATTGACTAGAATTTATTTTCCTTTTGCTGTCTCCCTAATCTGATGTCGTACATTTCCATTAGCGACATTCAATCCCGCTTTTCGAACGATCATCATTCAGTGATTCATTTCAACTCGCGTAGCCTTCGCAAACATTTTCATGATTACCAGATATTGTTGTCTTCCTCTCTCCATTCTTTCTCCATTATATGTGTTTCTGAAACATGGCTCAGTGATTTAGATAAAAATCTTTACGGTTTTCCATCGTACAGTTCAGAATATTGCAATCGCATTTCATCGCAACATGGCGGCTCGGCCATGTTTATCCGTTCTGACATTCCATACAAGAGGAGGCTTGATTTGCACTTAAATATCTGTGACTGTGAGTCGGTGTGGATAGAAGTAGACAAGTCTGTGATGGGCTCTGATAATAATATTGTTTTTGGTACCATTTATCGATCACCACACACACCAATTCCTGCTTTTTATGAAGAGCTTGACATTACTCTTGACTCTCTTTCAAAGGAAAAGAAATCCGTTATCATCATGGGTGACATCAACATTAATTTACTTGATGGCTCTTCTCCACATGTAGCTCAGTTTGTAAGCTGTTTCCAGGGTTACGGCCTTGAATGTTTAATTTCGCTTCCAACTCGTTGCACTAATAACAGTTCAGGAACACTTATTGATCATGCTCTTTCGAACCTTCTTCACCCTCCCTCTGCATTTATTATACGAACTAATATTACCGATCATTTCCCAGTTGCACTTTCCTTTGACAATAGTACTCGCATTAATAACGTGAGCTTCGTTACCAATAAGTTTGACCGCGACAAATTTGTTAAATTGGTATTAAATTCTGATTGGTCTTGTGTCACTTCAATGAATAATGTTCAATCAGCATACACCACATTCATCTCCATATTATCCAGCTGCATATCTTCATCGACAACAAGTGTTCAATGCCATAAACGTTACTCCTTCCCTAAGAACCCATGGTTAACGAAAGCATTACTGAATAGCCTACGTAAAAAAGATAACTTATACAAAAAAACAAAAAGACAGCCATTTAATTTGCGTCTGATCGATCGTTATAAGCAGTACTGTAACACACTGAATGCAGCATTAAAGGATGCAAAAAAGCGCTATTATCAAAATGAAATCAATCGTACTGGCTCAGACATTAAAAAGCAATGGCGCCTGATCAATTCTTTTCTTAATAAAACCATCAATCCACCTATAGCCAACATCAACCAAGGAGGTTTAGTGATGTCTAATCCACTAGACATTGCCAACGCATTTAGCGACTACTTCTCCTCTCCTATACCTGTTCCATCCAGTGTACATGACGAACTTGATCATTGTGGCCACTCATTTTTTCTTTTTCCTACCACCCCTGAGGAGGTGAGAAGTACAATCATCAGTATAAAGTCCTCTAGCGCAGGTATTGATAACATATCTGCTAACCATGTGAAGATGGTCGCTCATGTGATTGCAGATGTGCTCACCTACATAATCAATCTAATTTTTGAATCTGGTGTATTTCCCCGAGAGTTAAAGATAAGTAAGGTCATTCCTGTTTTCAAAAAAGGTGACAGATGCTTAATTTCTAATTACAGGCCAATATCCATTCTTCCTTTTTTTAGCAAAGTAATAGAAAAACTAATACATGTTCGACTGTCTAGCTACCTTACAAAATTTAACCTACTTCATCCCAAACAGTTTGGGTTTAGACAGGGATATTCGACTAACTTAGCTCTAATTTACTTCACAGAAAAATGCAAACTAGAAATTGATAACGGTAACTTCGTTGGTTCTGTTTTTTTAGATTTTACTAAAGCTTTTGACACACTTAACCATGACATTCTCTTCTCTAAACTTTCATCTTATGGCATTGGTGGCAATTGTCTCAATCTCTTCCGCAGTTACCTCTCCGATCGACAACAATTAATCTCCATCGCCGGCATCTATTCTGCTAAAAAAATAATTAACATCGGTGTTCCACAAGGCTCAATTCTAGGGCCGCTTTTATTTCTACTCTACATTAATGATCTTCCGCAGTGTCTAACCACATCAACAGAATGCATTTTATATGCCGACGACACCACTCTTTTATTTCCAGACAATTCAATAAGCAACATCACAAAAACTCTTAACGTTGAACTTCTTAACGTTAGTGCATGGTGTGCTAAAAATAAGCTCTTGATAAATCCCTCCAAATCTCAGTTCTTAATTTTTAATTCCAGGTCAATAAATAA
Source organism: Hyalomma asiaticum (assembly GCA_013339685.2). Taxonomy (NCBI): domain Eukaryota; kingdom Metazoa; phylum Arthropoda; class Arachnida; order Ixodida; family Ixodidae; genus Hyalomma; species Hyalomma asiaticum. The sequence goes on from CM023486.1 coordinate 46,870,668, forward strand.
CGCCCAAGTGTCACCGCTTGTCATCAACTCGTGTCCCATCCCCCTATCAGATCACTGTTCTTTCCTTGGAATTAAGCTCGATTCCCGGTTAAAATTCAACTTGCACATCGAAGAACTGCAACGAAAAACATCATATGGTATCAGGGTACTACTGAAAGCTAGATGTTATTTTGATTTGGCTACTTTGATCAGCTTATACTACGCATTCATACACAGTCATCTTAATTATTGCATTGCTTCATGCGGTCAAACATATCATTGTCATCTTTCTTCTCTCCAACATGTACAAAATCAAGCTATTCGCATTATCACCTGGAGTACCCGACGTTCTCATGTTTCTGATCTTTACCGTGAGCTAAACATACTAAATATTGATAACCTGAACAGATTTAATGTGTGCACATTTGCCTATCGGGTAGTTAAAGACCACAACCTTCTGCAATTTGTTCTCATTCCAGACCTTACTAATTCCAACATTACCCGCTTTTCCTCAAATAACAACTTTTTACTTCCCAAGGTCCGAACTAACTATGGTTCTCAACGACTAGCTTTTGTTTTAATCAAACTGTGGAATTCTTTGCCATACAACATTAAATGTGCTTTTTCTGTGGCATCATTCAAACATCAGCTTCGCATATTCATTTTTAAAAACACCACTTATTGAATGTTCTTAAAGTACAAATTTATTCTGTTGTTCTTGTTGTATTTGATTGGTGTTTGCTTTGTATTTTGTTAGATTTTCACACCCTTACTGTTTTATGCTTTCCATTATATTACTGTTTGCCTAAATGTCTGATTCGCTGTGTTTTTTGTTAATTTTTTTCTTCTTTCATTTCTTATTTTATACTCTAAATATTTCCTGTTTGCTGCTAGTAATGTTCTTTTTTCTACCATTATAATAAGGTCCCCTTACAGTGTTTACACTATGGGACCTTTTTCTGCATAATAATTGTCTATGTCTGTGTATACATGCATTAACTTTTGAATAAAAAAAAAAAGAAAAAAAAAGGAAGCTCAGGGGAAGATGGATGCTCGAATTGATGAACAAATCGCAAAATACTATTTAGAACAGGGAATGTCGCAAGAGCCGACGTTTCGACAAGCGGACTTGTCTTCTTGTCGAAACGGTGGCTCCTGCGACATTCCCTGTTCTAAATCGTATTTTGTGATTTGTTCAATTCTTTACGCAAGGCCTCACTCACCCTGTAAAGCGTGCTCTGCCGCTTGAGTACAATAATGAAGGGAAAGCTAAAGCGAGACATGTCTGAAATGAAGTCGTGCTTGGGAAATTAACGTTGATAAGAAATTCCTTTTCCATTCCTTAGCCTTGCATGACCCAACGGCGCCTTTTCGAATTTAAACCAAAGAAATAATTTGTAGTAAATGTGCATTTTTACAAAAATAAAAGTGGCTAGGAAGCTCAGGGGAAGATGGATGCTTGAATTGATGAACAAATCGCAAAATACTATTTAGAACAGGGAATGTCGCAAGAGCCAACGTTTCGACAAGCGGACTTGTCTTCTTGTCGAAACGTTGGCTCCTGCGACATTCCCTGTTCTAAATCGTATTTTGCGATTTGTTCAATTCTTTACGCAAGGCCTCACTCACCCTGTAAAGCGTGCTCTGCCGCTTGAGTACAATTATGAAGGGAAAGCTAAAGCGAGACATGTCTGAAATGAAGTCGTGCTTGGGAAAGTAACGTTGACAAGAAATTCCTTTTCTATTCCTTAGTCTTGCATGACCCATCGGCGTCTTTTCGAATTTAAACCAAAGAAATAATTTGTAGTAAATGTGCATTCTTACAAAAATAAAAGTGGCTAGGAAGCTCAGGGGAAGATGGATTCTTGAATTGATGAACAAATCGCAAAATACGATTTAGAACAGGGAATGTCGCAAGAGCCAACGTTTCGACAAGCGGACTTGTCTTCTTGTCGAAACGTTGGCTCCTGCGACATTCCCTGTTCTAAATCGTATTTTGCGATTTGTTCAATTCTTTACGCAAGGCCTCACTCACCCTGTAAAGCGTGCTCTGCCGCTTGAGTACAATTATGAAGGGAAAGCTAAAGTGAGACATGTCTGAAATGAAGTCGTGCTTGGGAAAATAACGTTGATAAGAAATTCCTTTTCTATTCCTTAGCCTTGCATGACCCAACGGCGTCTTTTCGAATTTAAACCAAAGAAATAATTTGTAGTAAATGTGCATTCTTACAAAAATAAAAGTGGCTAGGAAGCTCAGGGGAAGATGGATGCTTGAATTGATGAACAAATCGCAAAATACTATTTAGAACAGGGAATGTCGCAAGAGCCGACGTTTCGACAAGCGGACTTGTCTTCTTGTCGAAACGTTGGCTCCTGCGACATTCCCTGTTCTAAATCGTATTTTGCGATTTGTTCAATTCTTTACGCAAGGCCTCACTCACCCTGTAAAGCGTGCTCTGCCGCTTGAGTACAATTATGAAGGGAAAGCTAAAGCTAGACATGTCTGAAATGAAGTCGTGCTTGGGAAAGTAACGTTGATAAGAAATTCCTTTTCTATTCCTTAGTCTTGCATGACCCATCGGCGTCTTTTCGAATTTAAACCAAAGAAATAATTTCTAGTAAATGTGCATTCTTACAAAAATAAAAGTGGCTAGGAAGCTCAGGGGAAGATGGATGCTTGAATTGATGAACAAATCGCAAAATACGATTTAGAACAGGGAATGTCGCAAGAGCCAACGTTTCGACAAGCGGACTTGTCTTCTTGTCGAAACGTTGGCTCCTGCGACATTCCCTGTTCTAAATCGTATTTTGCGATTTGTTCAATTCTTTACGCAAGGCCTCACTCACCCTGTAAAGCGTGCTCTGCCGCTTGAGTACAATTATGAAGGGAAAGCTAAAGCGAGACATGTCTAAAATGAAGTCGTGCTTGGGAAAATAACGTTGATAAGAAATTCCTTTTCTATTCCTTAGCCTTGCATGACCCAACGGCGTCTTTTCGAATTTAAACCAAAGAAATACTTTGTAGTAAATGTGCATTCTTACAAAAATAAAAGTGGCTAGGAAGCTCAGGGGAAGATGGATGCTTGAATTGATGAACAAATCGCAAAATACGATTTAGAACAGGGAATGTCGCAAGAGCCAACGTTTCGACAAGCGGACTTGTCTTCTTGTCGAAACGTTGGCTCCTGCGACATTCCCTGTTCTAAATCGTATTTTGCGATTTGTTCAATTCTTTGCGCAAGGCCTCACTCACCCTGTAAAGCGTGCTCTGCCGCTTGAGTACAATTATGAAGGGAAAGCTAAAGTGAGACATGTCTGAAATGAAGTCGTGCTTGGGAAAGTAACGTTGATAAGAAATTCGTTTTCTATTCCTTAGCCTTGCATGACGCAACGGCGTGTTTTCGAATTTAAACCAAAGAAATAATTTGTAGTAAATATGCATTCTTACAAAAATAAAGTGGCTAGGAAAGGCGCCGTTTTGGCGCCACAGTGTTTAGTGGTATGCAGCTGCAAACAACTTCTGCTGTTTACGCAAATAAATAAACAAACAAATAAATAAATGTAACGGCTACGATATAGCCTACTGCATCCACTAGAAATCCCTGCGTAGTTGGAAACACCGCACAAGGGGCAAGTTTCGAACACAAACTAATTTTAAGTGCAATTTTAAGTTGATGTAACAGGAAGGCGGTCAATTCACACGCGAAAAAAATTATAGAACCGATCTAGTTCACCATACGTGCAATAATATCTCCCCTAGATTTTCTTGGGTTGATATATTTGTGGCTAGAAAAAGTTACGTAGCCGGGAAAGTTGGTGACCATTATAAAATCGATGGAAGCTTGCGTGTCACCAAATTTCAATCAAAGGTGGAAAATTTTTGGTTTATCTTTGAAAAGTTGCGTTGATTATGAATAAATCTAATTTTGGACAGCAATGTTCAATTTACTGTGTTAATTAAGAATGCGTCCCGAGCGCGAAGTTCACACTTCGTAATAATGGGTTTTGTTGTGTTGAAAACACCACAAGGGTGTTTTTTTGTTTGTAATAAATGAGTAAATAAGAATACTTCAAATTTGCGCGAAATATTGGTCTCATGTTTTAAAAAATTACTTTTTTGCGTGGCAAAATGATAATCATTATGTTCAATTTCGTTGTTCTTGGTGTTTCTTTTTAACGTAAGCAAGGGTGCGTTTGCTCTAGGTAACAATTATATCACTTAGTGAATGTTCTCACCACGCAGCCATGCTTTTGTGTGCTTACTACGCATGTACTAAATCATTTTGCAAAGTTTCCCGTTCATCCCCGTCCTCATTGTCATCAGCTTATGTTAAGCCACTTCAGGACGAAGGCCTCTCCCAATCAGTTTTAATTTGGGCTACTGTGAGCGAGTTCGTTGCACTTTATGTCCGCGAACTATTTATTTTTATTGCTGCATCTTACCTTTTTTTCTACCTCTGTATCTTATTCCCTCTCTTGGTATCCATCATGTCGTTGTCACTGTCCACCTGTTTGGTGTCCTCCGCATGACATGCGTTGCACATTTCCATTTTTTTATTTCAATTGTCATAAGAATATCAGCTACTCATGCCTCTTCCCTGATCCACTCCGCTCGCTTTTTATCTATTTGCATGTCACAAGAATGTTGTCCGGTTTATGGCATGGATTTTATTTTAGTATTAAAACATCTTTCCACGCAGCCACGAGATTTTCTTATGTCACCAGCCAATGGAAGCTCATGAGAGGACACGGAATTTGTAGGCACCCGTAGAAGAGGCAATCGAGCGGTCAAAAATATAAATCACCACTCTAGAAGGATGTTGCCAGCACATCCAAAAGAGGCGATCTGCTCTGACTTCAAAATAGTATTACACGAGAAAGAAAAAGAAAAAGGCTAGCAATAAGAGTGGCTGTGTTTCGGATTGCTCCACTTGCTTTAGCTTAGCGTACGACGGCTCATTGCCCATAGTGACAGTATGCAACGGGCTGATAAACAGTAAAGCGAATCTTCAGTGCAGTTTTCTATGCGCGGGATAATTTGGTGAACGTTTACAAACAATAACCACACATGGGAAAACAATAACCACACATGGGAAAAAAACCGAGGAGGCAGTAATTGCGATGCCAGAGAAGCAATGCTGCGAGTATTGCCTTCATTCTCGCCGCGTACTATTGCGATCCCATCACAAGTAAGCAGTACTGGTGATGGAACGCACGTGCAGTAAGATAAGTCATCGACAAAGCTTGATAATGTCAGCTCCGTGATGTGTTATGGAAGCGTGATGCGACAAATGTGAGATGATGTGCTGCATGCTACAGTGGCATCAAGTTCACATCGGAGCGATCAGGAATGTGTGCTTGCAAGGAATCCCTGTCTGTTTGCAGGCGACACGCTGGACCCTCATCGAACGAAGTGAGGCTGGAATGCACGCACCTGTTACGTCGTTATCTGAAAAACAATGTGGGAAGCCACACTTGGTGGTATGTTCTCACACGGAGGCTCGCACAAAAGAAAAGAAAATACGGAAAACTGCCTCACCACGCAGGTGCTAGCACTTGCAGTCGTTTTCCGAGAGAAGGGCCATGCCCAAGGCCTCTTGGCAGGCCTTCTGTTCCTTTCGGGCATACTTCCCTTGGTATCGACTAGAGCCTATTATGGCCTCCCATAACATTATGGGGCTATTTCCGACGGAACATTAGGACCAGTGTCTGCGGTTCTTGCTAGGAGGCCATAGCGGTCGCCTCCTGTTGCGTGACGTAAATTTGTTTCTTAGAGGGTGTTCTGGTTTGGTTTGTCAAGGACGCTTTTTTTTCTTTCGCGTGATTCCTCATCTATCGCTTTTTGAAGTCCATCATCGGATGGTTCAGCTTGCGTGTGATGGATTACGAGTAGGCACATGAGACGGCAAAAATATTGAAATGAGAGACAGCTAAATGAAAGAGACAAACATGGCTACTGCGCTACTTGCGCAGACAAAATATCTCGCAAGCTAGTCAGCCTCGAATGAGAGCGATTCACCGAGGCGATGACGCTGTTGTCTATGCGCCACGCTGTGATACAGGAAGACTTGGCGCTGCCTAAACACTACACTTCTCAGACGCGACAATAAAAGAAAAACGCTCATATTTTTTTCAGCGAGGAATCTCAAGATATACAATGTATTGTTCTGCACTGCTTCAAATACCGAGCGCCCATGTAAGCTCTGAAAAGCTACGAACATTTTCAGAAGATCCGTGAAATGTTTCCTGACATAGACTTATCAGAACAATAGCGAAAATAAATCATGTGTACGCGGGCGGAAAACACTGGAAAACCCCAAACTTGCTCATCAAACTAATGCAGCGCGCCGTCTTTGTAACCATATCATGCACCGAACTCCAGTGTCCATAGCTGGAACACGTCTAGATGCTACAGTAGATCATCAATGCTACGGTATATCTAGATGTTGCAGTACACCGTAAATGCTACAGCACATCATAATAAAAGGGGACCACAATGACCAAGTGTATGAGGCTTGTTCTTAATTTAGGGCGAGTTGACCTCTTGTGGCGCGTAGTTAACGTGTTAGGAAAGCAACTGAGACAACCACCACAAGGTTACACACGGTGTTTAACAGTCCTTGTAGAGTGGACAGTCCTTGTAGAGTGGGTCCTATATTTGTGGTAGTGGCAATGTATTTGGCATCGAAAATTAGCACCAGCAGCGTAGACGCATGCATCAGAATTTTTCCCCCCACAAGAATTGTGAAATTAAATGAACAAATAAAAGCTGGCGATGGCTTCACAAAAGACGTACGAGTGATCGCAGACATCGGTATATGTAGACCAGCGCGGCGTCTTCCAGCGCAGCCAATGTTGCTGGAAACATGTCATATGTAACGAATATATATATATATATATATATATATATATATATATATATATCTTTTCCAGCAGTCCATGTATAAATACCAACGCTGGATGTATCCTGGTGTAGGTTCCCCAATGACAGAGAAAATAAGTCGCAGATGAAGGGAAACAAAGGCCGCCATGCCGTGAGAAGATATTACAGCAGGAACCAATAGCAAGACCAAAAGCACCAAAGGATGAATTCGTTTATTCTGGTTAGCTCAGTGGCTTGCCTAGCCGTGCTTTGCAAGTAAATAGCGTGTCGTAAGCTACCCACCGCACCAACAGACTTCGTCTGTCTTGCTAGCAAAAAGCAAAAAGGAAGAAAAATTACGGCCAGTGTAGCCTTCTGGATATTAATGTGTTGCCGTGACTGCTGGACAGTGGCGTTCCAGTAAGTGGAACGCCACTTACTGGAACGCAGGGTTATGGTGCTAGGCTGCTAACTCGAGAAACGCGGATTCTATCCCAGTAGCGACGGTCACAATTTCGATGGAGGCCAAACTCCTAGAAGCCTCTGCACTTTACGATTTCTGCGCATGTTAGTGAACCCCAGGTGGTCGAAATTTCCGAAGCCCTCCTCTACGGCATAGCTCATATCACGTAATACTTTCGGCATGTATAACGTTCTCAATTGGTATTCTCAAAATAATACCATTGTTTTTCTAAGAAATTTTATTGGGACATTTCTCAGGTGTTATACATGGGCACACCATTTGCAGCTGCAGCTCCTATTGGGTCGTTGTTTTGTTTGCTTTGTTATAATCGCGACTACATTTTTTGCATAACTTGCAGTGAGATGATCTCTTGCCGTTCCCGAAGTGCGCCGATAAGCCGCGCACCGTTGAAGCAGCGAGTGAAACAAACATCGAAGCACTGTAGTTCTACGGCAGAAATACTTCACACTAGGCTTTGGACATCATCAATGGTCATATCTCGCGAATGTAACCGAATCGCTCATACGAGGCTTTGTCGCGAGAGCAAAGGACGATGGTGGGTGTGTCACGTGCTCTTCGGAAAATTGCATGGCGCAAAAGAAATCCTGCAGATTCCACGCATTGTGAGAACCGGTGTCATTCGAAGCAGTCGGTGAGGAAATCGCTTACGACAAATCGCGCTACGTACAGCGCAGTGTTACGAGTACGATGAACGTCTTTGTGCAAAGTTCATGAGTAGGTCTATGCTCTTCGGGGGCTAACCAGGGAAGTTGACAGCACGGCGGCGACTAAATGGCAATTCACATTAGGACGTAGCACTGGCCCTCGCGTTAGTACACAGCACAGACATCAGGCTTATCGAACAGAAATGCAGGCTACGGTGCGCGGATGTGCGTATCATGAGCGTCGTTCGTTGATGTGTTCCGCAGAATCGAGCAAGGTTGGACAAAAAAGAAAAAGCATGCCGAGTGCTACTAGAACATATGTATCGTTTAGTAAATAACTCTGACGGCGCTTAGCACACACTGCACGCGCAAATGATGTTACACAAGAATCATCGTCCCAACCACTGCTGCAGTTGACTTATCACTATACTTACTTCGTGGGAGGAGCCGTTTTAGTCTAGCGGTAGCGTCCTTGCTTGATACCTCGGGTGCCTGCAGGTTCTATACACGTCTACATTTCGCTTGGTTGGTGGCTTCGGACATTACCGCGCGTTCGTGGTTTCTATGTGTTTTTTATATCTACATTTCAATCTCATGCTATACAAGTGGTACGTCCGTTATTTTCAAGCTAAATGTATATTTAAGTGTCCCGAGATTGACATGGGTCGTATAAAATCCAACCACCTGTGGCGCGTACCAAAATACCACGGCTTGAATATCATGGGTATGAGCCATACGTTATCGCAGCGTCGTTAATTGTGACGTACATGACGAGTATATTATGTTGTTAGTATAAATATCAATCTTCTTGTTTGTCGTACATTCGCACCCTAAAATCCAAACTTTGGTGTATATCGGGTGAATGAGACGGCCTGGAGAGAAGCGCGGCGTAGATAGATAGATAGATAGATAGATAGATAGATAGATAGATAGATAGATAGATAGATAGATAGATAGATAGATAGATAGATAGATAGATAGATAGATAGATAGATAGATAGATAGATAGATAGATAGATAGATAGATAGATAGATACGAGGTACGGTGAAAGTTGCTCAAGTTCGCCAAGAAATGTTTCGCATTTAAAAAATTAGGAGGCGGCGTCACGTCATTCGGCTAGCTTCGGCAAGCCAACCTCTTCTGACGCCAGTGCGTGGTGTCTTTCGGGTAGGATGAGGCCCCACGAAGTTTCCATAACACTCGAAGTGGTTTTGAACACGGTAACATTTCGTAAACCCTGCGCGTGCATTACTCCACCGCTTGCCCACCACGTGGCCGGGCGCATTTTATGATTCCCTGTCTCAAATGTTTTGCTAGGCGTTAAGAGTGCCACATGACCTCTCTCCTAGCTATTTTCCTTTCTTGATGCCATATTAGTGCCTCGTTCACCACTGTGGGGAGGAAAGGCGCTAGCTAACACTCCGAATCTTTTGTACGTAGACATAACGAGCAACGCGGACGGAAGGATGACTGCATCCCTGATGTAGTTAGGGCATCGAAAGTGCAATGTGACGGTGTGGGTTCTTCTCCGCCAAAGGTGAGTTCTTTTTGTTATCATTCAGTTTTCACTGAACAAAAAGAAAATACAACACCTAAAAGCGAAGGAGCAAAATGGAACGTCAATAATGATTTCCTAGGATTACCATATGTGCCCTCTTCTGGACAAGTATACTATATTACCTTCGTCTTAAATGTCACACTGCGTGTACGGCACAGATGGGGCATCCTCCTGACTTGGTGTTCGTGTTTCAGCGTACGGCCATCCTCGCTCATCTTCATGAGTTCACTAGCTCTTATAGGAAAGTCTATCTATCTATCTCCTGTTCTTTTTTTTTTCTCCTAGTCTGTGGAAGCGAACCGGGCTCCCGTCTTCCCTATCCCCTATCCCCGTCTTCCCAATCCCTATCTGTGAACGTGTAACCAGTCGAGGAAATTTCATGAAACGAAAACCCCTGCAGGTATCCGAAAGCGATATCGAAAAGCGGGGCTTTTGTTATAACTGCCTCCTCGGCAAAAAGTAAGTTCCGCCCTAAAATGTACCATGGCCCGCGGGAACTGTACCTTACCGGTTTACACAGGCTGACTATATAATTTAACTAGCAGCAAGCGTCAATTTCTCAGCTCAAACTCGCACAGCTAGACGCTTGGTTAACTCAAGTGGAAGAGTGACCTGCTGTGAAATGTGTCGGGCCGTATGGTGTATCCTCAAGGAATATATTTTGATTTGTTGCCTATTTCTCACTCTTCATTATATTATATGCAGTTTTGCTATACCCTGGAGCCCGACGGCGTCACGTTTCTCCTCGGGTTAGGCGTTGTCTTTCTCCTATCTGCTACGGCTTTTTGTGTATCGATAATACAAAGCAGTTCAAGTTCATTGCAGTATGGATCCTAACAGAATGCTTAAGCAACAGTAACTACATTACCTTTTTAGGGGCCAAGCACTTTAGGACCGAGCTTTGTCCCCCCCCCCCCCTGCTCGTCGTCGTTGTGCGTAGCTCTGGTTTGCATGGAGTCTGTTAATTGAACAATAAGGGTTCGCAGCGTGCGCGTTATCTAAAAGGAACCCGGAACTCGGCATGATCTCCGACGTCGGAGTGCAGGAACCTAATAATGACCAGGAGCACGAATGACAACGTGTGTGTAAATATACACACAGTTGTCACTCATTTACATGCGCGATTGGGCAATGTCACGGGTGATTTACGGCAACACCGAACGATCCCAGTGTTTAACCCACTCGTCATCACTCACTTCGTGGAGATGCGAGGAATTTTTTAATGTTTTTTTCGAACATAAATAAATAAAGGAGCTATTGTCAGAGTTGAGACTAGGTGGTGTTGCACATACGCTTTTTAAGGATATTTCACACAATCGTGGTGCTCGTATAGACGAGACGTTCGCTTACAACGTATTGTACGCACGGATTAATAACAATTTTTCCGAAAAATAGCACACAAAACACAACCTCGGTTTGATATATACCTATACTGGTTAAGCTTAGTTGGAAAAACAAGCAATAGAACTCATTAAGGCGGAAGCAAAGAAAGATTCAACATAACTGCCTTGTCGCATCGACCGAATGTAAGAAGTTAAAAAGAACCACTGTCACAGAGGCAACGGTGTACTTTAATCAGTGCGACGTCCCTTCCGGCTTGAGAGAGGGGCAGCAGTGATACACAGTGGAGCAACAACTGCAGAAAAATAAGCTGCTTCCTAAACGAGAGCACAAAGTGCGACAAGTTACATGCAGTAATCCAATTATTCTTGAACCGTGACCACTGGCAAACGAGATGTCGCATTCGTTGACCACAACTAACCATATAAGCACGGACTAGAGGACACTTATGCGCCTCTCTATAAAAGAAAGAAAGGAAAATATTAGTGCACGGTTGTCGATGGTGCATACCACTGCAGTGTAATAACCAAAAACGTCCGTTGTGTGGCGCTCGGGGCCACATCCATTGACGCTAGGATCAATTTAAGTCTTATTTTATTTGCTTTTCTCCTGATGCTCATCCTTGTTTGTCCTTCTCTCGAGAACTGCAGGCCTAATTGGTCTGTTATCTTGGCCTTTTAAGTCCAGTTGTCTTTACGACGGGCCTTTTCAGACATGGTAAACTTCCGAATGTTTTATATTATTGACACATCGCCTATCACGAAAGACTCGAGCAAGCTTTGCAAGCTGTACACATTTTTGAGGGTAAACACAAAGAACAAATGACATTGGCCTCATGTTGTTGGAATATTATGTGCGACATCCTCTGTAAAATTTTATGTCATGTGGAACCAAGGTCATACAGCTCATGCAGTGTAAAAAAAAAAGTTGTCTGCAGATCCTAATGTCATCTCCACAGGCTGTTACTGCAATATAGTGACCGTCTTTCAAAGCAACATTGCTCTTCGACAGCCTTTATATATACAGCACGGACGCTGTTATCTTGAAAAGATTACTAGAGAGATTTAGTAGGAGCATTCGTTTCATTCTATACAAAAGGTTGACCACATTTTGATCTTGGTTCCATGGTGTTCCGTAATGAAGCGCGCTTACTTTGCACTTTCTCTCAACGCAAACGCCCTATGCGAAACAAAAATATAATTCTATTGCATGTAGCAACCTCAATTAAACAACGCAATCAGGTAACGAAAACATATTTCCCAGTCTTCAGCTTTTCTTCTCGTTTTAACGAATGGCTACAGCACTCGAAAAATTTAGAGCAACAGATTATTAGATACACGCGCATGTGTTATTTGAAAGTAATAGTACCACGGCCACCACCGAACGACACGGCTGTAAAATAGGCACCGTTTGGCTACCGTTTCGGTGGTTTCCGACCTTCCAGCACCGAATTTCCCGGTCCCACTCACAGATAGCCCTGCGGAAGTCAATTTGAGCGTTTGCAAACCGAAACTCCACCGAAATAGCGTACGCCGTATGCCCAAATTCTCCGGGGGCTCAGGAAGCGACCCACGTGTTTCGCTAAGCTACGTTTACTAGCGCCACGCTTGGAATGCCAGTCACCCAATCATTACGAGCGCGTGATTGCAGTGTACGTGGATCGGGCAATGAATCGTAATTTCTTCTCTGTACGCCGAAACGTGCTTCGAGAGTTTCGGTATTCCGCGGTGATTCTGGTAGGCAGGAAGCGGGACTGCATAATACGTGGCGTCGTTAATTGCGTTTAGTATCAAGTAACCGATTGAGAGCGGCACTAATGTGTGCAACCGTACAACAAACTTGCCGCATGAGTGCAACGCCTGAAGACGGGATCGCAGAGCTCAGCACGCTACCGTTACAAGGTTTACGTCCAAATTTGGCATCGTGATCACAGTTTCGAAATTCTGTCTGCAATCGAATCGTGCTCATGTCCAGGCAAAACTGTTGGACAGATCGCGGCACGGAAGGACAACTTGTAGCGTTAGAGTAATATTTGGACCTCTTCGTTTACTTCGAACGTTGCGCAGTTGTATCCTACTATTTAGCTGTGCTGAACACATATATCGTCATTCTTTAAGCTCGTCTGCTATGATTGTTTGATTTTCTGGGGTATTACGTCCCAAAACCACGCTATGATTTTGAGAGACGCGGTAGTAGAGGGCTCCGGAAATTTTGACCACCAGGAGTTCTTTAACTTGCACTGACATCGCACAGTACACGGGAAGCTCATATGCTTGGGCACCCTAAAGTTATGCTGAACTGGCTGCTCTTAATGTTATTCCTTACACGAGATATAGTAGGCATGCTAGTAGTACATAACCTTGCACGCTAGCATTTTTTCTTTTCGAAGAACGGCCACAATGTCAAGTGCTGGTTGTTCAATCCCTCTATGTAAATTGCGAACGTTTGCTCAACCCTTCTTTCTAAATTTAACAAACGCACCATTTACAGACCCTCGTCCTCATCTATATACCCTACGAACATGTCATCTATAGATCCTCGCGCAACGCTTCGTACGAACGCTGCAAGACGTGAGAGAACGAGGAGACGTGCTTAGCCTTACTGCAGTGCATGCAAAACTTCGCATGTTATTATTGATTGAGTACATCATTGACACCTACTTAGGCGTCAATAACGTGCTCAAGTACCATTGCACTCCCAGAACGTAAGATTGAGTAAATGTGTAGTATATAGATAATGTCGTACATTTCAGATAAGACCAGATTCGTACACCCGAAATGCTTCACGCGCATCGGGTAAACCCCATTTCTTTCGCATTTTCTAAACTAAATACCAGCCTACTTTTTTACGCTGCGTGAAGTTTTTGGTGAGCATACTCTGGCTACGTCACCTACGGACAGTTAAGTTATACCGCGTTGGCTTAAAAATTAACGCAAGTGACGTATATTTCGGTTCACAAGGTGTCTGAAATGCAGAAGACACTACACGGCTCTCCTGTTTAAATTCACATGTGTGAATTTTACTTAAAAGACATACTTCTAGATGGATCTACATTCCTCCCCAATGATCACTTCGAAAAATAGCACACGATATTTACCCAGCGCACATAAAAAAAAATATGAAGGCCGAAAACGAACAGTCCTTCGTCGTATAAAGTGAGTCTTCGAAAGGGCTGTCGACATGGTATGGGCGGCATGAAGCGTAAACAGATAATACTGAGAAGTGATCAACGAAAATGATGAGTTACGCGCGTGAACACAACGCGGTCGCTGAGAAGAAGAAAAGCCCGGGCAAACAATAAACAGAACAAAAATATGCTAGAAGCTGGGGCTCAAATTGTCAATTGAAGTAATTTGCGCCACCTTTTGAAACCACGGGCTGCAAAAAACATTTGCCTGCATGCAAAATCTTACGCCTACACAGTTGACACTGTAACAGCTGTAGATACATTCTGTGACACTTTACGGCGGAATATAAGCAACACTCGCTATTTTGCGGACAGCGCATTTTGTCCGACATCAACGTCTTGCAGCACTGGATACAGAGTTTATCACTCCGACGCCCGATGTTCTTAGTGGATTTTGGTATAAGAATAAAGATAAACATGCATAGGAAAGCAACCTCTAGAGCAATATTGAATCAAGGATGTTAATGAAGTGGTCGATTCGCCCCCAGCAATGTTGCATTCCAGCTATGGCACGCCTTGCTATGCAGTAGATGAACCCCGCTATATCATTCACCTTTCATATTGATGCAGCCTTCTAATAATGTAGATTACACGGAATCAGCTACAGGAAAGCGTGAATTAATTCATTTATTATTCCTGAGTTGCAAAAGTAACTGTTCTCTAAAGAAAGTTCATGTTTTGCAGCAGGGGTAACAATATCGCGCTGTGGAAGTAACAGCTTTTAGCATAGCACACCTCCCAAATTACATTGAATGAATTACGACCACATTTCTGCTTCCGTCGTTACTGCAACTGAATTACTTGTTTTCTATTTGCTTCTACTTATGCATTGAATTATTCATGCTTGTTTTTGCTCATTACTAGTAATATTTCTGATTGTAAAGGTATTATAAGTGACCTGAAAATGCTTGTTGACTTCTCGACTTAGCATGTACACTGATTTATCTAGGTTATTTTATTTCTTTTTAAATGTTGCCTTATTCCTGCAACTGCTGTTTACTGGCGTGTGTGCAGGTTGGCCAGCTCACCCTCAAGCTGTGAAATTAGCTTTTCCTGCCTAGCATTTTTTTTCACATAGCATTCCTTTCGTTGCTATTAAAAGAACCTTCCCTTCAACTTAACTGAAATACTATGGGAACATGTGAATCGGAAATCCATAGAATATAGGCAGTTTAGTTATACACCGAACGTGTGTAATTGCTTCAAGCTTAAGAGATCGCGAGTCGTAGGCGGACGGAGCCAGTTTATTTGTTTCCATGCTTCGTGAGGGCCACATGGTTACATGTGGATTATTACATCAAAACATGATTTCTTCTATGCAAAGCAAAAAGGCTGGCGATGAATTTTATCTTTTTGAGAACTCTAACAAAAGAACTTTACTTCAATTTAAGACCTGCTACTGTGTTGTTCTTTGACGTATTTACTATCCCAGTTGGCAGGGCAACATTTGTTCTTTGATGAAGCCACTGGCTGGTATAAAGCATATGTCCAGGCACTTGGTTTTACATTGGCAAGAGCTAACAAGCTGTTTCTAAAACACTCGAGTTTTCAAGGAACGAAACTACAAAGCTGCTTTACTGCAGCTCCATCGGGAGTAACTGTAGGTGCACGACTCAGATTTGAAAGGTACGAAAATTTATAAAAGACGAAGGATCTATCTATCTATCTATCTATCTATCTATCTATCTATCTATCTATCTATCTATCTATCTATCTATCTATCTATCTATCTATCTATCTATCTATCTATCCGAATACGCCTCGGTGCTCCCCTTGTCGTCTCGTTCACTTCGTTTCACCAAAATTGGGATAGTAGGTTATCAGTGTATGACGAACATGAACAATTAATCTCGACACCACTTAAGACATATATTGGACATGTACACCAGAATTAACGACAAGGAGGTCACGCACGGGTCATACCAGCAGCTGCTTCGCATGACGATTTTCACGCTTAGGGTCACCCGGTTTTCTTTGTTTTCTTTTCTTTTCTTTTTTAACTTGGAATTACTTCCGTTATGTTGAAGGTTTGGAAGCTTTGTTGCGAGGAGGCTAAATGTAAGCCTATGGCTCGGCTCCGACTATTTGGGGCAAGTATGAAAAGCTTTGTCTCAACACTCACTGACGTGTCTGTTCGGTTAAGAATGGTGGTTACACTAGCCTAAGCAATGGTAAAATATCATGATGCTGCCTTCATTATAACGGCAGCGACTTCAGGCTACTAGTATGGTAGCCAACACATACATCCGCGTAAAAACAACGCCCTTTGAAAGTACGATTTTCTAACATTCCTGTGCTGCGCTATTCATCACCTACATCAACCCACTGGGGCATCGCATCAGTTATTTCAGAATATTGCGCCAACTTATTTCAAGTGGCACGTATTATTCTGTCTGCATTTCCAAAAGTTGCTTGAGATAAGATATTTATGATCATTAGCGAACTTACCCTGTTGCGCGAATTCCCTTACCTCTAATTGCGGAACAAGGAATGTAAAAACATCGATAGACTTGGCTAGACGTGGATTCCCTAGACTGGCAGCCGGACGTCAATAGGAGGACCTAGCTTTGACAAAGGTGCTTCGTCAACATTAGCTGTTATGTAGTAGCACTGGGCCTTGTGTACGAGGTCAAAAACCAAGAACAACTAGGAAAATCTGATGTTGACGAAAATAACGCCATCACACGCTTTCTCCTATCGCTGTTAGTGGTGAGCTCTGATGATTAGCGAAATAGAAACATCCTATTGGTCTGGCATGAACAATATTGTTAAGATATTATTTGTGTTTTGACACCCTCTAACTTTCAGCAAAAATATATTTTTGCGCGGTCACGGCGAATAGGACACTTGGACGTTGATGCGGGCAAGACAAGTGAATTAGACTACGGTGGTGACGAAATTTTATTTTCTTTTATTTATATTTTAAGGAAACAAGAGACCATGGAGGAACGACTACTAATAAGCCAGAAAGACTGCGGGAACTTCGTTAGCTGGCATCTTCGCAATTTGCTAAAACTGTTAATAATAGGAGATTGCAGTAAAAGTATAATGAAAAACGACTCTGCAGACATAAGGTGACAGAGTTGTATATATAACGCCAAAAATTGTCATTCAGCAAATGGAGCTTTTATTTCTGTTTTCATATTATATCCGCCTCACAGACTAATATATAACTAATATATAATATATATGTTTTTCTTGTTATTAACCTGTGGTGACATTGAAACTAACCCGGGACCCGGCACTAGACAGGCTGCTCTGTTAGAGCTAGATAAGCTGCTAGTGATCCCGCCGAGCAGATGTCCGTTATTTTTCATTTGCTAAAAGACTTACAAGCGCGTGCAGTGCAGTCGGCAAAGGGTCATTCTGAATTAGCTGCCGACGTCAAGGCTATCAAGGCAAGTCAGAAAAATATTGAAACAAAGATTGTTTCCATTGAAAAAAGGATTGATGACATAGAAGATAGAACCACTTTACTGGATGATGTTCAAGGCAAGATGACGAGCACGATGAGCGCTTTGGCCGTTCGGAACACTTTCTTGAATGCTCGAGTCGATGACCTGGAAGACAGGTCGCGGCGTCAAAACCTACTTTTCCGAGGTTTGCCCGATTCTCGGGAATCATGGGCAGATACTGAGGCACGCATAATGGACGCCCTTGCTGGCATTCTCGAAAACCCGATGGAAAACATTATCGAACGTGCTCATCGGTTAGGACGGTTTGCTCCTGATAAAGTCCGTCCTATCCTGGTTAGGTTTTCAAGCTACAAAGTAAAAGAAGCCGTCCTTGCCAAGCGTAATAAACTTAAGGACAAAGCCATCATCGTCAGCGAGGATTTTTCGCCTGCCACACGAAACATCAGAAATAAGTTAACTGAATTCGCCAGACAACAACCCGGAAAGCCGCCCTTTCAGCTTCGTTACAAGAAGATGCATCTTAACAGCAAAGAATATGTGTACGATGCCTCTTCTGACTCTGTAATTGAGCATGCGCAGAATTATGAATCAAACAGTCATCATGCTAGTGTCTCGACACGTGCAAATACCTAGGGATTCGGGAGGGGCTGTGGGCCTGATGATTGTCCGCTTCACGTTTTATTTTGTAACATCCGGAGCATTATTAACAAATGTGACCTTCTAGGCTCTGCTATTGATAACTGTAATGCTGATATAATAGTACTCACTGAAACTTGGCTGCACCCAGAAATAGATGATAGTGAACTGTGCTTAGGAAAGTTCTCTCTTTTTCGTTGTGATCGTTCGTTGCGGAAGGGTGGTGGTGTTTTACTGGGAATTTCTAACGCGCTTTTGTCTCAGCGCATTCAAGTTTCTAGTGAACTCGAGATTGTCTGGGTCATTGTTAAAATAAAACAGCAGCATATAGTTATCGGAGTTTGCTATCGGCCGCCCACATTTTCAGACAGCTTTGTGACCGCACTGCATGATGTAACCAACAGCATTACTTCACGTTACCCATCGCTACCTTTGTTCCTACTCGGTGATTTTAATATCCCTAATGTAATGTGGGAGTGCGATCCACCCAGCATGAACCCTTCATCTATGCTCGCACAAGAGTTCCTAGATTACTGTGGCGTTTTCTCTTTTTCTCAACTTGTCAAAAAACCCACCAGAACAACCATTTCTACTGCCAATACCCTTGATTTAATACTCACCACTCATCCAGATCTTGTTTATGATATAGCTGTGTTACAGGGCTTGAGCGATCATTCCATTGTAACTTTCGAACTCAAACTGTCGCGGCCTAAACACAAAAATAAGCGTAAAACCATCCGTGACTTCAAACGCGCCAATTTTGATGCAATAAACAGTGAACTGTCCGATTTTGTCGACACGTATCTGTTAAATTTTGACAGTCGTGACGTTCTAAGCAACTGGGGTTTGTTTGTAGACAAGGCTAAAGCCTTACTTGACAAATTTGTACCAATTCGCTCCATAACCTCAAACAAATCGGCACCATGGTATAATAATCACATAAAACGTCTGTCCAATCAAAAGAAACGTCTCTACAGATCAGCGAAACATTGTCCTTGTTCCAATCATTGGAACGCGCATAAACTAGTATCAGATGAATATATCGCTGTACTTCGCAGCGCAAAAGAAAACTTTTTAAAAAACACCCTCCCTTCCATGCTTCAAACTGACACTAGAAAATTCTGGCGCGTCATCAATCCAAGAGACGATAACGCTATAAGCCTCATAGATGACGCAGGAAACGTTATAGCCCCTGAAAAGTGCGCATCTGTCCTTAACGATGTTTTTGTTTCCAATTTTTCATCATTGACCAGTGTTTTACCACCGATCACGCAGTGTCGTAATCCGTCCCCAATGCATCCGATACTAATTGATCCGAGTGGCGTAGAATGCCTCATCAATAAATTAAAGCTTTCTTCTCCCCCTGGTTGCGACACAATTAGCCCGAAGTTTCTGAAGATCACGAGTGTTTACAGTTCCATCATACTAAACAAAATCTTTCAACAATCGCTTGACACGGATTCCATCCCGGCCGAATGGAAGATAGGGAAGGTGATTCCACTTCATAAATCAGGTAACAAGCATTCTCCGTCTAATTACCGACCTATTTCACTCACCAGCATTCCATGTAAACTTCTCGAGCATGTATTATTTTCTAATCTTGCCAACTATCTCGAATCGTACTCCTTTTTCACGCAATCTCAGCACGGATTTCGTAAATCTTATTCATGCGAAACACAATTAACATCATTTACACACCATTTGCATGCTATTCTTGATCGCTCTGCTTTTGCAGACTGCATATTTCTAGATTTCTCAAAAGCATTTGATAAAGTCCCTCATAATCTACTAATGCACAAACTACGCCATCTTAACATAGATCCCCAACTTCTCAATTGGCTTGAATCCTTCTTGTCCTGTCGTTCTCAGTATGTTTCTGCTAACAACTCTGACTCACCCTCAAGGCCCGTTTACTCGGGCGTTCCACAAGGCTCTGTTTTGGGACCGCTTTTATTTCTAATTTATATTAATGGCTTACCTTCCTGTGTTTCATCTAATATTCATCTTTTCGCTGACGACTGCGTAATATTTAGAGAAATAACTTCTAACAATGACGCAACCATTCTTCAATCTGACCTTAACGCTATCAGTGCATGGTGTAACACATGGCAGATGGAACTAAATATAACTAAATGCAAGGCAATGCGCGTTACCTGGCGTACTAACCCTTCACCAGCCTATCATATCGCTAACACCCCTCTAGATTGTGTTTCATCTTACAAATATCTTGGTGTCCACATTTCATCTGACCTTACCTGGAACACGCACATTGCATACCTTACAAGCAAAGCTAACAAATCACTCGGCTATCTCCGACGAAACTTTTCACGTGCACCACAGTCCCTCAAACTAATTCTCTACAAAACACTTATCCGGCCTAAACTAGAATATGCAGCCTCTGTATGGGACCCCAGTCAGCATAAATTAATTGATTTAGTAGAAAAAAATTCAAAACAACTCCACACGTTTCATTTCATCTAACTATAACAGGACCGCTAGCATCAGTTTAATGAAAACTAATCTAGAATTACCACCTCTAGCCTTACGACGTAAAATCGCGCGCCTCTCTCTCTTTCATAGGATATATCACCACCCCCTTTTACGACACCAACTCCTTTCGGCACCACATCACATATCATCTCGCATTGATCACCAACAAAAAGTCGGCATTCCATCTTGTAGGTCCTCCTCTTTCCTTCACTCATTTGTGCCACACACAAGTGATGAGTGGAATCACCTTCCTCCAGATGTTGTCACCATCAAGGATACTAACCAATTTAAAGAAGCTATGCGTGATATCTTTCGCTAATTTTTTTTTAAACTATAGGCACCGCCATTTATACTTATATCGAGTGTCTATCTTCGTTGATACACCGAATTTCGACTTTCGTTTATAATTAATGTATCATGTATTTTGTTTTCTTCTTTGTGCCGCTATAATTTGTATAACTACTTGTAATCTTTTCAAATGTACTTATGAACTGTTCTGAGTTCTTTTTTTTTGCATTGTGACCTGTTTCTGAACTACTTCCAATCTTCTGTATTTTTGCCCCACCCCCTCTGTAATGCCAATAGCCCTGAGGGTAATCTAAATAAATAAATAACTAACGTTCTGCAGCCAAAATGGCGGGATAGCATAGCAGAAAACTGTGTGTACCACAAGAAAACTTCTAATGTTATAAATTTTCTGGGGAACCTTCCGGAAACGCTCTGATAGAGACAGTTTGAACATCCCGCTTGGCGAAGTGTGTGTCTCGTAAGAGCAAAAGTAGCGTCCCTTCTCTGCTAATGCTTTCTTGACAGGCTTGCAGATGAAACCTCCGGCAGAACATTTAATATCCCTGGCTGCTGCAAGAAATATCCCCAAAGAAAGTGAAGCCAGTGTAACATCACTTGCTCAGCGTTTCTCCATCGGAAGTCGTAGCGCTAAGTCTACTTGCATTGCCTCTCAGTAAATTTCTTCTTGCATTTTCTTGAATGTATTCGTTCTCGCCTTCTCTCTGACAGTTGTCTTCTGTCTACTTGCGCTAAACTGCTCGTCCTGCCACTCTGTCCCCCAGGGCAATTATATTCTCGCTCAGAGTAGCAAGGAACTTTCTGTCAAACGCGCCAAGAGAGTTGCGAATTAACGTTGGCACGCGCTCTAACAATCCTTCTTTTTTTCTTATTGTCCCACACGTCGGGCCGTCGGGCCGCGGAACGTTCTTCATACCTGTGGGACACCTCAAGGATGCTCTTCCTTAACTTCAAGAAGTGCTTGGTACTGACAACGTCATGCGGGTGTTGTTTGCCCATTTGGACAATTAACTGAAATAAAATTCCGGAGCCCTTCCCCTGTCGGGAAAATGGAGACAAGTGAAGCTTGGCGTATGCTTTCCTCTTTTTTTGTCTGTCTGCCTGTCTGACTGCCTGTTCTTGCTTTCTTTCTTTCTTTGTTTCTCTCTCATTCGTTCCTTATTTCTGGGGCTCAAGAACGCATACCTGATTGATAGCAGCATATATTACGAGGTCATGACCCTCAAGTGGTCTTAATTTTCCTAAATTTCTTTTATGTTAGTGCCTGCAGTGTGCATTCCTGTTTAGTATAAAACACACATGTTCCTATATCAAGTCTCTGATATACCTGTCTTAAAATATCCTTTTACGCCAATTTTATATCTTTGCAGGCCTCTTCGATTTTGCAACGTTTTGCTTAAGTCAGATGACAGCGGATGACAGTAGAGTTAGAGCGAAATTTTGTTTTCATTAGCTGTCCTGATAATTACATGCTTCTTTAGTAAACACCGCACGCTTTTTTATTTTGTCCTTTATATACAACTGATAACCGTCATCTTTCGTAGCATACGTAGTCTTGTGTCTTAATATCATAACGCGAGTGAAAGGTGCTAGCCGGAAACAGGAGTTCTACTATGTACTCGTGCCATGGAAAAGACCACATAAAGAAAAAGGCAGTCCCGTGCCTCGGAAATCTCGGTGAACAGCGGAATTGGGTGTCAAGTTCACTATCACTATCATACAATACTGTTGTTATCGCTATCGCTACCACATAACAGTTGGCTGAGGGCAAGGCTGTGGGTAGAGGGTCGGGGGCAAGTGCAGTTCCGCTTTTCCCTTCTGCGGGACGCGAGACATTTCTTTTTTTACTTATCTTCATTTTAGGGGCGAAGCTCCTTAAGGTTTGGGTCTGTCCGTCCGTTGTAGTAGCGCGTTACCTACTAGGAACGCGCTATTAGGAGGGCGCGTGCCTCCCGGCGCGCGAGCTCTCTCACTCTTCCATCTGCTGTCTTGTGAGAGAGAGAGAGACAGTGAGAGCGAAAGGCGCGCGTTGACTATGGAAACGCTCTTTCTTCGATGCACGCGCTACCAGCTCGCAAAGAAGGAGAACGCGCCCTTACCGCGAGAGACAACGTTGGCGCCGGCAGCGTCTTCTAGCGAGTTTCTTGATTGAAAAATACCGACTGCTCGCGCTGGAGAACCGTTCACCGGCCACCCGTATATATATACATATATATATATATATATATATATATATATATATATATATATATATATATATATATATATATATATATATATATATATAGGCACTGGTACTTGACTTGCAAAGAAGTGCCGGTGGTAGATTTCACTTGTGCGTAGTTGAACCATAAGGATTCGTAGCGTGCGCGTTAACTAAATTAATCCGGAACTCGGCACGATCTACGATGAACCTCCGGAGCTTCGCCCACTCATCATCGTTCACTCCGTGGATATGCTGTGAATTTTTTTATCTCGTTTTAATTGCCCTTCGCTTGATCCCTATGATGTCACAGTAAGCTAAGGGCTAGAGTATGGGTAGTGAGCTCATGCTGAGGGCGAGGGTGTGATTGGCGGGTCAAAGGCAAGAGCGGGTCCGTATTTTTTTCCCCTGCGTGACAGCGGACACCGAGACGGTGGGCATGGCGGGCTTTCAACGAGCTCCGTTGTTGAAACTCGATTCGTGGTGTTCCTTGCAGAACCTGCCTACAAGCGGAGCTTTCTTCTATGTACGTTGCTTACTACCTGATGTTGGGAGTACCATGGATAGTGAAGAACGTCATCTGTGGCGCTCTCAACGAGGGACGACGCCTTCCAAAAATGGCCGGTACCACGCTAAATTGCGTTGGAAAAACCTTCTTCAAGGTTCTTTATTTTTTCCTATAATCTTAAACAACTTTAGCGGCCTCGCTTTTTCTCGTAGCTGTTTATCCCAAGAGAAGGTTTAGGGAAGAGATAGGAAACTTTCGATGAAGTTCTGGAGATGTATGCTCGGCTGTGTGCTTGACCTGCTACTGCAGGTTCTGGGTGATGTTGTTGTTTTGTGGAGTTTACGTCCCAAAACCAGCTCTTATTATGAGAGACGCCGTAGTGGAGGGCTCCGGAAATTTCGACCACCTGGGGTTCTTTAACGTGCACTGACATCGCACAGCACACGGGCCTCAACATTTCGCCTCCATCTAAATGTAGCCGCCGCGGCCGGGATTCGATCCCGCGACCCTCGGATCAGCAGCCGAGTACCTTAGCCACTAGACCACCGTGGCGGGGCAGGTTCTGGGCGATGACTATGATATGTACACCGACACACATAACACACATCACATACAGCCACACAAACACACAGATCATACTTAAAATCACCGAAAGGTGGGCGAGTTGGTGAGGATGCATTATGCACAAAGTTTCATTGATGTTTGTGCCCGCAAGAATGTCATCAGAGCTTTCGTGGTGCGTGATGCATTGGTGGTGCACTGTCGTGGGCCGATCATATGCTGCAGTTCTAGGCAATGTAACGCACGCAGAGAGGCATATCGCCAAGCATTAACACCATCGCAGAGATAAAGTTCTTAAAGTAAAGGGAAACTGTCAGCTGCTCTAGAGGTACCATTCAGCCCTTACTGAATATATTCAGGCAATATTGCCGCTAAGTAGTGGAGGCTTATGTGAACGTGTGGCCCAAATATTGCTGCGGTGCACGCACCATAGAATTTCAAGCTTGCTTTCAAATACAGCCTGAACGGACTTGCTCATCTTAAGCCAAATCACGTCGCTAGGAACATCAACTGCACGCGTTCATATGATTGTTTCCGGGGTTTTACGTTCCAAAAACAGCGATCTGATTATGAGAGACGACGTAATGGAAGGCTCCGGTAATTGCGACCACCTCGGTTTCTTTAACGTGCACTGACATCGCAGTGTATGCGGGCATAGCACGGACAGAACGAACATTGCTTGATTTCATGATTACGAGAACGTCCACAGTACCGTCTTATTTGTTCGGTCATCTCTCTCGATCGTTCAGAGACCACTACAACAGCACTTACCAGATCATATTCTTGTTTCCAAAGCCACCGCTACGCTTGGTGTACGTCTCCATGCTGCATTTTCACTCTTACGCTTGCTACTGCTCAAAACATTAACGTAGTTAGCTTGGCCGCCTTACGATGCCGCCCCGTGCAGATATAACGCTGCTAATGGAAGAGCACGTGTCATTATGGAAGCGCGTGAGCACGCTGAAAAAGAGGGAAATACAGAGGGGAAAATGCTTAACGCTCAGAAATGGACATGGGCTGGGCATGTAATGCGAAGGCAAGACAACCCTTGGTCATTAAGGGTAACAGAGTGGTACATTAGAGAAGGCAAGCGTGGCAAAGGGCGGCATAAAGTTAGGTGGACAGATGAGATCAAGAAGTTTGCGGGGATAGCGTGGTCGCAGTTAGCACAAGACCGAGATAATTAAAGATCTAGGGGAGAGGTATATTTGCCCTGCAGTGGGCCCAGACAGGCCCACTACTCTCTGTGTAGCTTCCAGCGCGCTCATCGCGACGAGAGAGAGAAAGCAATGGTCATGTATTCATAATCGACGCCCTACATCCATCCGTACTTCATGGATTAAAGAAGTATTGCGGGAAACGGTTCTAGAGCTAATAGGCTCTTTCCTCTATGATGGCAATTTAATATTACTTAGGAAATTTTTGTCGAACTGTCTGTGTGGCGCGATAGAGAGGGAGATAAAGAGGAAAGTTACGGAGGCTAATCATATAATAAGCTTCGGTGTGCTACCCTGCACTGGGGAGTGGGGGGAAAGGGAGAGATAGTCTTAACAAAGTCGACAGAAAGAGGAGCTAAGAAGCATGCACGCACAAAACTATAAAACGTACACAGACACAAGAATAAAATACGGATAAATTTCCAGTTAGAGGCGGCTATTGAGTCCGGTAGATTTCATGAAGCGCCGTATCTCTAGCATGGCTTTCTTCAGCGACGTTAGGCGGTTCGATAGGCAGCTATATTGGCCTATATATAGCTGCCGTTATTTAGGCTGGCATTTCAACTCGGTTTTCTGAGATGTCACGCACGGGCTACCCACCTTATTTATCATTACGCGAAAGATCTAAAAACGAACAAGATAACTCAAATAATGGCCCAAGGAAAGGTGAGAGAAAACGAGTCGAGATATTTTCCAACAGACACCTGAAATTCCGCAACAAAGCATATTGTGTATCTGTGAAAGCCAGGTATAAATAAATAAGCTGCAGTTTGCCGAGTTTGTGTCAAAATGTACCCCTGGAGATGTGCGCTTGTTGCCTTGTTTGTGTTTGTGGGAAAAAAAAAGAGGTTTAGTGTCTCGTAACTGCGCCCCACAACTACCGGCTTTAATGGGGCGTATACATTTTCCATTCGTCGTGTACTCCTAAGAAACGTCAGCAACGGCTGTTGCAACATTTTCCCGGAGCTTAGCGAGAAAGGGACGTAGAGGTAATTTGCCGGGGACCGCTTCACCAAAACGTAGTGTCACTCACACGCTTTTACCGGCGCAATCAGGGAAAAGGATTGAGCTCGCGCTGGCGGTAAAGTCGTGAACGAAAATTTCTTTTCCCAGAAAGTCGGCCGTTCATCTGCCAAGATTAAATTGATGTCGTTTTAACGATCTGCTTCGTATCGCACAGCACGACTGCGCTTTGCCGCTCCAATCTCGAGCAATTGTAGTGCGCGCAGTTTGCTGGTTTTAGGTGCGCGATTTTGTTGCCCTGTCCTTGGGAAAAGAACGGTATAGTGCAAGAATGCGGCAAACTCGAATCAGGATCAGTTGACCATAATTAAAAATTATCTCATGCCCACTGCAGAGCAAAGGGTTTCCCTGGTATCTTAACGTACCGATACCTAGCAGAACGGTTCACTGGCCGATGCCTGAAGATATAGTGGTTTCACTGCGCACCCAAAATTCGATCGTTCCCGTGAACCTTGCGCGATCACTGCAAGTTAAAGAGACCGAGGTGGTCGACATTACTTGAACCTACCACTACGGTGTGCTTCATAACCATATAGTTGTTTTAGTCCGTGACCAAACCCTAGTGATAAATACATAAGACATTTTAGTTTAGCGCGTTAGCGTGATAGCGGGGCTATGAGAATAGCGTTGACGTACCGCAAATATTCGTTGCAGAAACGAGCTTTAGCTGAGCGGAGAAGCGCTTACGGCCCGATAGTTGTGATTGTGGCGCCATATAGCGAATGATACATGTGTTAAAAAATGTGAAGGAAAATAAAGCTTAAAATGTTCACTTACACTCCCGCGTGCAGCGGCATTCTAAGTTTGCGAGAATAAAGAGAAGTAAATATATACGAACCAAGCGGCAAGAGCATATATTGACATGTTGCAGAAATGTAAACAGATGCTCTCTCGCTAGGCCTAGCAACGTTCGAAATGGGAAGCGATCTCGAAAATTCGGCTAAGTTATCCCTAATACTGCGTCGTCGAAGCTACCTGAAGGCCAGCGAACCCATTTTCCACAGTCATTTGCTGCGAACGAAGTGAATCCTGCCACAGCAACGTCAAGTTCAACTCGAGGCGGGCGTCCGAAACCGCCGCCATGTTTTTTACGTAAACTACGATAAACACGCAAACACGGTAGCGTTAAATCTGCGAAATACCGTGTGCACGCTAAACGCTATCGGCCGTTTACGGCACTGCGCATGCGCATTTCCATCCCGCTATTCCGATCTCAAGTGCTAATATGCTGAGCCGATAAACTAAAAATGTCTATATACGCTGCTCGCTGACGACGCGCGCTTTTTAGGGGCGAAGCTCCTTATGGTCGAGGCTGGTCCGCCGTCGCGCCGTTGTAGCCGCGCTAGTACTCGCCAACCTGGATTGCACGACGCAGGTTGGCGAGTGTGGGAATATGTATAGAGATCGCCTTCTCGAACTTTAGACTGCATGCAATTCTCGATCCCTTGGCTTTGTTCTTTATGGACCACAAGGCCCTTATGCTCAAGGGGAAACGTTCCCCTATGAGCTTAATGTCATATATGACTAAAACAAAATCAGGGGAACCCCCCCCCCCCTTGTGGTCCGTACATCTCTTAAACAAAATCATCATCTAGCCCACGTGTAAATAATGAAACATTGTGTATATACTCGATCAATATGTAAATAATAAAACATTGTGTGCATACTGTACATATAATCGCACCACACTTCCGTGTTTCTGCGTCACGTCTTTTTATGATGATCGAGTGGGCAAAATCTACAGAGGATTCACGGTTAACCACATTAACTCCGGAGCTTCGCCCACTCATCATCATTCACTTGGCGGAGGTGCGTGGATTCCTTTTCCTGCGAATGAGCGAATGAAGAAAGGAAACTGGGGAGACGAAAAAGCAAGGATTTTAAACCGATCGAGGGAACCGGTACGCTGCCCTACACAAGGGTACAATGTGGGGGGAGGCTTAAAGTTACAGGTATACAGAGGAAGCACATGGCGCTATTTCACACTCATTATTCGCGCTTGCGTCGAACGTGACACCACTATCACAGCCGCTTCTGGAAATCCATTATTTTCATGGACGCGCGCTATTCGCCATAAGGTGCGATAACTTGGGTAGCACACATTCCAGAATGCTGTCCACCGACACGAAATATAGCATTCTTAGGGATGTCACTGTAAATAGATGTGCCATGTACAGACTGTGACATCTAAATATATTTATTGCATTATTCTTACATCTTGACGTCATAGGTAGACTCAAGGTCGCTGTCCACCACGGCGTTCCTCAGCATATTATTGTGGATTTAGCCAGCAAAAACTTGACGAAGCATTGATTCTTTTCTTGAGTAACGCCCCTTTATGACCACTTAAGCACGCCGAGCTTCCTGCCCCCACGCCCCCGTTCTCTCTATCTTTCGCGTTTATTATACTAACGCGCTACTCTTGCTTTTTTATTGAAACTAGTAAATGTATTTGCTCGACTGTGCACATGCATTTGCTTTGCCAACTGATTTAATCCGAATGTTTGAACTGCCTTGCCACACTGACAAGCATATTATGACACATGTGCACTAGGTTGCACTACGAATATCGATCTACAATGGCGTTTTGTTTTCAGTGATACAAGTTTTCCCATGTTATTGAGAAAAACACTTTCAGCGCACGCGTTACAGCAAAATAGCTTACATGCAATCGCGCATCCATCGAGGCGGCATCTTTCTCTAAGTGATATGTCAATTGTGTTCGTTTTGGAAGACGAGTGCAGTTATTCTTCCAAAATTAGTCTGCTATCATACGGATGAAAGATACCCACTTTTGATTGATTTATGAGGTTTAACGTCCCAAAACCAACTCTGATTATGAGAGACGCCGTAGTGGAGGTCTCCTGAAATTTCGACCACCTGCGGTTTTTTAACGTGCACTGACATCGCACAGCACACGGGCCTCAACATTTCGCCTCCGTCGAAATGCAGCCGCCGTGGCCTGGATTCGATCCCGCGACCTTCGGATCAGCAGCCGAGTGTCATAACCACTAGACCACTGTGGCGGGGCGGATACCCACACTTAGCCGTGTCCTCACTTGTTGCCATAAATGCGGAATTATGCCTTGAAGTTTGCTGTAATATGCTGACTTTTTTTGCCGGTTCTCTGTTCAGCATACGGGTTTCTCGTCGCATTGTACCATAAATATACGCGAATGAACGTTTCTTGAACGCAAGGTTAAAGATATTACACTTGGAGAGCATAAAGTCTTATAACACTCGAATTCCGCATAAGTGTGTATGCAGTTATATTGAATTGAACTTGCAGCGTTATGTTTAAATCTGGGAAATGCTCCCGATTGTTTACCGTCAACTCATAAAAAAATGGAAACCAATTCCCTATTCCACATCATATACGCTTTAAACACTGCAAACTATATATACATTCACCTCTACAAAAAATCATCAAAAATGCAGAAACGCAAATAGCATAAAGCAGTACAGTACCAAGCGAACATCTCTTTTCGAAAACTTGGCCATGTGTTAAGATATTGCGACGCCGAGGTTGAATGCATTGGTCAATATGATATGTCAGTTCGACGTTATGAAAAACGCGTGCCATTTTCCACATTGTAATTTATTTTCATCGTCATACCGAACCAAAAGGATAAGGTGTATCTTTCACCCGTGATAAATAGGCCCTATGGTAGGGTATATAAAAGCAATGACATATCAAGTTTTACATTGCCGCAGCTGCGAGTGAACGTGCATGTGCCTGGACAAAATATTGATAAGTTTCTCTCGTGAAGGAATGGAAAGCTTTTAAACAAATCACAATGCTGCTCTTTTTCAAACCCTGCCATCGACGCTTTCGGAGCACGTCTACAAACGCAAAGGGCCACGGATGGTTTTTGCGATCTGGGGTATAATAGAATTCGGGCACGCTACTCGCCGCCCTTTAAATTGCGTTTTGGATTCCCTCAAATGCAATTTACCGCCGCTTTCACGGTGTGCATTGTTACGTACATAAGAGTTCCATGCATTCGCGGCTGCGTTTTAAACTCCATCTCAACATGCGCAGCGATGATCGCGAGAGAATTTTGGCCCCCAATATATACGTGCTGTACTTCATTCTGATACCGCCGTAACTTGCTTTTCGAAAGATCAATTCTACGACAGTGTATTCGCTAAGACGCGTCGACACAAAATTGTGCAAGCGTCTACTTTTTGAGCCCCTAGGCGCAACGAAAAGCTTTCAGAACAGGCAGCGTTTCGAGCCCTAAGGCAGGAAGGAAAACTTTGGCTAAGCCCTTTGCGTTTGGCTATGCTTAGTCTTCAATAGCTTTCTTCTCTTTTTTTTTCGCTTCAATGGCACAGATAATTTTTTTTTAGCTACCTGTCCTCAGTCCAGCACTTTTATTTAGTGCTTCATTTGTTAACGTGTCACGTGCAACATCGAAATGAAAGGATGTGTGTAGACATTGCCGCTGGCGATGTGGAACGTGTATCGTCGTCGTCAAGCAGGAAAACGAAATAACATGCGTCGTGGGAAGAATTTACTTTCAATCTTCCCAAATGCCCTAGATCTACGCTGGCTTCCACGACTTCTCAGTACTAGCCCACTTAATCGAGTGCCCCGCCACGGTGGTCTAGTGGCTATAGTACACGGCTGCGCCTGCTGCATTTCGACGGAGGCGAAATGTTGAAGCCCGTGTACTGTGCGATGTTAGTGCACGTTAAAGAAACCCAGGTGGTCGAAATTTCCGGAGCACTCCACTTCGGCGTCTCGTAAGCATATCGTGCTTTGAGAACGTAAAGCCTCAAGAATCAGTCGAATCATCATTACTCAATCGACTTCACTGTCGATCAAGTTTCATGCTACCAGGCATGCTTTCCTAGAACGTCCATCCGCAATACCGAGGCGAGTAAAACCCTTAGTGCTCAAGGAATACAGGTACTAAAATTGAAGGGGGGCAATTCTTCGTATCACGATAGCGAAGGTGGCAACCGTGGTGTTTCACAGCATCTTTAATTAATTTTGTCACACTTGTTCCCATCGATGTGCAAGTCATACACGCGCTTGCTTTCCCAACTGCCACTTGTCGAGATCTGTGACGTTTAGCATGTTAGTGAACTCTACCTTTTTATTCGCATTTTCCTTTGAAGTGGGAAAGTACAAAACTTGACTCTCGCGTTCCCAATGCTGAGAGAGTCCCAAAGCACCAGTGGCTACCATGGACAACACATAAGAGGACAGAAATGGCTGCAGCTGTGCTTAAGCGACCCGCCAACAGGACGCAGTTAGCAAAGCACACCCAGAAGACGGCTGGCTAGGAACATCATACTCCTTTCGCTGCAGGAGACCGTGAGTTCAGGAAACAATCCGCACAACCGTACTGCTTTGTGTACATGGTTTCTCCGTTTACGAAAGTCCTTGGCTTATAGCGGATCTGCTCTGGCCTCCGGCGCACGCCATGCAGTATCTCCGGAGAACTTGTCCCAGCTTCGTGTCGTTGGGCAACTCTCTGTGCGACTTGTGGAGAAACCCTTGTAGAGGCCACTTGCCAAGACGTTTACTTTCGAACGGCGTCGCACACCCGGAATACTCGGCCCATATCTTTCCTCTCGATTCTACCGCCGAGCCCTTTATATCCGTAGTTTCCCATCTATGCAGATCACTTAACCACTTCTGTGAAAGCACGTTTCACTTTTGTGTTGAGCCAATTTTTGTAACCGAATGATTGCGCGCGATTACTTTACCATATCCACAGCACAATGACCATATTGGTTCCCTCTTTGTCAACTTTGGCTGCGAGTTGCCTTCACAAAGGTATACAACGCATTAATTGGAGCGACCGACAGTGTAGCATGCGAAATGTGCGACACCGAAGAAACACTCGACTATTTGCTGCGCCACTGTCCGCGATTCGACGCGGAAACGAACACACATGTTCATACAATACGCCAACTCGACGATCGGCCACTTTCCGTGCAGGTGCTGCTTGAACACCGCCCTCATTGCTCGTCGGCCCACAAGGCACTGAAAGCACTTTTGCGCTTCTTGAAGGTTACGGGTTTGCGCGAACGCCTCTGACTGATGGAGTCATCCTACAACGTCTTTTCCATTGTTCCCGTTCTTCCACCCTCTCCCATCTTTCTATTCCCCCTTCTTGTTCTCCCATTGTAGAGTAGCCAACCGGACGCCTTTCTGGTTCACCTCCCTGCCTTTCGGCGTTTCCCCTCTTCCTTCCTTCCTTGTTTCGTTCCTTTGATTCTTTCTCGGTCTTATAATCACTGTCATGTATACATCAGTGGCCTGAAAGCAAGGACTGGTCGAGCGCGGCTGTGGGAAGTGGCTAGAGGGCAAGGAAGCTTCGCCGTACAGTTCTTCCTTTCTCACTTACCTTACTTATTTCTTTCTTGGTTTTCGCTTAATCACTATAATGTAGCAGTGGGCTGAGGGAAAGAGTGTATTGAACGCGGTAGGATGGTCGGCAGGGGATTGTTCCGCAACGAACGCGCTGGACGGTGGACATTGCTAGTTCCTAAAGAGCTCCAGTGTTACCCCACATGTTAGGACATCGAGCCGGTCTAGAATAACATTTGACAAAGGTAGGCGTAACAGCTGCTGGTTCAAGTGGAATTCAAGAGGAAGCAATAGATCGCAAACGGACGACCGGAGAGCACTAGCAAGTGCCATCATTCCACGTCAAGCTTTCCCCATGATAGCGGGCGAGTAGCCTTAACGCGTTGTAGTTGCAGAGCCGATTTACCTTGGAGTTTAGTTCCGAAGGCTTCCCTCTATCAGGCTGAACGAACTTGAGAGACGGTATCATAGACTTGAATGCAGATGTCGACCTGTCCTCTTTAACTTAACGTAGTCATTGGGATTAGTTAAGGTTACGTAGCCGGGATATATCTGGCGGCACTGACTACTTCTATAACGATGGCTAGGTTCGGTACATAGGCCATGTTACGCCAGGCCACCATTCTTCAACCACAATAACCTGATTTACAGGGCTATTTCGTGAGTCGTTTTGAATGGGGATATCAAGGAAATGGCAAGGACACACTCAAAAAAAAAAAGAACGTTGCCGAGCTGCTCCTCAGTGTTGTAACAGGGTCGTGACGACGATGGACTCGCTACACAAAGTGTTGGCGGTCAAACTGTTCATTGGACAATCCTGTGCCCAGTAAAGCAACGAAATCGCAATGTGCAGCCGCAGAGGTGAACACACTTGTCTGTCGTCGATAAACACTGATGAGCGCTGAAATGCGTCGCCTTTTATTCTTTCGCCACAGTACATTTTGGAGTTACCACTGACACTCGAAACATGCGCGTCGGGAGTGCAAAGGTTGCTGAACTCCCAGCAGTTAGCGGGGATAGTTGGAATGTAGACTTTTACTGCATTTCCAGCGCTAACAAAAGAAAAGAAAAGGAAAGACAGACATAGCACAGCAGATTGTGCTCACGGTTGTTCACCGCAGGGCACATGCGGCAGAGATTTTCCGGCGCTGAAAACAGCACGGGGACGCCGCACTTGGCAGCTGTCTTTTTAAGTCGGTGCGACAGTTGGTGCACATGAAGCACAACAACCGGTCGTTTATCCGGCTTTGTCCGATTCCCTTTTTCTGTCCTCGCTTTGGACTTCATTTCTTTGAGGAGGCTCTCCAGGACAGAGCCGAGGGTCTGCTGCAGAACAACCATGAGCACAAGCGATCTCGCTGCACAAAAAGGCATGTCGACCCTTTTATGACGTGCAGTACAAGGCTGGTCTATAGAATCCTCCGGACTCGTGGAAACTGCTTCACCGGCCAGACCGTTCGTTGTGTCAACATCATATTGATGGAGCATAGCGTGCACGTCAAGGCCATAGCGGGTACTGGCCACTCAACCGACCACTGCAAGCAATGCAAATGTACGCCTAACCTCTACGGCACACGTGTTCTCGGCATGTATAAGGATGAACGATACTATCTGATTCATCAAGCGTTTGTATTAGTGCACCATGTATTGCCCTGCCAGCCTAAGAAATAAACTTGCCTCTGCGATTTCGTTATGACTGGTCTTATGCATGCGCCACACTGCTTGATCTTAGGTGTTTGAGCACGTACAAATCTTTGTACATCTGTTCCATTCTGCAATAACGATCAGTTGAACTCAAGTCCCTAGATATGTTTTCTCTTGAGTCCCTGCATACGCTTTCTCTTTCTAAAAAGCGAGAAATCTGTGGACTTGAAGTTGAACGACCAGCATTCGGCCTATCAGCTGTCTTCTCGTTATGCCCCCCTATTCTTTTCTTTTGGTAGCGCTGGAAATCCATAACGAGTTTGTAGAACTGTGCCAATCTGCGCCGAGCAATGACGTGTATCACATAAAAAAAAATGAATCAAGGCGATGCCCTCGAAACAACTAAAAACGAACGCGCGTGTCAGTGCACATCGGCAGCGCCCCCCTTTCAAACAGGGTGACAGTGACGATCTATTCTGTTTCTAACGCTTTCGTTGTCTGGCGATAACGTAACCGTCAATCTGCACTTCACAAGCACACACACTTTCTTCATTACAAAACAGTGTGATTTCAGTTGTTAGTCAGTCCTCGTTCTGTTCCTTCTTGGTCACTGTGTACGCGGTTTTCACTATGATCGCTGTTTTGATCGTAGCCTGTTGTTTGCTGACAAGTTCATTCGCATGGCGGCGGGCCCTGCACGGAGACACAACGAATGGCATTGCAATAAGCACTGTCAAGGCATCCTTCGTAATATAAACACTACTCTCTCTCTCCACAGAGTCCCTCTTCCTTTGCAAGACAAGAATGTGTCGAGGGGCAAGGAACACTTCGGGGTATATTCACAAAAAACTCCTCGCGAGCGCGTCAGGTCGGAGCCCCCAGACGCCACCATTGACTTCCTCGTCATTCTCACATAATAGAGGCGCCACCATTTTTTTAAAAAAGGAAGAAAAATCTAATACTCTTAGCCACGTGGGGCCAGGAAAAAAAAGACACCTTCCTGAAGGTTTCTGCTTTCTCGACTTTGTGTCGCCAGTTTATCATCGCGTCGACGAATGAAAAGTGCATTCCTTGAGGCTACTTTTACTCCTCAATACCGGTGACGCGTCATTCGCAATTCTTAAAAGTATCAGTGACGAATTTCTGTGCGTTAAAGTTATCAGTATAAGGGCGAATTAACCTGAGCCAAAAGCGCCAAAAGCGCCATCACACTGTAGCATTATGAATCCAAAGAACACCGTAAAATGGGAGTGAGTAATTTTCACCAAAGGATTTTTTTATGTGTGCGTAATTGAATCTGCACAAAGGGTGCTTTTTTTTCAGATCTAAATGCAGCTCCCACAGACTGAGTTCTGCCTCTAGACAGTATGCTCCGACGAATGTGCGCTCGACTGGTTGGTGCTATCTATTTCACTCGTATTCTATCTCGCATTTGCCTCACCGCTGTGGTCTAGCGAAGGCACTCGGCTGCTGATCCGAAAGTCGCGAGATCGAATCCCGGCCGCGGCGGCAGCATTCCGATGCAGGCGAAATGTTGAGGACAGTGTACTGAGCGATGTCAGTGCACTCTAAAGAACACCAGTTGGCCGAAATTTCCGGAGCCTACTACTCCTATGGCATCTCTAATAATCAGAACATCGTTTTGGGACGTAAAACACCAGAAATCAATGTATTGCATCTCACGCTTTCATACCTTCCACCCTGTGCAGGGTAGTAAACCGGATGCCTGTCTGGTTGACCTCCCTTCCTTTCCTCACTTCTCTTTCTCTCTCTGTCTCTCTCTTTCTGTGTGTTCTGTGAGTTGGCGCAGCAAGATTTACAGAACGTCTAGTTGCGTAACTTGTAGATAGCAGCCTCGAGGTCATTGTCGCATATAGTTTCTGTCCTTTATTGCACTTACTGAACGATCGCTCACTTCTGTTATGCAAGGTGGCGCTAGCTAAATATCTTGCACTTTTGCTTTGTTTTCTCTTTTTTTTTCGTCCGGCGCTTATTTCACATAGTGCCGGTTATCTCGATCGTTCGTTCCGCGTATGAGGTTCGCTAAATAGCGCCGCGCTCTCTCTCTGCACTGCGGCTATTACGCGATCCATTAACTTTAACGCTACCGCTGGTGGGAAGCAAACAATATCGCTTTACCGCCGCACGGATGTCGTGAAAGCTATTGTTTTCGCACAAAGCCTGCTACTATATGTTCTGTGAACTGGAAGAAGCCCGCGAGAACGAAATGACTGGGCTTGTGGGTTTTGTGCCTCGACGCAGTTTTTACTGGAAGGACTTATATGATCCGGTGTCGCGGTTTCCACTGAGCGCTTTGGGGTTGTTTGCAGTCAGCCAATTTTCCAGGCTCGGGCGCAGTGCTCTCCCTCCGCCGACTTGCAAGGCGCGTTGGGGTTGGTTGGAGAAGCTGATTGTGTTTAGTAACCGCTGGTTCAAGCGTGTCTTGGATAATCATTTACTCTAACACACACCGCAAGCGATGAATTGTGCGAGTAAGTTCGCGTTCTCGGTGTTTACTGCAACAAAGCATCGCTTTACTTCAGTGTGCTCTATTTTGCTTGCGTAAAGTTTTTGATCTCTAGCGTCACGGTACCACTGCAGTGTTTCCTATTAGTGGGCGCGCAATTATCTCGGCGAACGCAGGTTTGTCGTGCACCACGAGCACATGCGTTGAGAGAATGGTAGCAACTCTGTTATTCTGGACGGCAGGGGCGAAATATGTTTCTCTATCTCTTTCACTCCCTTTCCCCCACCCCCACGGACGCTTAGCCGTGCTCCCTACAAGGGCTGCAGAAATTAGCGTCCTTTCCTAACCGAACCACAATCATTATCATCATCAAATATGTTTCGGGAAGTGCGCTTAAGCTCCGCCTTTAAAGGTGAGCGCTATTTGGCGCCGTTCACATCGCCCCCTCGTAACAAAGTAATGTTTTTCGTACATTAAAATTACAGTACGAGGTGCCGTGTGTATATGTATTACAAAATCATAGTTCACAATTTCCCCGACGAATCTTACTTTTTGTAAATCTAATTTTGTTCTCTAGCACACCTGGGCCAAGACGGAGGGGGGGTGCTCGCGTGTTCGGGTGGTTAGGGAAACGACACGGTTGTTTGACATGATTATTTCCGCCATGGACGGCTTTTAGGGGCGAAGTTGCTTAAGGTTTGGGTCTGTCCGTCCGTTGTTCCTAGTAGCGCGTTACCTTCAAAGAAATGAATGATGCTACGTGTGGGAGGCGCGCCCTCGACGCGTGCCTCCCGGCGCGCGAGCTCTCTCACTCTTCCATCTGCTGTCTTGTGAGAGAGAGAGAGACAGAGAGAGCGAAAGGCGCGCGTTGACTATGGAAACGCTCTTTCTTCGATGAACGCTGTACCAGCTCGCAAAGAAGGAGAACGCGCCCTCACCCGCGAGAGACAACGTTGGCGCAGGCAGCGTCTTCTAGCGAGTTTCTTGATTGAAAAAAATTGACGGCAGATCCACGAGGTGAATGATGATGAGATTGGGCGAAGCTCCTGGAAGTAATCATCGGTTAAACCGGGAAATTTCTTCCGTTAATTCGCCCGATAAAAATGACGTGAAACGATTGATTAAATGTTTTATCAAACTTTTATTACTGGCTTCCGTTGTCCTTTCATTATGACCGCTTTGTGGTCGGTGAAATGTAAGCTAAGTGGTTCTTGCACTGGTTGCAGATGAAAACCATTGCTTTACCTGGCGTCTTTCGTTAAGCAGCTGGCGTCTTTTCGTTTTGCTTCAGAAACATCTGGCGTCTTTCGTTAAGCAGCTGGCGTCTTTTCGTTTTGCTTTAGAAACATCTGGCGTCTTTTCGTTTTGCTTTTAGAAAACATCTGGCGTCTTTCGTTGGTTTATTTCATCAATCAACGGCGTTTTGAAAAAAATTTTTATTGTTTAATCACGCACAGGAGAAATCTCACCAGGCACTACCTTGGAGGTAAACAATGGCTGCTACTGGGAATGAGAGACAGCAGAAGTCGCCTTTTAACACTTCTACTTCTACTAACGTTTCCTACTGGAACATGCCAATGGCTGCTAATGGGGAATGAGAGACAGAAGAATTCGGCTTTTAGTTAACGCGCACGCTGCGAATTTTTTTTATTGTTCAACAACGCACAGGAGAAATCTCCCACCGGCACCACCTTGGAGGTCAAAGCGTAAGACTGGTTACGCACTACTACGACTACGACGAGGGACGAACGGGTGCCGCTTTAAGGAGCTTCGCCCCTAATATACCGACTGCTCGCGCTGGAGAACCGTTCACCGGCCACCCATACGTATATATATATATATAGGCACTGGATCTTGACTTGCAATGAAATGCCGGTGGGAGATTTCACTTGTGCATAGTTGAACCATGAGGATTCGTAGCGTGCGCATTAACTAAATTAATCCAGAACTCCGCACGATCTACGATGAACCTCCGGAGCTTCTCCCACTCATTATCATTCACTCCGTGGATATGCTGTGGATTTTTTCATTGAAGTTTCCTTATATGCGCTGTCCCCTGTCTTTTATGTCTAATTGGTTTAAACCCAATGTACCTTCTGATGGTACGGGCTTCCCGCATATATCTTTTGTTTCTTTGTGTTTTTTTGGGCCACGGGTGGTACAATTAGCCATGGAAGGCTGCACTGACGCTGACATGACACCGGATTTTCTCCAACACGATCACCTTCACGCTCTCGCGTTGCAACATGATGCGCTTTACAGAGCGTGAAGTTTTACTGGAGAATAAAACAAAGGCTGCATTTGGAGGACGTAATGCAGGATGAGCCCTGACTATTCTTCAAAGTGAGGCAATACTTTCGACGTGTTACGTTCATGTACACTAGTCCTCCTTTGCCAGAGTTACATATAAAGAACTTCGTTGGTGGTTCGAACGTACGGTTACTTGGATATCGCACCCACTGCACGATTAATTTTGTCAAGTCAAATGCACAAACTCTCTCGTATTTCTTCGGTAAACAAGCGTACTTTTGAATCTTTGAGGCAGCAGGAACGCACTCAGTGCTGTGCGCGCTCCCTTCATCTTTGAACGATAGCACCTCGCAAACATTATCTGACAGTGACAACGCGATAACGATGACATCTTTGTGAGGATGGCGATAGCTTGAGGAATATGGCACAATGTCAACAACAGTAATTTGTCTGGACTGTATCTATCACCACACTGACATCACGACGACGGTAATGGCGCAAAGACAATGGCGAAGCGAATTTGATGATACCACATGGACACCGCGTGAAGTTACAGCTATGGCCACTGAGGCGCCGAGTTACGGCACATGAGGGTCGATTCATTTGGAGCGTCTCACTGCATTCGCACACGGATTGCATGGATGCCTTATGGTAATATCTGTTGCACACTCCATCGTTCAAGCGGCCATATCTACCGCCCAAAAAATAAAAATGTAGAACGTGGCACAATTTCGAAAAAGGAGTACCCCACCTAAAGATGTGTGTTCAGCGAGTCCCGCTACCGAGTGCAACGGTAAGCGAACGCAGTGTAATAAATTAGGTGAATGTGTCGTCATTGCTCAAGTTGTGCGCCTCCCTGTCTCTCCCTTGTTTCGCCTTTACCATCTACTGTGTAGGGATTGAGAGAGAGAGGGAGAGAAAGGGAAAGGAATGACCAGGGAGGTTAACCAGAGGATACCTACCGTCGGCTACCTTGTGTAGGAATTGGCTCGTGATAATAGCAGAACCTTCCACGACGGTCCTCTTATCGCTTCAGTGAAAAAAGGCAGGTCCATCTTTACTGCAGCGTTACAGGTGTAGTCATTGTTTTCTCTGTTGATATGTATAAACAACCGCAAAGATACAAAATAGAACGCCACTGGAAAAGTTCACGGCACCTTATGTGTGGGGTTGCTGGTTTTCGGGGAAAAAAACACAATTTTAACGTATTCTTACACCCTGGAAGTGTTTCCGGGGATAAGCCCAATTTCTAATCATGGACGTGAATATACCTTGCATGCATGTTTTTATGTTGCACGTAGTTTGCGATCCACACCCGCTATAGCAACCCGACATAGAGACTACCAAGTTAAATACTGTATATAGGTGTGACTGAGTCCCATTGACGTAAACGCATGCATTTCACAGGCTACATGCAGCTCTGTGGACGCTATACGGCCGCCGTTTGTAAACTGAAGCTTGTAAATATACCGCTCACTT
Source organism: Hyalomma asiaticum (assembly GCA_013339685.2). NCBI lineage: Eukaryota > Metazoa > Arthropoda > Arachnida > Ixodida > Ixodidae > Hyalomma > Hyalomma asiaticum. The sequence continues at coordinate 46,911,252 of CM023486.1, forward strand.
CAGAACACTCTCTCTCCCGAATTTAGGAATGGTTCCAGAAAAAAAAAGTCAATTTCTGCCAGAATATCACCATAAAAAAAGGGGGGGCACCGGACCTTTGCTCGCCGAATTTGCAAAATATATAAAACCTGAAAACGAACAACTAGGCGCATACCTGTATGTTCCTCATAGCACTTCAGACAAAAGGCATAGCTTCGGAACAGCACCTAGTTATTCGCCTACATTTGATATCGTTGTCTGTGGTTTCTGAAACGAAATCATAAATGCGAAGCATACGTGACTGTCGGCAACGAACCGATTCTCCTACATATTGCGAAGTTACTCGCGTGCAAACAGCAGGGCGTCTGCAAGTATAAACAATGTATTATTAATGGGACCGTACCGTACGGTCCCCACGTCCCATCTTCAATGCGCTAAACTATACTGTGTCGTAAGAACAGTCGTGCAGACTAAAGACATAGGCGTTAAAAATGAAGTATTCCGAAATGCAGGCAACCAAGTCCGTACGTTCCACTTTATAATTCAGGTCAGTAAACATGGTGATAATGAAAATAAAATGCGTAATTTCGTTAGCCGCGCAAGGTTAGGCTGGAGTGGTTTTGAGTACGCCGTTTCACTCTACTAACTATAGCGCCGCATGGCAAACCTTGCGTGGTTTCGCGTTGTAGTACAAAATGTACTGCCAAAAAGAGGGCGGGCTAGCGAGAAATGCACCTACTTAATAATTATTAAAGAAAATGCATTCTTTCGGAACGTTCTGGGAAGACGTAATAAGTGGTGTAATAAAGCGGAAGTTTTTGGCCAGCTGTTCATGATTATCCCTGGCTGAAGAAACGACACATCAGCAACCACAGCATATCTTAAATGGGCTACAACGGCTGATTACTTAAGGCGCGCTGGTAATTGCGTAGTGCGTAGTTAAAACATAGAAACGAGCTTTTAGTCTTTTAGTTTGTCGTCAGTCTTTGTGCTATTATAAACACGGTGAAACGTTATCATAGTTACGGATTGCCACTATTTATTTAAACTATTACGATGCCCGCAAAGGAACAGAGATTAACCAAAAATTACGCCCTTCTGTTGGCAGCCATTCACATACGTCGGAACGTCATATATATACGTTAGAAGCTTTAGAGAATTGTGACGGTTCGAGCTAGTCGGTGCTCGTAGGTCGCTAGTAAGCGTTACCGTGCGGAAGACTAACAGGGACAACAGAAGACAAAGCCGGGCACTATCCTTCGACTTGGCTTTATTCTAAAACTACGCGAATTGTACACAGACTGTGAGGACATCTTTTCGAAATGTTTCCTTAGTCAGAGTTCTAATTTTTTTTAATGTATATCTCGCTTAATTTCACAACAACCTGTGTGATCGTAAACGCAATTCGTCGAAGTATTCTCACGAAATCGAGCAATGTTTCACAAAAGCTTACCGAATGGTAGCAGAACATATGTACTGCTATAATAGAGCTTATCACACATTAGAAGCGCAATTCACCTTACAAAACACCATTATTACAACTCCAGGCGCCATACGTTTATTTACTCAGTATGCCGTGCGGCAGCAGCCGCCTTAGCCTAGCGGTAGTGTGTTAGCTTGGCACCTCGAAGGACAGTATTAGGTACTCCTCTACTGCTTGGTAAGTTGTATGAGCGTCTATGTGCTTGTTACATATGTACAGAGTGTGTCACGTCAGCAGTGTAAAAAAAACAGTCATACGTGTCCGTCATACATTTAAAGCCTGCCTCCCAAATATTGGAGTTTGCCATGTGAACCGAGAAGTAATTAGATAGATAGATAGATAGATAGATAGATAGATAGATAGATAGATAGATAGATAGATAGATAGATAGATAGATAGATAGATAGATAGATAGATAGATAGATACGGGCAAAGTTGCTGAAGTTCACCAGGAAATGCTTCGCATTTAAAATTCACGAGACAATAACTGCAGATCGTTAAGATAACACTACCCATCCCCACCTTAGCATCAAAATGGAATAACGTAACAAAAGAACAATAACCGTGAAAACAATAACGTAACAAAAGAACAATACGACTCTAGTTGACGATTATTATGACGCAGCTTGACGCTTGCGTAAGCCGCATATTCACTTCCCTTTCTTTCTGCGTTTCTAAGAAGGTTTCTTATAGACGGATTAATTCTCCAGAGATCCCATTACCCACAGTTACTCAGATGCAAAGCGAACATATAATGAATGAAAGACGGTGCCTGACCAGAAAAAAAAAATGCTTCATTTGCCGCTCTACAGCGGATAGTTGGAAGCGGCTGACAAAAAGAGCCAGAGGCACGGATACGGTGTAAAAGGCTGGAGTAGCTCAGTGGCACTTTATAAGATATTAGCAAAGATTACCATAGCCAACGCTAAGTACAAAGGGATTTAGTACGCATTAGCTTTATCGATGGCCGGATGTTAACACACCCAGCTTATTCAATATATTCATCCATGCGCAGCTCTACGTCAGTATAACGCGACACTCCTGTCACTGAGTTTCAATCTAATCTTGTCAGAATATCTGCCGCTCTTTTCAGCCACGATGCAGTGAACGTTTTCACATTATGCCGACCAATGGGTTGTTTAGAGACAGTAGCTTAGAGACAGCAGGTTAGAGACAGTAGAGCATATAATACTTGAATGCCCCGCGTACCGGAATAAGGGGCAACTTTCCGGGGAATAAATGGACATGATTTGACAAGGAACATTAAGATTGTAGAGTATATTAGGCCCAATGCCCGGCCATCTAAAAAAGCGATGTGTTTTGGACGTATTTTGAAGTACCTATGAGAAATTGGCGTAATCAGAAAAATTTTGCTTAACAATTTCGTACAAAATGCCCATGGCAAATTAGTTCTGTGGAAACCCGCAAGGTGGAATAACGTTTATGAAAGGAAAAAAACTAGCATCCACCCGTTACAGGTGAGGTGTACAAGGAAATCCATACGGATTTCCTTGTACACCTCACCTGTAAATGCTAGATACAGGTTCACTGTGGCTTTTCACATCAACTTTTCTTCTCTTTTTTCTTTCCCTATTCTCTGCAACATTTATATCCCCTTCCCCATCACCATACATCAACGTGTCAGCGGCTATACACGCGCCGGCAGAAACCTTTTTTTCCAACAAGGAGTCTCTCTCTCTCTCTCTCTCTCTCTCTCTCTCTCTCTCTCTCTCTCTGTCTGTCTGTCTGATTCCACTATGCTGCTTGTGTAAAAAAGCCTTCTGTCTCTCATAATAGTATGAATCTGCTCTGCCTACTAGTGGCTGTAGGTTATGGGAACATAACTATTATACCGGTTGTAACGGCAATCTTGTATAGCGCAAAGGTGGCCGCACAGCTTCAAATTGACTTGTAAAATTATTCGCTTTTGTTGGCGATGACGTTTGCTCGTTTCAGACACTGCGGTATAATTAGCTGCAGTGGCTGAAGTTCGCCTTCAAAGTCATGTAAACGAGTACCGTAGACGAAGTTATCCGACGCGTGGTTGAACCATCGCTGTGTTTATAACATCTGCACTTGTTTTCTCTCTTCCGCCTTAACTGACTAGCCAGTCTTCTCCCCTGTTTAACATTAAGCATAGCGAAACCTTTGGATAGAGACGTTGCATACTGCACGCGCACGCACACCCACGTTCAGGAAATAGCGAAACATCATTTCTTCTCCCTTGAGGAAACCGCGCCGTAAACGGGCCCACGTAGTCCCCCCTCCCCGCCGTAACAAAGCAGATGGCCCGCAGAACGTTGGGAAACGGCAGTTCGGGAGCATACGTGTTATCCGTAAGTGTACCTGAAACTCGTGGTGCATTACCATTAGCCGAAACGCGCGCCCAGTTACAGAGCGCCACGTCGTTCAGCAATGACCATAACCCATCTCCCTGCTCGGTGTTCCTTAGAAGCTTCTTTAGGCATAAACCAGCGCTTTCCGCCCGCTTACACCGGCGTCTCGTTTTCGCGGACAACAGATTTTCCCGCTACGCGCCGGAAATTACGTTCGAGTCGGGAACGTGGCTGAGGTACAGGGCTCCTTTGTTGCACAGCGAGATTGTTTCCTGCGTGACTGACATGCATCCCGCTTTAATTCTCTCTGCTAAGCGTAGTGCTGTAGAGTCCACACGGACAAATATTTTGGTGAGTGTTTCTAAGCGGCAAATAAGGGGACTGCTGTACATCGAGCGGAGCTGTTAGGGCCACCACAATGGCGAGTATAAGGACAGTGCTGCAGCATTGCTGCGTACGTAATCAAACTCGCAGCCAATGTTTTCCCGTAACCATACAGGATATGTTTTGTAACGGCATGTCCAACGACATGCAACATGGCATGGCCAATGCTCAGTGTGAAATTTATGACCACAATAAATAGCATGAGAAGTGAACAAACTAAACGATGAAAAGCGGGAGAAATGGAGGCTGTGCACTGCCATTCTTGCATTTATTTCCGGTTTTTGCTCCGGGGCTCATAACATATTTTTTTTCTTTTCGCGCTGTTTCTTAGCTTGCTCCCAGCTTCCGCTACCGTTCTACCGATTCAACATTCAACGCAACAAATTGAAAAAGATTAACATCAAACAACAATGCATTCGTTCAATGTGAGCCCAGCGATTGCCTTGCTTTTCCATTTCATGTCCAGTTATTATTGGTTGACTTGTATCGCATTTATCGATAACGTATGGGATATGCTGACGCATTTTTGTAAGCTGCTCAAATAAAGGGTGTGGATTGCCCGGGTCCTAAGGAATTAGTGGCAAGCAGTAAAAGGGCATATCGTGAGTACGTGTAATAGACCGCATACACTTAGCGAGTCCCGTACGACGTTGAAGCTTCACATACCTCGGAAGCCTGTGCTATATTGTTCCCGCACGACCAATGAATACACACTACTTCATGTCTGTCACATACGTCGCTAACCATTTGGCTTCCAAACGAAACACGTAGTTTAAAAATGAAGACGCTTTGAAGGTTGTGAGCAAAAACCTCTATCATCTATTAGCTTCAGTGAACCCTGAATGAATAATGTGCCGTATGTACGCCCTCATAATGAATCAGTGAGACTTTAACGTAAGCTTCATTGATCGATCAAAGAGTTCCGATGCTTTGGGCGTTTAAGCAAGTGTGAGGGGGTAGGAAAACAGGATCTTCACGAAACTGTGTCACTGGATACCCGTTGTTGCCGAAGTTAAAAAGCGAAGAAGCCTACGTGAGACATAATGTGTTTGACACGTACTCCCTAGCTGTCTGCCTTATTCGGTGTACTTCCATGAATACAGCTTAAGGCATTTCTGCATTGTCGTCTAAGTGGCATGTACCTAGCAAAATCATTCTTCACCTCGCAGTAGGGAGCGAAAATTTGTGGCAGACCAAGAGAGTTGAAAAGTATCGGTTCCTCTTGATACGTAAGCACCAGTATGCCTTTATAGAGATTTGCCGAAGTTGCTCCACTGATTTCTCTGAAGCAAAAAGGAAGCAAGAAAAATATCGCGGAGGAGAACCTTGGATATAAGTTTTATACACAGGTCAATGAATTTTTAAGCGATTGTTCTTCCAGAAAAAAATGCGGTTGAAGCCCAACGAAACACTCACATCTATTCTCCTCCGCCGCAATGGTTAGGATACAAATAAGTATGCAGACCTGTTCCGCACTGCGAAAAGCATCGGAACTGTGAGGCTCGGCCTTTATCCTTAATCGTATACTGGCAACGGTGACAGCTTCAGTATCACTGTGGTGTAGCAGCTTTGCTGAGTGCAAAAGATGGGGGTTACTTGGTCGAGGAGAAAAGCGAGTCCGCCTTTCCCATCTCCGTAACCGGACACTTTTTTTTTCTTTCTCTCCTTCTATATTTTCTTTCACATAACCACTACCTGTAGCAGTGAATGTCCCTGTTATTTATTTATTTATTTATTTATTTATTTATTTATTTATTTATTTATTTATTTATTTATTGCATTTCTTCTTTTCCACATTGGTCCGCGCGTAATCACTATCACGTACATGTATCAAGGTGCTGAGGGCAACAGTGGAAGTGGTGGGTCCAGGACAAGAGCAGGCCTACTTTTTCCCATTGAGTAACCAGCGTAAAACCACATGGGACGTTGCTAACCACCAAACAGCTCCGCTGTCTCAGTTGAGGCACGATGACCAGCTTATGCAAACTATCTGCACACCGGTGTCACTTTGTGTTGCTTTTCCGCACTTCTACCCTTAGCGAGGCAAAGCACGCTTTACAGGCTCTAATGCGCAACGTTTTCCTCTTTTTTTTTTGTCATTTTAAGCGATTTTACTAAAATCCTGGGCGTCTTGTTTGCGGGGCAGTGGATGTCCATTTCAGACTTGGTTATTTCGGTTAGTTCGCTCGGAAATGAGTGATCTTTAATGACGGGAAAAGCTGCAGCAGCCAACGAGCTAAAGCGCAAGTCAACATGCCATGTTTGAACGCAGGTATTCAACGCTGTTCACCCATGCTCAGATAAGCGGTGCTGGGCACAACGACTAGTGCCTACATGCGTTGTAAGCGTTAGCGATGGATTTCCCCGGCGAGAGTGCGTCGTAGTTTCTTGACGAATTCGGCGTCCTGTTCGTTCTTCTGAAAGACGATAACCTTTCTCTGGGTACCTAAACGAGAAAAACTCTGTCTGTCTGTCTGTCTGTCTGTCTGTCTGTCTGTCTGTCTGTCTGTCTGTCTGTCTGTGTGTCTGTCTGTCTGTCTGTCTGTCTGTCACTCGATTCAACCTGCCGACCAAAACCATGCGAGCTAGAAGCACTGGTGGCCCAGGGCCGTATACATCAAAAATATACATCATGAAGGAAACCTCAGGCCTAATTGAGACACGAAACATGTACGTAACCATGATATGTAGTGTTGATTCAAGAATACACATTGACCTATTTTTTATTGTCAATGAAAACCCGACACGTTAGAAAGGGTGTCACAGACGCTACGCGTTAAAAGCAAACCGACAGAAGCTGCGACTCTACAGCCGTCTTTAAATCGACAGATGGCACGAGAGCGGGGCGATCGCAAGAAACGAATCGAATTCAACAGGACCTCTGTTGCACCCATCAGGGGAATAGCGATAGGGAAGGGAAACAGCATGAAAGGCAGGAAGGGGGAGAAGCGAGGGTGTTACGTATCAGGGTCGGCCGAAGACCATCGTATATCGACGTCATTTGCAGAGAAGCAAAGATATGCTGCCAATTTTTATTGCGATAGCAATTATATGGACACTCTCGGCTGGTTTTTGCCGTCCCCGTCGCCGCCGTCATGAACCGTATAAGTATGTATATATATAAAGTCGCAAAGAAAAATAGTTCGGATAAATTCTTCCGAAGCGTGGATTCGAACCAGGAACCTCTCGCTCCGCAGCGCGTGGCGCTAACCACTACGCCACAAAGAGAAGATCCTTCCGGGAGCTAACGGCGAGCCTTATATACACACCCTTTACCGCAGGCGCTGATAAGCGTTTCTTTACTGCCAGCGAGAAGGCGCGAGGAGTGCAACGGCGGCCACCTTTGCAACAGGAGCGCTGTTCAAACTGAGAGTATCCATTGTTACAGCATATTCGCGCTCGTTCGGTGTATATCTGTGCGTTCGTTTCGTGCGTCCTTCACTTGATAGTTCGCGCTCATCTTCTGTTTGTTCATTTAGCCGCCTCCTCTAGCTTTGTATGTGTAGCTTTCTGACACACAACGTATAAAGCCCTTCGTACCAGCATGCGCTGCCCACGGGAGGCGCTCACTTAGCAAGTGCATGTTTGCTACATTTAATATTGCTCGTGAAGATGCGAGCCCCATTTCGTATAGCATTACAGTTTCTTGCTGTGGCATTCATTGCTTCGCCCTTGCGACGAAACTGTGACTTTTTTTTAACGCTGTGGACGCCTACGCCGACGTCTTATTTTCCGCGACGCGTTCTCCATAATGCTATCGGGTTAAAATCGTTGCAGTAGAGATGCTAAGAAAAAATACTGAAGCCAGTTACACGCGTGTACCAAACGAGTCAACTGCCTAGCTTGCAAGCAAGCCCGCACCTTGCCAATGCCGATTGAGTTCTTTCACCATTTCTATCCTTTCTTCTTTTATATCCCTTTCATTCTCTGTTTCTTTCTACATATTCCTCTTTCTTTATTCACTTCTTTATTAACTGCACTCTCTCCTCCTTCCGATCCTCCTCACCTCTCTTTCCTACCACTTGCTATACAAGACTAAACATGGTTTTGGTGCGGCTTAAACCAGTCCTTTTCACCCTCACTTCCCATTCACATTGCCTTGCTAAACAATGCTGTAAAACGTAATGCCATGCTTTACCTTCTCCCCTATTCCTTTCCAGCACTCTTACCTTCACATTACGCTTACTTACCTTCACCTCTTTCCCCACGCCCTTATTATACTACACTACGCTAGGCTAGGCTATGCTAATAGTTGCTTGGCACATACACATTTTCTGTGGCGCATGAACTCTTCCTCCACACCCTCACTTATTTCCCCGCTACTTTGCTATCATCATCAGCAGTCTGTCTACGCCCAATGCAGAGCAAACGCCTCTCACATAGATCTCCGATTATCCCTTTCTTCTGCTAACTGGGCCCAATTTATCCCCGCAAACTTCCTAATCTCATCTGTTCACCTAAATTTCTGCCACCTCCGGCCACGCTTGCCTTCTCTAGGAATCCACTCTGTTATCCTTAATGATCAACGGTTGTCTTGTCTTCGCATTACCTGGACAGACTACGTCAATCTCTTCTTATTAATTTCTATTAATATGTCCCTAAAACGCGTTTGTTCCCCAACCCACTCCGCTCTCCTCTTGTCCCTTAAGGTTACACCTGCCATTTCTCGTTCCATAGCTCGCTGCGTCGTCCTCAATTTAAGCTGAACCCTCTTAGTTAGCCTCCAAGTTTCTGCCCCGTAGGTTAGTACCAGTCAGATGCAGCTTTTATACCTTTCCCCTTCAGAGACAATGGTAAGCTACCATTCATTATCTGACAATGCTTGCTATACCCAGGCTTATACACTATGCATGGCTATGCTGTGCCGAAATCTGCTAGGCGCATATGAAGTTTCAGTGGCGCCTAAACAGTGCTATACAAGACTATACTATGTTTTAGTTTCTCCCTTTTTTATTTCCTTCCTCTTCGCCCTCGCATTATTCCTCCACACTTCCGTTTCCCACCCCCTTACTATATTATACTATGCATGGCTATTACATGTTGAGGAACTGCTTGGCGCGCACCCGCATTTATGGGGATGAGTGCAAGAGAAGAAAGTGTGTGCGCAAATGCCGCATATTGGGAATCGTATAGAAGTGCATTTATTGTATGCAATGCACTGCAATGCTATGCACTGTATCCCGAGTATCGGCGCCAAAATGTAAAGAGACGGACGAGCCACCGTTCCCACGCTAAAGGCCGTGTCGACATCCCCTTTATTGGAACGTACTACCCCGCGATGATGATTGCACCACACCTCGTTTTTTACACTTTTGCAGCATCTTCCAAGCCCCCGCAATAGTGATAGCGAATAAAATGACTAACGCAACACAATTCCGTGTAAATTGTGCTCCTTTCTATCTGTTACGGGTCAATCCATCTCAAAGTGTCACCGGTGGTTCATTCCTCTTATCTTCCACCGATGCTTGTGACGCTTTTGCCAACTCAGTGTTTCTAAGAGCGTCGCCTTGGATGAGCCCGTGCGGTCGGTTACTGATTTCTGAGAGGACTATTTCCTGTGCTCAATCATCCACGCAAGCATGGCGTAGTTCTGGAGCAGCCGCCTTCCCCTCGGTGACCTTTTCTTTTTGGTCGCAATCTTTCTGGGATTCCTAGTCTTGTGCCTTTGTCTTGAACTTGTCTGTCGTATTTGACCGCATGACACGTATTCGGCGATGAGCTTCAGCAGTGAAAGCAACTTAACCTTCCACGCGCTTGTCCGCCGTTTGCGATGCCGTGGCTGCAACTGCTCGAGGAATCGTTTGCTCGAGCAGTTGTAGCCATGAGCATCGCAAACGACGGTCTTGCTTCTGTTTTTCCTCGCTTGGACCGCACTGGCTTTTGTTTGCTTCCACCAGAGAATCGCGCGCTCATCGGCAACACTGTAAAACACCTGAATCTGCTATCTTTCGCTTGCACTTAACCTTGATGTTCATATGTGTTGGGCCCTCTCTGGGATATTCAGTCTTTTCCTGTTTCTCTGTTGTAGTAACTTCCTCCACTATTAACAACCGAGTCTTTTCTGTCGCCTTGACAGCACCTGCATTAACAGCGGCCTCTCACGTGTGTTGAAGCGAATAAGATGTATGCGAGAGTGGAGCCTCGATTTTAGTGGGTTTTCGTCGACTCGTTCCTTCAGCTGCGGTAACAGTTGTTACCTCTTCCGGGTTTGTTGAACGCATAGTTCAGAGTTCGGTGCTCTTACCAGAGAGCATAACGTCTTCTCGAGTGCGCATTTACCAGGTTACAGTGACTTAAAATGACAAGGCATCATTTCCTGTACCTCTGTTCTGACCATTTCTCAGCTGGAGTAAACACGAGGCTTTCTGACCTTCTATATGTCTCCTATCTTAGCCTACTCTGACCCTTGCAAAAATTATCCGATGCTTGTATACGTACGCTGCAGTCATCTCTACACTATAAATCTCATTAGTAGGACAGACTGCTGGGCTAGTTGGTTATGCATCGCGGAATGATCAACTTAGCGCGAAAACACACGGACACGAGTAGCGCCCGTCCTGTCCGTTTCGTTTCTTCTCGTGTCCGTGTGTTTTCGCGCTAAGTTGATCATTCCGCGATGCTATATATCTCATGTTTCTTCTATACTTCTTTGTCTATTTCTCGGAGCTGCTAGTACTAATGAATCAACATACAATGAATGTCCCGCAACTCACGCATTGATGAGTGCTCCAAATTTATGGGACCTTCGGGGCTGCGAGCGCTTCCGTGACTGCCACGCTCACCAAGCACCGCCTTTTGAAAAGGGCCTCCGTGATTCGCTTCAGCGATTCCGGCAGTCACTGGTCGGCTGCGTTTGAGGCGAAGACGGTGAAAAGGTATCCCGTGAAGCATTACCTCGAGCGTGATGTTCCAGTAACCATCGAAAGCACCCTTCGTCTTGGTGCAACAATCGGGGATTGTTAGGCCTCGCACTCTCAACGCGGCCACATGACAGTCTTCCGGGCTTCAGCTTCGGTCCAGAAATCGTAAGGACCGCTCGGTCTCACATCAGAAGGAACCGTATCCCGGGTTCAAGGTACCAAAAATAATATTCCGTAATGGAGACCAGAACCCTTGAGCAACCTTCGCAATGATCCCATTTTTCTGTCCGAGCTCCACTGCCTACCACCGGCTTAAAGAGCTGCGTTGCTAAATGCGAAGCTGGCCACTGCCATATTACCGTAGGACCTGATTAATAGCATGCAGGTTGCAGAAACCAAGCAGTGCTTTCGCCAACCGTCTAGCATATATAACACGGTCAGTAGTGGTGATAGACACTTTGCGAAGTGAATGTTTTTAGTGGTACTGGGATGGAACTTCCATGCCACGGCAATTCGTACACAAGATAACGTCAGTCGTACTCAGCTGTTATTTATTTCCTGATAAGAAAAAGCTACGCGTTTTAAGTTCGAGTCATTTCTTCGTGAACTTCAATCACTTTGATGGTAATTTACTGCTAGTCGTCGTCTCGTTCACTTGCTATACACCAAAATTTGGCGGACAGTCACTGATGATGAACATCAGTGACTGATATTTAAATAATTTGCTAGATTATCTTTCGCGTACGGCACAGCTGATGTACTGGTTATTTCTCGAAAAATTTATTTGTTTGTGGAAAAAATTAAAAGTCGTTTCTTGCATTGACGGAAACAAGTATACCACTACCCCGTAAAAAATTAATTTTAACTTGGCCCCGAAAGTCACCGAAAGATGGCCATTGACGACATACCTGGTGATATGTGTCAAACTTCAAGCGTAACGAAAAAGCAAGAATTATTCACACAGGGTCACAAATATTGCCTGAAAAGAAAAATGTATTGCTATGATTCTATTTTACACACACTTAGCAGCCTTCCTTTGCGACAGAGTAATTTTCATAATTAACATGGCAAAAACCCAGTAACCTGTTTTGCCGCCTCCCTGCAAACGCAGATGGGATGACCTCGCAGATCGAAAAACTTCGTTTTGGGGATCTCTCATATTTTTAAAACAGAGCGACAAGGACGCATCACAACACCAATAAGGACACAAACAGTGTCCTTCTTCGCCTTGTGATTCTCACTTTTTGGCGTTGTTTTAACGATGTGAATGCAAACCGCCCAGCCACAGCGGTCTAGTGGCTACGGTACTCGGCTTCTGATCCGAGGGTCGCGGGACCGAATCCTGGCCGCGGCGGCTGCATTTAGATGGAGGCGACATGTTGAGGCCCGTGTACTGGGCGATGGCAGTTCACTTTAAATAACCCCAGGTGGTCAAAATTTGCGGAGCCATCCACTACGGCGCCTCTCATAATCATAGCTGGTTTTGGGACGCGGAACCTCACAAATCAATCAGTGAATGTAAACTAACTCACATACAAGCACATAGACGAGCGCGCTGCAACTCAGAAGGCGGCCTATCAAGTGGCTAAGAGGTGGGAGTGCGTAGGGAGTGGAAATCGAACCCGGGCTACCGCAGTGCCAATCAAGCACGCTACCACTAGGCTACGGAGACTCCTCCCACACGGTACATAAACCCATTGTGCGAGGATTTGTGGTAAGCGCGTCAATTGCGTTATCAGAGAAATATAATAGACGATACCTATGTTGTTCCATCGCTCGGCATGATTTCGTCCGTCTTTGCTTCATGCTGCAGGAATAGTTCCACGAACGACGCTTATGATACGTAAAGTACCTAGATATTTTTTTTTCGGGAGATTTAGCGACTTTAGTGATACGCACATCGGTAGCGTGCATTTTCTGTTCAACAACAGACTTCCTTGCAGTAACGTTGTGCCAATGTTGCGTCGTACCATGAGCTACTTCTCAGTCGCCACGGTGCGGTCAGCTTTCCTGGTTAACCAATGTATAGCATGCACCCACCAATGCACTTTGCACAAAGACTTTGAATCCTTCTAACACTTGTCTGAATGACGAGCAATTCGTTCTAGGCAGTTTCCTAGTTGACTGCCTCGCGTGGCACCGATTCCCACAATGCTTGAAATCTGCAGGTTTTAGGGGCGAAGCTCCTCTTAGTCTAACCTTGTCCCGCGTCAGGCGTCAGGCGTCAGTCGTCAGGCGTAACCCGCGTGCCTCCCGGCGCGTGCCTCTCTCTCTCTCTCCCGGCGCGTGCCTCTGCTGTCTTGTAAGAGACAGAGGGAGAGACAGAGAGAGAGCGAAAGGCGCGCGTTGGCTACGGAAACGCTCTTTCTTAGAGGAACCTCTACCAGCTCGCAAGAAGGAGAACGCTCCCTCACCCGCGAGAGACAACGTTGGCGCAAGCAGCGTCTCCTAGCGAGTTTCTTGATTGAGAAATACCAGACTGCTCGCCTTGGAGAAGCGTTCACCGGCAACCCATATATATATATATATATTATATATATAATATATATATATATATATATATATATATATATATATATATATATATATGCACTGGATCTTGACTTGCAATGAAGTGCCGGTGGGAGATTTCACCTTGTGCATAGTTGAACCATGAGGATTCGTAGCGTGCGGGTTAACCAAATTAATCCGGAACTCGGCAAGATCTACGATGAACCTCCCGATCTTCGCCCACTCATCATCATTCACATCCGTGGATATGCTGTAATTTTTTTTATATTTCAATGAGCCTATAGCCTATACATGGCCGCTGAATAAAAAAAAAATAGTGCTGCCTGCCGAATGCGGTTTTTTGCCTGTCAACGCGATAGCGCTCGTTTTCTCTGCGATGGCGTCAACATCGGGAAAAGAATACCCGTTCCCACCGGTTAGCATAGGCGGCTAGCCAGCTGTCAGCACGTCCACGTATAACACAATAAAACAAAACACCCTTTTCTGTACTCTCATCAGCCGGCCTACGGCTACCTCCGCCATCAGCAATGGCAGCGTCTGTCCAGCGTTCGCTGTCGCGTTCGAGCGAGAGCTCCCGATTTGCAGCGCCGCTGCGGTCGCGTCTGGCGATTTCGCTTGTCATACGCGTTCCGACCAAGGAGGATAAAAAAATTTTTTTATCTTCCTTGGTTCCGACTGAAGACAGTTTCACTCGGCAGGCCACCTTTTTTTATTGAGGCGTCGTGGCCTATATCAGAACACAACGCATAGTTGAAATTTGAATGTTGCCTGGCTTGTTGGGCAAGATATTTGGTATGAACTAAAGGCAAACTCCGTCTGCACCCTTGACGACAAGATTCGTCGAGGGTTGCCACTCCAGCAATTGCTTCAAACTTATAAAGCTGCATTGACATAGTTCTAAGATTTCTATTTCAGTGCCCATAACAATCAAATCCCAGCCGCGGCGGCTGCATTTCGATGGAGGCGAAATGGTTGAGGCCCGTATGCTGTGCGATGTCAGTGCACGTTAAAGAACCCCGTGGTCGAAATTTCCGGATACCTCCATTACGGCGTCTCTCGTAATCAAGCTGGTTTTGGGACGTTAAATCCAAGAAATCAATCAGTGTCCATAACATTCGGAAATTTTAGCGTTCAATGAAACACATCTCCTTTGCCCCACGTTTCGGATTACGTTTACGCGAAGTCCTAAATTTCTTTTATTGCGCAATAGTCATTCTGTGCTCTGCGCATTGTCCTAAAGAAGGCTTTTGTTTTACCAGCTCTGCTTATTTTACATTCTAGTACGGTCAGTACATGGCGTTCATATCGTTCATGCATTTCTTTAGAGACATTCGTTTGACGCAACTGAAAGACGCAGAGACGGACACATCTTTTTTGGGGAAGCATAAAAATGTTGAACCATTTGCGAAGCAATTCGATCCATTAAAAGAATGATGTATCATGTGGCTTATATTTAGCGGTGATGGTATCCTGGAGCGTTGTGAAGTTTTTATCTTTGTAAATTTAAGGGAATAAAGCCAGTGACTTGAGAATTTGTTCTTGCAGTACAGATAGAAATTCTTAATTTATAATGGCGGCCTCGACATTGCCTGTTAAACTATAGTTTCTATCCCGCGTTTTTTTCTCCTTGTATTTCACTACTGAGGCCACTGCAGCAGCTATCCTTGATGAGGGCAGAATTTCCCTAATTCGTTCGCTCTTGTTCGAAACGTATACTTGCCTGTCTAGTGAGTACACTCGCACCAGCTAATGCCCAGCCATCATTTAATCAGTGGCGAGTGAAGTCAAGCACGCGCCTTTTTCTATGACCTTTTGGGTACTTCCAATATAAAGTGATATTGGCTTTGATAACAGCTGGGGGGCTATCGGAGATCGGGTGTTCGCTCGAGAACGCTTTCCGAACACTGACGTCAAAAAGTGGGTGGTCCGCGATAGCTTTGAGCAATGCTTTGAGAATGGGAGGAGCGCGGCCGGCGCGGCCAATGGAGAAGCGGCGCGCTCCTCGGATGATGACGTACTCCGTTTGTCGTCTGCTTCTGAAAGCCAAAATTTTCTCCCGAGAAATGAAGAAATCTGCTCCTTTTAAAAACGGTGCTTTCTTCTTCTCAGACGTAAACACGCTCTTAAGCATCAATATCGTTCTCTGCAGGTTCGCTAAGCGGTGTCGCGGGCGCGAAAAACAAGAAGCGTGCGCGTAAGTGGCGTCATATCTAAATTTCGTGTCGTCGTCTGCTGCTGCCATGTCCTCGCACAAAAACGTGCATCTCGGCCCGCGGGTGCTCAGAGGCAGAGGGAGCTCCTTCTCGCATTTTTGGAGGTGCACCCCAACTGTGAAAGCCCGACAAACTCTTCACTACCGACAGCGCGCTGGAAACTTCCAGGAGCAAAGAACATCAACATGCGCAGCTCTTTTCTCTCCGTCGAAATTCCACGGCTCTTTGCACCCAATTTCCGATCTCTTGACCATTCCCTCGCCTGGAGCATGGGACACCGTTCATCGCGACTCAAGCCTGGACAACTCCAGCTATCAGACGAGCAGAGGAGGTGGCGGGGAGGATTTTTTTTTTTTCCTAAAATAAAGTTGTTCTCTCTCTCGGATCAAGTTCGGCGCACAGCCAACTTAACTGTTCGCTTTCGACAGGCGAAATTGACGCCGGAATT